>BGZK01000559.1:0-358178 GCA_005406025.1 Eumeta japonica
GACTATACTTAAGCGTAGATGTATGATTAATCAATTCTATCAAGCATAAAGTGTCTTTCGAGAGTAGATGTATAGTTCGTCGTCCTTATAGAGGCGCAGCAACGTCCCTATTGGATTAATATCTCTCGTTTATTCCGAATCCGGATTCACATACCGTGCTTGATTTAGATCAGTTTTTATTCAATGCCGCATCGAATCACGTTATTAGTAAACAAAAGATATAAGACAGTTCGGTGAAGGTCGTCGACCGCGGGCGCTCTCAGGAAAGTCGAAGTCAGACGCGCCGCCGGCTGCGGCCGACGGATACGCTTTTTATGAAGTGTCGCCATAGATCAGAAACCTTTATTTATTTACGAAAACGGATGTTTCGCATTTTTCGTGGCTACAACTGAGAATACATCTCTTATTAACCGACTACGGCGAAGTCGAACGGATTGCCTTCTGTGCGACATCGTTGTGTTTGTACGTGCCAAGCTTGAAAACGGGACACTAATTGCACGAAATTACTTCTACGAATGATTACGAACGAAATTCTTGTTTATTGTTCGGTGTAGAAAATTAAAAAAAAAACCGGCCAAGAGCATGTCGGACCATGCTTGTGATAGGGATCCTAAGCACTTATTGCAAAGAAATGCATTACAGAGGAAAAGATGAAAAAACTACGTTGTTACACTTTTTCCATGTTTACCGCACATAATAGGTACAAGCACTTTAGTCCCCTATAACTAGAGTAACAAGGAGGTATGTCAACTGTTACTCATAAACTAATGTAAGCTGAAATGCATCAACAAAAGAGTACATCTTCATGGCACTTACGTCCTTTTGTTGAGAAACGCAGTTTTTCGGCAATAACTCAAAAACAGTACATCGAATCATATAAAATAAATTTCTTTGAAGTATTTATTAAGCGTTACCTTTTTTTACATTTTTTAGATATGGGGTTTAGAAAATAAATAGGAGGCAAGCAGTTTCTGTAAATTTTGGAACGATTATTTCCAAAATTATTCACGTAATCAGAAAAAATTGCTTGGAGACTTTAAAGTGTTTTTAAAAGAACTGTCGAAGTATATATTACTCCTTGATGTTTGCTGAGAAATATTTTTTCAGTTTCTGTTACATGTATGGAGTGTCCTCCCAAGATATAATTATTTTTGTTATTTAATTTCAAAACTAAGTAGCGGCCTACACAAGAGATCTACGCTATAAATTTCATCAATATATGTCATGTAGTTTTTTAGTAAAAAGCCTGTGACATGCGGACGGACGGACGAACGGACGGATACGAGGAAACTATAAGGGATTCGTTTTCAACCATTTTAGCTTGGAACCTTAAAAATAGCAAATAAGATAAAAGGTGATGATCCGATAATTTCGGGAGTAAAGTTCTTATTCTGGTGCTTACTTTTATGAGGTCAAATCGCAATCGGAAACGAACATTTTTTTTCAATTGACACGAAAGGGGTTTTGTAAAAAAACTTATAAAATCACGAGTGAATATTGACATAAGTGATATTAGATTAATGCAGACTTTACTTTGTCTTAATTCAAAACGAAAGTACTGAAAATATCTAAATATTTAAAGTATTGTATAATTCAAACACATTGGGAAAAATCTGTGTTATCGTTTAGAACGAAAGCTACACTAATGCTTTGTCTTGATAGCTCACCTATCTAATACATGAAGTACATCGTATGGCCCAGCAATCGGGCGAAGCCCATTCTCACTTAACCGGCTTATAGCACTAAAGCGTGTAAAAATAAAAGCGTTTTAACACGCTTTTATTACCTTCATTTGTATATACGTATAATGGAACATTCGAGACTGAATTTCACATACGTCCATAGTTTGATCATCATTTGTGTGTAATTCTGATGGTATTACAATAATATGGTATCATTGGACTGGTTTGATGATAGAGCCAGAAGGTAGGCGCAAACACTCCATACTGGAATAATATACCTTAGCCGTGATCAACACTATATAAGTTCTATGAATACTTGTATAGTGTGGGCATGCAAAAATTATATAAACTAACGATACCTCCTGGTTTTACCAACGTAAAGCTTTAGTGTTTAATACGGCCGATAGCATAATTACATCTATTAAAATATAAAAATGAATTAATTAAATTATTTCTCCTCCGACAAAGGCTAACTATAAAATACACATTTAATTTAATTCAATTTTTTTTTGAAATTATAATTATCTATTTTACGTTTTTATATGGATTATTTCTCTTCTGAACATGTTCAATCGTATATATAATTATTTCACATACATATTAAATGCAGTTACAATCAGGCAAAATATAAAAATAATAACAAGTTACATGAAAACAATTAAATCCGCATGATTTCAATTGTACTCCGAATTCGTAGGCGGTGTCGCCGCGACCCGGGAGTTTAATGAGCGAGGTAATTGTCGAGTAAGCGTTTTAAATCCAAAACCAATAACGGCGTGTCACAACCGGCCGGCCGCGGGCCACCCCCGCCGCGGGCCGCCGCGGGCCGCCGCCGACCGCCGCCGACCGCCGCGTTTTTTGCCGCGCAAACTTTCTAGGATATTTACAAAACCGATTTTTTGCAAACGCCATTTTTCTGCACGCACACCGGGCATTCAGATTGGCCGGCTGTGAATACAATAACAAAAAGTAGGTATTGCTAAATAATTTAATAGTAATGTAAATAAGGTTTATTACCTTTTAAATTCGTAAGTGACGCCGAATATGGCCACCGTTATTACGGATTGTTACACAAATTTCATCTTAATCTACCGGAAAATTTGTAACAGAAACGTAACAAAAAGTTGTACCATGTAATGGTACAATTTTGCACGCAAATGAGGCACGACCGAGGCGGCGCCGGCGCACGCGGCGGCCGGCCAATGCGTCGGGTAACGTAATGACGCTCTGAATGTATATATAATTGGCTGCAACAGTACTGTATTTATGTCATGAATTATAAACATTAACCAAATTAAGAAAATTTCATATGTTGAAATGTATACGAGAATAGGATCGAATTACAATTTTTGGCTCATACGTGTCGAATAAAAGCTGTCTAACCACAGTTTGACACCTTGTCGCTCGTCATGTTCGGTACGTACGACTAGAACAGGCTGGAGAATACGCTGAGCAAAGCGGCCGGGCGCTAAATCTGTTTGTATGTACCGACGATTACCATGTAAAAGGAAATTTTGTCACACTTTTTAATAAATGCAATATATTATTGCACCAATCTCTTAGGTAGCTGTTCCTGCTCTCTGAAACTGAATCCATGTAAAAACTAAGAAGGTATCTGACGCACGGTAAATAACGTGAATCTGGCGAAATCGAAGCGAAACGGATTGCGTAACGACAGCTAGTTGGAATATCATAACGAACTGTCTTGCTTTGAGTTATGTTAATCGTCAGTTAGCATTACCCTGTCATTTTTACGTCCTCGATAAGAGTAATACTATTCCATTTAATGCCAATATTTTAAATATTCTGACTCTCTTTTTATTAAGTTAATGATATTATTGTATACTTTTGCATACTAGTATTTATGCCTTTTACCAGTGAACTAGTTCTTATGAACTTCGTGGCACGCTTGCGCGAAAGCTGAGGCCGGGTCGGATTGCGTCTGCTCTTAGCTCGAGCTACGTAAAATTTTATTTTATTCGACAAAATTGCAGTGTATACACAAAATACACAATACGCTTATCGATGTTCACAATGCACTATTTAATGTCAAGTCTTTAAACTGTAAACAAAGACAGATACGCAAAAATCGTACAGTTTGGAATCTAATGGAGTCCCATCTCATCGTGGGGTGTCACAATACTTTTGGCAATAGTTCAAACATGGACGACTGTTCATTAAATTCAATAAGGAAATTCACATTTGAATTTAAGGGATTACGAGAGAAACCTAGAGAGATCAAGTCGAAGAGACCAAAAAGAAATTACCCGGTTTAAGGACGTTCCTTGAGTGCTGTAAACATTCAATTAGATTTCAATAGTATTCACAACATGTTGTACCTTTAAAACTATTTAGAGCAATACAATTATTTACTATTCTTATATAGGTTCATATAATACATTTTTGAAACTCGGATGTTTTTAGGAAAATACGTTTGACCTTTCTATCATCTTCGATTAGACGTCAGATTGGTTTTTCTTGATTTTTGTGTAATAAAAAAGAATAGGTTCTTGTCAAACGGAAACGTCGAGAGTTGCCAAGTGAGTGAATAACTTTCTACTTTGGCTACGTCACGAGAATCGGTTTTGACAAAGTTATGACTGTCGTCCCGAGTACGTGAAGAGCCGAGCATTACGGAGAATGTTTATAGAGGCTTCTATTTTATTGTGGTCCGACGTCGACAGATCGATCATATTGTTTGGGTGACGGGTTGTTTTTAATCGAGAAACAATCAAGTTTTACAATTCGGCAAAGCGACGGCTAACATCATCGGTCGCGTTAAATAGAAATTAAACGTAAAATAAAAGGATCATTAAAACGCTAAAACAAGCAAACCGGCTACTTAAAAAATACGTAAATAGCTATTCACCAGTCTAGACAATGCTCATTGCACAAACGGAACATGCAGCCAAAGGCCGGGCCGGCGGCGGGCGCGGGGCTCACGCCGCCGCCGCCCGCAAACAACACTGACCGCTTCCGCTGTTTGTACGGTAGTTACTTCCATTCATTCTGTTTCAGTGTTAAACTCGGTCCTTTGGGCCTCACAATTTGAGGCTTAATAAGACCGAAATAGTTTAATCTGTCTTCAGTCCACACAGCAGAGGCGTATCGCCCCCAATATTTCTGTGTCAGATTGAAACGTTCGAATTACAAGTTCTGCACCCTGAGTGGCGTCGGTCGAGAGCAACGTTACGGCTCGACATGCTCTTAGAATCACATAGGAAATGTTTTTTGAATGATTTAACTCAAAAATCTAATAATCGATTTACTTCTGGTGAGGAGTCGAGTACGGTCCTTCTTATTCGAAGGCGACGCGCTGGCCACTCGACTGCCGCCGCAGAAGGAGTTATTGGCACAACGTCTAACCTTACCGATGTTTTGTAGCACGAATACTTACATCAGTAAAGTATTCACCAAATTCATTTTTTTGTTAAAAAAGTTACAGTATATTTTTTATAGTATATTCGCAAGGTAAACAAACTTGTGACCCATTAGACAGTAGGTGATCATCACCGTATCCAGACGGGTTATTCAGTAGGAATAAAATAAATGTGGAAGGGTATTGATGGAGGGGAAGTGGTGTAATAAAGAGGAGAGTGGGCTACCGGAACTTTCACTCACTGGACGAAATCAACAGCGGAAGTTTTTACTTCATGTCTGTATTCTGTAAAATATCTTACCGGTCGCAATGACCCATTTTCATGTTACAGCCAAATTGGCCACAGCATAGCACTATCACTCATAAAATACAATTCTCGACACGGTAATTGCCCAAAACATTTACTTACATTTAACATTTAAATTGTTTTAAATTTTATTTACTTTTTTAAGGCCTTAATATACAAATCGGGGCGAAATGATTAATTATAAGGACAGTATTATATTTTTTTTAGAAGAAACTCATAATCGTACTAGTCCTGAAATGGGATTTATTTTCCTATTTAACAGCAATTCATAGCGCAAATCTATGTGCATGTTGCCGGATCGTGGATCATATATAGCATCTCTCTCGTCCAAAGCGGGTGACACGCCACTAAGCCTACGTGCAAGGCTTTCTATTATTTAAAATAGTGGCACTGCGATAGTTTTAGAACGAAGCTCTTTATCGCACGCTACACTCAGGCGCTCGTTGGATCGGAGCCATAGGAAAATGTTGACCGCTCTATATTTTTTTTAAGTATAGCACAATTATTTTTGCACGAGAATCAGTAGTACGATTTAGCTCAGCTTTTTAGTGTTACTTTGCGCTCACGAGGTGCCCGAGTTTGAATCTGTACTAGCATTTGTTTTTTTTTATTTATTTAATAAAATTCAAACATTTTAATTAATTTCCTTGTTATTTTTCCTCTAACTAGTAATACTTTTATATCAATAACAATTATCGTATCATAATTTTAATTCGTAAATTGTAAAAGAACGGAATAGTTTTGAAGAACTTCAAAAAATATTATTTGCTGGAATATTTTATTTGCAAACACAAATAAATAAATATTTGTGCAAAAAGAGACATACAAATAACTATTTCGTAATTCTTAAAAATATTTCTCAGAATTTAAATAACATTATATTGTCTCAGAATTCATTTTTTTAACAAGAAATAAGAATGTTTAATCTTTTTTACGCATGTAACTTATACCCTTTTTGTTTATTATTTAAATAATAAGAAATACAGTGAAGTGTATTTCAATAAATTTTGGGAAAACGCCATCTACTGCTTAAATATTAAATTATAGAAAAAAAGGACATTATTTTTGTAGCAGTGCCCTCTATATACAAATTACATATATTATTGTTTATTTAATTACTATCAAACATTTTAATTAATTTCATCAAAAGGAACTTCGTTACAACCAAGTGTCCCAAAGACATTTAAAAAATTTTAAAATACATTTTACCTACATACATTTTCAAAAATAGATAACTACTATAAGAACTTAATAGCTCGTCTAAAACAATTCACTGGTAAATACATTCGTATGGATCGCGTCTCAAAGACCGCAGCCGTCGCGCGCGCACCATAATTTATCTTTGCGCAAATCTCCAGTCATCTTTAAGCAGCACTGTCACGTTAATTGCCCGTTAATTGCGCTGAGCCGTACGTCGGAATAAACGCCAAATCGGTGTGCGCAATCGCGTGTGTTCGCGTCGGCGCGAGCGCCTGTACACACGACATTTTCGGACGTTTATTACGTTTGACGGCCGATGGGGCAACCGCAGTGTGACAGCGGGACACCGCGGACGCGGGCGACGACAATTCGAGGATGAAATCGTATGGAGTGTGTCTTTGCTCGGCCTGCGGCGGTGAGGGCCGACGGCGGACGTGGCGGGGCGAGGCTAATTTCGCCCGCCCTTAGGTGTAGTCCCCTGCATTCACGTGCGCTGGTAAGAGCGACGGGGTATTTTAAATCTGCTATGAGTAGTGTGTTGAAATAGCTGAAAACAAAGAAATTAAATATGGCAGATTTTTATATGAGTTATATCATTCGATACAAGATGTTTTCGAAAATCTTCAAATGTTTTTTAAATAGCATTTTAAGGGATAAACGAGAATGCGAGTCACCAGAGAGTGGGCGATCAGCGTCGCCTACGGATACTCACGTGTCCAGATGAGTCGCTAATGCGTCGCGGTTTTTAGGACGAAATAACAGGACATCTGATAGAAAATTCTTCTTCCACCGGGAAGCATCAGAACTACCATTTATTGAAAGAAGCACAACAGCGGAAGCTGCTACTTCACGTCTGAATTCTATGAGAATATGGTATTTCACCGATCGAGCCGGTCTATTTTCGTGGCCCGATCGGGCCATCTAGCTAATCAGCTAGAGCCAGGGCTCTCGGGCTATGTCGGGGCCGAGAGCCTTAGACCCGGAGTCAGGGTCCTTAGCACACAGAGCCTTGGCCTTTGGGTACACAGAGTTTGGAACCCATTTAGAAAACCAAGTAGTACGAGAATGTAAATAGAATGTAGTTTTAAGTGCAAGTTAAACGACGATAACTGCATTTCGGGGCCCCACCAGCCGGGCCTGCGCGCGCGTGTCCCTATGCAAGAGATGAGCCGCAGCAGAGCTCTCCCACATTTCAATGCATTGAGCTATATGCATAGGTCAATGTTTGAATGTGGTATCGTTACGGCTGAAACGAGCGACACGTGCCGCAGTTCGCCGTCGGCGCGCTCGGGCTGCCGGCGACTGCAAGTCGTTTTGCCGTGAGCTGACCGTCGACTTTGCAATGTTAATACAAGAAACGGTGCTATTGATGTAAATTGATTTAACAGAAGAAGCTTTATTATGGGTTTCAGTTCGACAGCGAAGGAAAAAGGGGAAATCATATAATAATGGAATCTTTAGCTATAGTGTTTCATTAATATCTTTATACGCATTTATGTTATTATTTTATTAAAATGTCATTATTAAAGTTTTCTTCATTTCTTTTACTTCGCGCGATAGTCATTCGTAAAACAAATAGTTTGAAATAACGTTTTATTCATAAAAACTCTATTTTTAATAAAGAGTGGATTTTGGTCGTTCACGTCGCTATAAAGTATGTAGCCGTCCGAGTTGTTTAAGGAGGTGCTTAGATTCTACACGTAAACGTAGTTTGTGACACGAATAAATTCAATCAGACAGAGACATATACTATATCAACGATGAAAATAATACTTCATAACATTTTTATTCAATTACATTCACATTTAATTTTATTAATTTGACACAGTTCAAAATTGTTTAAACTTATAAATACCTATACTAAATACAAAAAAAAACACATTAAATTAATGTTTCACATCACCAGTTAGTAAGTTATAATTTAGGTATTATTTTTGATTACTATTTATGTGAATATTCCTTTTTAATTTTATGAATTTTATCATCAGTAAAAGTAAGACAAGCACTATTGTGTTTTAAGTTTCCTCGATGTCGAGGACACCTATCAAAGGGCACCACACGGGCCGAGAGCGCGACCTCCGGCGTAGCCGTTTACAGTAACACTGATATTTATCAATACTTCTTAAAGTAAAACACCTTTCGTTGATCAATATTTGCATTTGTTTCTACATTATTAAATAACCACTCACTGACTGGAAAAGTTGCCGAATTATTCGCACGGGTCAGCAAGTGTTACAAGCTTCTAGATTGCTTAAGTCACGGAAAAGAAAATATTATTTAAAAATCATCATAAAATAAAAATAATCTCTTCCTGTGCTATTTCCATAAACTAAAAACAATCAAGAATATTTAGACGATAATCTCGCAAAATCCGTTCATGAATATGCAGTTGTTTATTGTTCAAGTGTCATAAAATATGTGATGAACATATTTTTTCATCTTTCGAGTACGTCGGGTTTTTTCCTAAGTATATAGATGTAACGGCTTTTCCTAATATCGTTCAGTCCCCTTCGGGCGCCCGAGAGTGACTGAACGATTACGGATTTGTTCCGAATGAAATATCCGTGTCTCACGTAATAAACGGATGTAATTTTATATTTAATTTTAATCTTTACTTTTTATTTATTTAACTAAACACAGCCGTGGTCTATTGAAAGTCCAGCAGCTGGAGCCAAATCGTATTAGTTCGCTAATTGCTCAGCTTATCATTATGAAACCGTAATAATATGGAGTGAAATCTGGCGAGGCGCACCGCCCCCGCCCCGACCGCGCTGTGACGCGGGCGCGGGCCCGCTGACCTATGAACTTCACTTCAGCGGTGTACATGTCGGGCCAATAAGAACGTGAATATTTGTTTATACTTTTTTATTAAATTTGTGAAACGTTAAATACTTATACGCTTTTGTATTCAGGTGTAGTTGACTCTATCGCGACTCCAGTCGGATCTGGTTAATTTAAAAAACAACTGTGACACAGTCTATCGAAAAGCATCGCTCAGAGATAAAGACAAATCATTTTTAACCGACTTCAAAAATAGAAGGAAGCTTTATGTTCGTCTCCATGTATTTGTTTTATGTATGTTCGGCGGTAATTTTATTAATTGTAGACCGATTACGAAATATTTTTTTTTTATTTAAAAGGGTACACTCTCGAGGTAGTCCCATAGTTACTAAGTCAGAATGTGATTGATGATGGGATCCCAGGAAAATCGAAGGAAACCCTCAAATATTATGGGAACGTCTAATGTATTTAAGTTTTTTTTTTAGTTGTTCAAGTTTTGCATACGGTTTTGCATAAATCAGATACAGTTGTGCCTCTTTAGAAGAAGAAGAAGATCTTTTTTTTTTGACTCAATATTTAATGTTTCATATTCATGTCTATATGTTTTGCCTTTGGAATCGACTATAAATCGAAATACTATAGTCTAAATACAAATCGGCCACTCACGTTGTTGTTAAGATTATCTATATGAAGAATGTTCAATCAACATGCCAAAAAGGGATGGTTTTTTCACCCTACTGCGAGACGCAAAGGAAGGTAATATGTTAATCAAATTATATATGTATGCATGTTTGTTCTTTAGGGGCCATCCATAATTTACGTCACATAAATTATAAGATTTTTGATCCCCCTCACCCGGTCCTTGCCACAGGTGGTCACACGTAAATGAAAACAGTAGTTTTTGAAAATTTTTGTGTTCAAAATACTTTAAATATTGGACAAAACAAAAAACATAAACCTTGTTTGTTTCCGTATTTCGGATTTGACGTCACAAAGCTTTTAACCGGCTCTTTGTCGCGCACTGTCACATTTCGTTGACCGCTCCTAACGTGTGACGTAATTTATGAATGGCCCCTTATGACGCTTTAGCGAATGAACGCGTGGGCCGATTTTGATGATTCTTATGTCAATCGATTTGTTTTAATCTTTGGAGTATCACTAATGACATGACAGTAATCAAAATTCAATATGGCGACAACTAGACGTCATATTATGAAATAGGAAAAAAACGAAAATTGTAGAATTATGGCAAGTGAAGTATCATTGAGTACGTTTTTGAAAATCGTTTTCGTTAATTGTCTTTCATTTTCAATGATCATTTAGAATCGATAACGATTTAAAGTTGGTTAGCAACCATTCTCACTTAATTTTCAAAATTTATTATAAAGATGTGATAAAAGTACTTATATAATCGTGTAATAGATCTTATTAATGTTAAAAATAGTTATTATAGTATGATTCAATACAATTCTTAAAATCGAACGACAAACACAGAATTTTACGTTTTTCAAAGAATATTTTAACGACTGTTATTTAAAACGTTACTTAATACAGTTATAGAAAAATAACATAATTAAGAATAAGTAAATAATAAAAAATAAGTAAAATGTTGATAATTAATTGATAGCAATATATCAATACGTTTATTACAACGAGATACGCCGTTGGCATTGCTAATGACGAGAAAGCAATCTTAGGATGTTTTTTAAACAGAGCTATGAAGTAATAAATAAATAAAATGTTAAAAATTAAAAACTCGACTGCGTAAAAGTGAAGTGAAAAGATACAAACAAGATGATGTAAAAAATCATACAATTAAATATGATAAATAATTGCCATAAAGAGCATTAGATTATTGTTTAAGGAAAGGTGAATCTAGTGCCTCCTAGGTAATTAAGGATTTGTTGCGACTCTAGTTGTGTACATAAGCCTTCGACTACAAATATTTATCGTATTTGATTGGACGACTTTTTTCATCTTTTCAGTGTACTTTTATGCATTCGGGTTTTTTAATTTTTAAATTAAATTTTTTTCACATATCGTTCGAATTTTGAATAACGAGGACGCTCGTCACGGTTTTTCAAGGATTACTCCTTTTAAGAAGAACTACCGTAACCTAGTATCCGACTTTTCCACTTTATTCCATACTATGTATACTACGTATATAGTATATACGTTGCTTGTCGATCAGTCAAATTTTTAGAGTGTTACTCAAACAAAGTACGCGTTATCAACGTGACCTCTGTGGACTTCAGGTTAAGGTCTAGATGAGGCTGGTGATATGGCTCACACAAAGTAAGCGAGGAATAAGGCTTGATGTGTCTAGATCATAACTTAATAATTCAATAATTTTTTGATCGACACAGACTCAACATGCACAGTCTCTTTTTGGATTCACACGGCGGGGCCACGTCGTAATGAGCTACTTTTTTTTTAGATGTGCAATATTTTACCGTCAAAAATGTCATAGCAAATATCAACATGGCAGAGACATGACAAATCCATGTAATACTTTTTAAGTGGATGCTCCGATTTCGACAAAAAAAAAATGCAAATCTCTTCAATGTAGGAACAGTGACATTCGTACAAATAAAATAAAACTTTATAAGCGGTCATTAATGATACGCTTTACGATTCTTTAATTGCTTCGAAGCGCTTTTATACAAGGATAAACAGCACAGGATCAAAAGTTAACTTTCAAATGGCCCGCGAAAGTCGCAGCGCGGACACGTAACGGGCCCGCAGCGGACGAGAGCGGCCGAGATCGGCGACCGGTGCGAGTGACAGTTCCGTTTTATGCAACGACCTCAGTGCACTCGGCGACGCCCCGAGACGACCGCATTATCATTATGCATTATGCAAAGAAAGTCATTATATCTCGACCAGAAATATTACCATTTTTTTAGATAACATGGCGATTTTAAAAATTCATACTACGTAATAGGTATATGTAAAAAAAACTTAATTTTAAAAACACTACTAATAATCAAATATAAAATTATTGATTATACAGAATA
Organism: Eumeta japonica; assembly: GCA_005406025.1. Lineage (NCBI taxonomy): Eukaryota > Metazoa > Arthropoda > Insecta > Lepidoptera > Psychidae > Eumeta > Eumeta japonica. Next base: position 12,367 of record BGZK01000559.1, read on the forward strand.
TAAAGTACGTATGGAATTTTATAACAAAATTCAAATTTATGGTCATATTCATTATGATTATATATTACATCTAATTTACTTGTTATGTTATTATTGCATACATACTAATTTGAATAAAAATCAAAGAAAATTGTTGTTATGTACTTTTTTTATCTTTGTACGTATATGCAAATTATATATACGAGCACATGTCAATCAGGTTGACTAAAGAACCTAACGAATAGTTCATATCATGAGCTCTAGCGTCTGCCGCATTGTCCTCACATGTCCTTAAATTGATCCCGCTCAGAGACAAATGGAGCGACCTCTTACTTCATAAGTTTAACTAAACACTTCACTCTACAAACGAACTGTTTCACACAGTTCAGTTTGTTTTCATACGTGGTCTATGAAAATCGTAATCCTTCGTATGCATACCATTTATAAAATGCACGCTCAGTATTTGTTATTTCCTTAATTATTTATTTGATGACGTTAATTTATTGCTGTCTTCAATAAAAAGCAAAAGAGTATAGTATATATCCAACACGATATAAGACGACATAGTGAACAGGATGTATCCAACACGAAAAAAAAAACTAAAATATCAGAAATATTAAAAAAAAACAAACCAATAATTGCACACCATTTAAAACGGATAACAATTTAGAAACTTTATGTAACAGTAAGGATAAATTGCACAGATATTAAAAATCAGGAATTTATAACTTAACTCGTGATTAATATAAATCAATATATATATAGGAAAAACTGGACGTTATTTTGAAACAAGATACAATTAACATATTTCAGCATTTATAAAACTAGACAGGTCTCATTTCGCTAAATATTTGATAGACACAGGTCATAAACTCAATAGTTCGACTCATAAGTTCGATTTATTAGTGTGAGAAGGGGCTATACTTAAATGATCTGAAATTATTTGAAATTTTAAGACATAAAAACAATAATTTTTATTTGCCTTTGAATTTTTCATGCTAGATTATTAAATGAGGAGAATTTTGTCCTCGAATCTGATTAAAATGATATAAATTAAAAGCTTGCATTCTGCTCCAAGCCGAGCTGTATCTATTCGTGAATAGCGTATTTATATTCTTTCAATTAATTCAGAAATGGGTGCAAACAGACAGACAGGATTCCAAAGTGTGTTTCTAATTTAGCCCCACAATATACGACATATACACATCGAAGGGCGATTGATGTCCTTGAGTATTTTCATTGTGTCTCTTATCAACGGATAAAAAGAATTTTTTATATGGGTATATATGTTTTGTGTGTTATTTGTCGATCCATACATTTCACAACAGCGCACGAGGGCAGTCGCGCGCCGAGTTCTCGGAGCGCTCTCACGGCTGACTTCACGCAATTCGGCGGTGCCCAATGAAATTATAAGTTAGCGGACGTGCTATTTTGTTTGCTCTGCCCATAAGTCAAGAGCTTGTCGCCGTTCCCACGCGCGCCGGCCGGGGCGCTCGAGCACTTATTGCGTGTTGTCAAAGTTCCAATATTCGCATTATTTTTTTATAGAAAAAAGCTATGTACATAAGTGTTTGGGGATTATTAGTTGTTTTAACCGGTTTCTTATGACAACCTACCGAGTTTCGAGTTATTCGGTACTGATGATCAGTTTGCAATGCGGTCGAGGAAGATATTTAGGCCAGGGGGCGAAATATTTTGTACGTTTTGCGTATCAAAGTTGTTAGATTAGGATTAGACTTGAATTATATGAATATATTGCATAAGCGCAGCACTATATTTATGAATCAATTATAAAATTATCGAATAATGATAATTACAATACAAAACCTCGACCTGTAAGTATTTTTTTGCGAAATGAAGTCCAAATAGGGTGTTAGTTATCGATAGGGAAATAATTATTTCTTATTTACGGTTGTATTATTATTGTTATCGATATGGTTTACTAAATACCGACGTCTGTTCTATATTGTACACTGTACAGCGATTTCCATCAATCGTGTTGAAAATCGATCGATCAGTTTGCAAACGAAATCGGCACTCTCCACGCTTGCGGAACTCGGGTAGCGAACGCAAACAGAACTCGCAGAGTTGAACAGCTATCGATGCGCTGCGCCCGCGCCGAACGCGACGACGAGCGACCTCGACATTCTTCAAGCGGTGAATTCTCAAACAGCTACACATACTTCAGAATCGGGTGTAGTCCGCTCCCAGGCTTGCGAAACGAACGCACTGACACGAGAAAATCTCAAGGTGTCTTGCGTTAGCGTAAACAATGCCTCCGCGGGCCCACGGCGGCTATCGCGCCATCTGCACCGGCGCGCGCGCTGCCGGGAGGGCGGTGCACGCCGCACGCGGAGGCACCCCGGCGCGGGCGTTAGAGGATAACTTAAACGTTGAGCGCACCGAATATTTCTGGAATGAATGAAAGAAAATAACAATGTTTGGTCAAAAATGAATTTATTGTTTCTCGGATTATTCTCCGTTAGCATAAATGAACTTTTTCATACTAATAAACCAATTTAAAAGCATTTATGCCACTCTTCCCTGGTTACCTCGGAAATGTGTTTTTAATACTCTTCGACAGCCTCTTCTGGTGATGTAAATCATTGATAGCGTAATTGGTTCTTTTTGCGAATAAAAAAAAGTCACAAGATGCCAGGTCGGGACTGTGTGCAAGATTGATCACACGTTCTACATTTTTCTCCTTCTAAAATTTGTTTGTTCGGCCGTGTGATAACTGGTATCGTCTTGGTGTGAGATGATACAATGTTTACGGTTATTCTTATGGAATTCTTCAATAATTTCCGGCAAACAAATGGCACGACCATTTGTTTGCCGGAACTTATTGAGGTTACGTTAAGACAATTGTCCAAAACAAAAGTAGCCAGGTGTCCAGTTTTATTTAAAAAAGAAGCAATCATTCGCTTAGTGACACTTCGCTCGTGCGCCACCTTGGTTAGTTTCGACTCATTTCGATAGACCCATACCGTCGACTGATGCTTTATATTGGGGTCGTAGCAATAGATCCATGTTTCTTCACCTATCACCACACCAAATTTGGCACCCCTTCCTTGAACCTGGTAAACACAGCATTGTACCAAGCGACGCAGTCCGCTTTTTGAGCCTCAGTCAAATTGTGTGGGATCCACCACAAGCACAGCTTTTTTATACTCAAATGTTTGTATACGATTAATTGTATTGGATTCATGGCTATGCCTAGGATGCACGAATCTGATGGTAGGTCACGTCACTGTCTGTTTCGATCATGCGGCGCACAGCATCGATGTTTTTGTTGTTCACGGCGGTAGGCGGGCGACCATCAGGAACTTCGTCACCGAGATTGACACGACTGCACTTGAATTCTGCAAACCAGTTATAGATAGTCGCCTTGTATGGTGCTTTATTGTTAAAAGCAGTTCTAAGCCGAGTAAGACTCTGCTGAGTTATTAAATTACACTTGAAATTGTAGAAAATCACAATTTTCACCACTAAAATCCATAGCAACAAAGACACGCAGATTTTAAAATGTCCCCACAATGTAAAAACAATTGACAGATAGATGAAACAAACTGTATTCTACAGAAAAAGAGATCCATTTTCAAATGTAGTAATCACTTTTTAAATATTGTTTATGTAAGTGGCCAGTTCCATAAGCTTATAGTGCGTACCACGTTTTAGTAATGGCCGTCAGAAGTCGATACCAGATATCACTTTATCGACACGAAAGTTAAATAAAGTTCTTTTATATGTGGCAATGCTTAGAGAGGTCAAATGGAAGAAGGTTATATTTAAAACTGGTTTCCACCTGCGGCTCCGCCCGCGTAGACATAGAATGAATTCCTTCATTTTATATGTCGACCAATTACGATCCTATTCATGAGCTTTTCCACTATCCCGTTGTTGAATCCGATCCCGGTCCTGTTTCCGGTGGCAGTTTGTCTCAATTTTGATTCCTATCTCGGTCCCTCTTTGAATTCTGAACCCGGTCTCAATTTAAGGAAATTCCGTTTCTGAACCCGCTGTCGATCCTGTTCCGGCTCTCAATTTTCATCTCAGCACTACTTATTTTTCCTATTCCGGTGTCGATTTTATTCAAATGTCGGCCCCACAGTCAATTTTGACTTCGGTCCCGTTCTGTATTTCGAAACTTTTCGGTGTCGGCTCTTGTTTTTCTTCTTCATCCCGTTTACAGTTTCAATTCCGTTATCGGGCCCAGTTCCAATTTGGCGAAACCGGGGCGAATTTTAGTATCAAAATAAAATTTATAGGAATAATGTAGCTTTTTAGGACTGTAAGAATTTTTAGAATCTCTAGTAGTACAAATGTGCTGGCGAAGCCAAAGCGAAATGTTGATAGTCTATTTTACTCAGAGAACTTCTTATTAATGGAGTAACTCTTAGAATCGATTCAGTAGATTAGTTCAATAGTACAAATACGCAAACAACGTCAGATACAATGCTAGTTTTCTTTTTCAGAAATCTTCCCATTCGCGAGTACAGCATATGTAATTGGATGAATAGTTTAGGCACGCAAAAAAACGAACAAAATACATACTCATTCTATACATTATACAACTCCATCCCCCTCACCTGATTGAATGACGCGGCACACCACTTTTGATAAGCAATATTTACACCAATATCCCTAGTCGTCTATAAAAAGTATCATACGAAATGCATCCTCCTTTTATTCCGATAAATAGCAACGAATTACAAAAAATCTTCATTAGTGGATTCTCCCATGTATAACTTATCAACAAATCAAAAATCTATTTTGATCGAGCTTATAGTTTCGGGAATCCTTGGTGAATGAATCGGTAAATTATTTTTATCGAATTATGAAATTTCCGTCTTCATTTCATATTGTTCAATAAAATACGTAATAATTAACACGCCGCTAAAAGCACATTTTTAACTCATGAAATCCCCATACTGAATGGTGTGTCGGGTTTTGCTGACCCTCCACTAAGGCATATCTACTCAAAATCATTTTATTTCAGAATGAAGACTTAGACCCTCCCCACTGGTCCACTGCGCGTTTGGGATGTTAATCACAATAAAATTTCTTTCAATTTAAACATAAAAACCATCTCTGCGTCTGAGATGTTAAAAATATATGCATGGTATAAGAGGAACTTTTTATAAAATTATTAAGGGTTAATATTTGTGCTGTACATTTTATTTTCTAATTGCAAAGCGTTTATGCAGAGAAAAACGATAAATCAACCAGATTTTTAATTTATTTTCCAGTTCCAATTATTTTTATTGTTATATAGGTATATACTGAAAACACATATTTATAAAAATTAAAAATAAACTATTGCATACAAAAATGATGTAGCTTCCTGTTAATGATAGAATTTTCGAAACCGAATCAGTAGTTCTAGAGATTATTCCTTTCATTTAAGTTTACAAATTCACAAGCTCTTCCTTTTCATAATGGCAGTATAGATAATGACAATTAAATACTTCTTTTATTTTAATGTAAAGGACAACAAATGAAATGACAGACATATAATCTATTCATCATGGAAAACCATAATAAAATTATCATCCACGCATACGCCCATATGAATGCACACATACACGTACGCACACACACACAGACGCACCTATATAAAAACAAATAAATATATATGGCTAATAAAGAAACCCAAAAATAATTAAAACTATTTGATTTTTATCATATGATGTGTAGAAATTAGAAATCTTATCATTTGTGCAATCGCCTTTTCTAACTGTAAGCCAATTTTCATCATAATCGGTTAAGCCGTTGTAGAGTTATAAAAGAACATGTAAACAAACAGACCGACAGAAAGACACAGTACCCTGTCATTTGCGCAACTGTTGTTACTGCATATTAAAATTTTATCACGACTGGTGAAACCGTTCTCAAGTTATAAAATAATATCCAGACATACACAAAGACAGATAGACAGCCATAAATTTTAATAATGATAGGATTAGGGTCGATAAGTAATAAAACATGCATTAATGCCAGAATTTCACAAAAAAATTAATGTACAGACAGACGCTACAAGGTTTATAGTAGTATTGATAATAACAGTGTTACTGTTTTAAACTGAGTATGAACGCATTAACTAACTGAGGTTGTGGTAAAACACTCGATAATTTAGAACCTTACAGTTATTTATTTTAACAAATAATAAAATTAATTAAAATAAAATAAATATGAAACATGAAGAAATGTATGCAATGCTAACGCGAAATACGAATCGAATAACCGTACAGGAGTCTTCTCTGCGATCATTAAAGCGCGTGGGCGCAGGTGCGGCTGTACAGCATACGGCGCATATTTTGCAGAACGAAAGGGTTAAACGAACCCTTCCACGGATGTTTCGCAGCCAGGACGACGGGTGCGCACTTCAACACCCATAGTCTATTCTCCTAATGATAAGCTGCCACATCTCATATCTCTCATGTCAGCTCGTGCCCTAAACGTCTAAACTTCTTCTCTGTAACAGTCCGCAAAGTTTTGGGCTGCTTGACATATGTTTCAAAACGAGAACACGCACACATCAAATTTATCCAAAATAAGTCAAAACGTATAGACATATTATTTTACAAGTTTTGTCCCAATTGAATGTCTAGTTCCGATATTACATCCCCTGATTGAAAAAAGTTATGCCATCTGGAATATTTTGGTGACCAAATTTGGATTTGATGATTGTCGCCAAATCCTAAAACTAAACAACGAAACTTATCAAAACATAACACAAGGTTATATAAATTGAATATAAAGCACACCAGGGCCACGACGGCCAATTACGCAGTAAATTATTAACAAACCATCAAAACAATTAAGTGTTTAAAACGGCGGCCGACTCGCCGGTTCCTCTTGTAAGAATATAAACTGACGAGCGCTTATACGATTGACAGATTGACGGTAGATACTGAAATCGACTCTATATTAGAAAAGAATAATTAATTATGCTTCGGTAGCAATCGGATCTAAAATCTATAAAATCTCATCCGTTAGGTATCAAGGTCGTCGATTTTTATGATAACGTGTAATGAAATTTGCGTAAAACGGTGAACAAAACGGAAAAAATTACATTAATTAATTTATTTTTGAATCAATTTAGAAAAAAAATATTATTATTGACGTCTTTACTTATGATTCTGATTTTTACATTATTACATTCAGAAAAGTAAATAAAATTTGATTGACAGTTCGCAATGATTGAAAACCATAATGAATGATTTTGTTATATCTTTGGAACAATAAAGGCCCTAAGATACAATAAAATTATTCAAATAATAATTTTTGTTCTGGTCACTTATATAATATACATATATGACTTAATCTTACTCTTTTCGGTACGTAGGCGCTCACAGAAGACGGATTTAATATACCCAAAAAAAAATTTCGACCATTTTATGTCTACACGGGCGAAGTCGCGGGCAAAACATTATTTATTCTATTCTCTCAGAACAACAGAATTTGATAAAACCCAGTTGTTAACACACGTCAGCGACGCAAGCGGAGCACATCGAAGCCAGAGTTTGTGTTATTACTAATTTCAACGGTGCAAATATGGACTGGGACTGAACCTGACTTATGCAATTTGAGTCTATTTCGATGTGACCAAGATGGATGAAGATTTATCAACAATTACAATTTTATAGGATATAAATTCAAAATTCCTATAATGATGCAAGGCGAAATCGTCTTCGTCCGATAGAACTAAAAATATCGTGTAATTATTTCGGCTATATTATTCGGTGATAACAATTTGCTAAGATTCAGTTGTTCTGTAATTGTGATCCATTGTTACGTCGTGTATGGACATTGTTGTAGTGAGAAACCTATTGTTACGTGTGTCGTGACTAATTTTGAAACGGTAAACTTATGATAAGTAATTTTTTTCGCAAAGGTTGTAATCTATTCAAAAGTTGACAAACAAATATTTTTCATCTTTGCAAATATTTATCAAATCAAAAGATCTATAAAATTGCACATTTAATTTCTATAAAAATTTTGTATAAAGTATACATCATGAAAGAAAAAAACAATTTAATTTTACGAGGAATAATATCTTTAATGCAAATATGGTTTAAACTATAACTTTAACTTTGAATACAAAGTTACGAACTGATTAATTTCAGTTAGAACAGAGCCAGAATAGCGCCGTCGGCTCTTAGTATCATTAACAAAACAAGTTACGTGCACTAAATCATAATCGTGTAAATGTCATGTCGCACTAACGAGGCGGGCGTGTGGGGGCGTAGGCCTGCAGCTTACGAGCTACCAAAGCGATTTTTAAAGTTGCTAAGAGGTCACGACGTGTCATGACCTTTTTGGTTTTCAATTTCGACTATTGCGAGCACATAATTGTTGACTATTTGGTTTATCTTCATTTTCTGTTGTTGGCAACATGTTTTCAAAATGAAATATCGCTCTTATTATGGCTTCCGAAATATTAAGACGAATGCACTTGGCCATCTTAAAACTTCAAAAGCATGAAAAGCAATGAAAATCCAATTTGGTTTTTTTTCTTACTGACAAATAATTTATGATATGAGTAAGGTTTCTAGACGAAATAATTTATTATTTAATAACTTTTATGAATTACATTTAAATCATTACGATAAGAATTGGTCAGTTTAGTATGAATTTATGAATAAATTTTAGACTACAAAATAAACTGTATATGCTTCAGTCACAATTTCAATTGCCTTTTTCCAATTTTAATAAAAATGGCCTAGATTTTATATACCTAACGACGTAACTTAAAATACTGTGAGAGGTCTATTAAAATCGGCTGTACCGATACGCAATTATGCTGCAGCTAATTCACTAGCTTTTACAATCACGAGGGTAAACAACATTTCTAAAAAATATTATTGAGTTTTTACCATATCTTAAAATTTTCAAAAGATAAAGTAGAAAATCGGTTTATCTTTTTTTTACTTGTTTGTAGGCTCCCAAATTCAAGACTTTCCATTGCTAGTGTTAACAGACAAATTTTAAACTTGTATAAACAGATAAAATAATTTCAGATAACGAATTCAAAAATTTGGTGGTAGAGATCTCAATTTTTTTTCATAAAATACAAAACATGTAAAAATAATTTTTGGTAACCCGGTTCTTCATTTTTTACTTTGTATTGACTTTAACTTATCATTTGCCGTTACACCATTTATTTATTTACTACAGAGAAAAAATCATAGATGCCTCTTTTAAAACAGAAATTATGTTTTACATGCCAACGGGACCGATTTTAGTCTTCAAATTTTCCACGTTGATTAATCCACATACTAGTTGGATTTTTATAATTAATCTTAGTTTTTAATTTTAATGAAAAAAAAAATTTGTTAATATAACTTTTAAAAAAAATTTTAATAAAAAAACCGACTTCAAATAAACTTCTATTTCAAAACAAATTAATAATCACTAAAAAGTAAACAAAAAATTGCTTATTCTTCTACAATTTAATAATCAACTTACTTTTTTACTCTTCAATATGTAGGTACGATCTATGTGTTTATCACGCAAGAAGGTAGGTAGGTATCTACTCACTTCAAATTTAACTCAAGACATACCTACAAGTAACAAACAATGATCAAAATATTTTTTAGACTTCTCCTAAGTAAGGTGAAATGAAAAATATTAGACTACTTAAAAGTCAATCAAATTATTACAATAATATAATGTACTTATAATTATTGTTATTTTTGGAGGCGGTGTCTATCGCTGGATATATTGTAGTGTTTCCTTGACTAACACCGACTCCAAACATGACAACAATTGTAACTACATTATATTATTGTAATCATTTGATTGGTTTTTAAGTAGTCTAATATTTTTTATTTCATTTTACTTAGGAGAACTCTAAAAAATATTTTGATCATTGTTTATTATTCATAGGTATGTGTTCAGTTAAATTTGAAGTGAGTAGATACCTACCTACCTTCTTGCGTGGTAAACACGTAGATCATACCTACATATTGATGACTAGAAAAAGTAAGTTGATTGTTAAATTGTAGAAAAATACGCAATTATCTTTTTACTTTTTAGTGCATATTAATTTGTTTTGAAATAGTGTTTTTTTTTGAAGTTGGTATTTTTTGCTAAAAATTTTTGTTTATTTTTTGATTTTTAATGAATCTGAAGTACACTAACTAATATGGGTAGACCTAATAAACGTGCTACTCATAAATCATACCCTCACTGTAAGGCGTTAAGGGCTTCCATTCATCATCGCATTCGACTACGACAATTACTTGACCATAACAACGTTACGGTAGGTGACTCAAATATCCGGACAGCCTATAAAAGATTCGGCCGAGTATCGTTAATTTGCTCCTAAGAATTGAAGATTTCAGTTACTTTGTCATCAATCCCAAAATCAGAACCTAATCAAATTCTTATCAAATTACCCTTGAAGTACATACTTACAAAAAAAAATCATCGAAATCGGTTGGCGTGATATTGAGTTATTCCTCCATTTGCCGCGTAACTTAATGCAAATTTGAGACTTATATGGTTTTCTCATAGATGCCATTCTTAGAACTACACCAAATTGAAATGGGACCACACAAGAAGCACCAGCTTTCAAATAAAATAAGAATCATCAAAATCAGTTCACCCCGTCGAAAGTTCGGAGGTAACAAACATAAAAAAATACAGTCGAATTGAGAACCTCCTTCTTTTTTTGAAGTCAGTTATTAAACGAAGTCGATTAAAAATAGACATACACGCACGTGTTTTAGTATTCCGTACAGTACTACGCACGAACCTCTGCCGCTGTGAATTCATGTAATGCGCAGATCAACGCTCACCGACTCGTCTTTCTTCGCCCCACTAGTCGATTTTACACTATTGCGACGCTTTCGTGACTAACTTCACAGCGGCCCAGTTTCGTGCGTTATACTGTAACGTGAAGTACGCGGGTTGCGGCGGCGCTACGCTCCACATCAAATTAATAGTTTATCACCACGTCACTTTAAAAGTTATGGTACCTCACTTGGTCGTAAGGTGGTGCTTAGGTGATAGTTTAGTGATTGAGAGTCGCCTTCAAAGTAGAAGGTACAGGTTTGAAGCCTGACTACTGTCACATTTAAACAATTGCACAGTGGTGAAGACAGAAGCCACTCGTTCCATATCTTGAAGAACACGTTAAGCCGTCGGTTTTGGATATTGCTAATGCGCTGGTGACAGCGACCTTAGCAACCCCCAGTCCACATTAGAAAAGTGGGAGGGCTTATGTCCGAGCTCCGCATCGGGAAACCTAACATGGCAGCAATTTATTATTATCTTAATCATAATGAGTTACCTGTTCGGAGCATAAATGGGCACTCGATTACGGCGTTACCGTTAAATGTTAAGTGCTCCAGTTGATTCAACCTTCATATTTTGACTTCGAGTGGTTTCTCAGAAAGTCAGTGTTATTTATTTCTCTTCATCTATATCAAACCAAAGCAGACTCGTAATTTTAAATTGGTTCTAATCGAGAGCTATAATTTATAATAAGTAATAAATATAAACGTTACGCCATTATTGGTCAACTATCAAATATTATGACAGGGATTGTAGGTCACCTGTAAGTTGTTATGCGTCAGTTGACCTTTATTTGTTAAAAAAAAAAAGAAAGAAAAGTCTGTATATTTATGTACACAAGTTAAAAGTTATAATGTTTTCGGCGTAATCATAGAGATGCTTGATAACAATTGAGTTATACTTGAGTTAAACGTAGTCTAGACGTTATTGACAAATAAAAAAATTTAGCTGATTAATGAGCTCAAGAGAGCACAAGCACTAGCCCCACACTCTAATTACACTACCGTGTCATTGTCCCATTGCGATCTCGTTTTCTTGACGACAATTAGGTCTGTACACTACATATACACAATCACACATACTTATAGCACTTATCCGTCAGACGAGTGAACTCAATCGATATCTTAAAGGTTTTTTTTCGTCAGACGGCAAGAGGGCAAGTGATATTTTCCTGTTACGTGTCGACTAAAATATAACTGAAAGATACGCCTGGTAGAACTTTACAACTTTTAACAACCCCAAGACCATCAAATCGATCAAAAGGTTTCATTACGAGATTCTTCACAAAATTAACCTTGCGATCCATGTTTTGTTGTAAAACTACAAAAATTGAGTTCTTAAGTACTTCCAAAATGATTCTTGTATTATTAGTCCCTTTCGTTAATACCCACACAAATGATATAATTTACGTTTGGCCTTAATTATTAAGAGAACGCAAGCGGTGCTAAGGCAGCCCAGATCATTGCGAAATTGTGGCTCTGCGTGTTCGTATTCCAAGTGGTAGATGACGTCCTACCTCTTCTAGGTAATAATAATAATAAAATTATTAAATCAATCTAGGTTACACATTAGATCATCGCCACGCTCCTTTTAAGAAAACATAATATCAGCTTCGGAATGCGTCGCGTTTTCAACGTCGGTTTAAGCATAAGATTAAGTATTACGTAAAAAAAATATTAAAGAGCCGTTGACTTATAGAAATTTACATATGATGAGCATATATAATGATGAATGTAAGTGTATATTTACGTGCACACGCGTTTACGAGCATGCGCGTGAAGGTGTGTGTTTGCGTCTGGCTATGTAGAGGCAAATGCATCTCCTGCATCTCCTGAGTTATTATATAAGGCGTACCTTAGACCGTCGGCATCAGATCAGGGAGGATCACCCGCAGAATCTAAGCGTATTAGTAAGCGGAGGAAAAGAAACTAACTAGGATTTCTTGGTAGCGGCGAGCGAACAGGAAAGAGATAGCGATCAAGTACCGTGAGGGAAAGCTGAAAAGAACTTTCAAGAGAGAGTTCAAGAGTACGTGAAACCGTTCAGGGGTAAACCTGCGGAACTCGAATGAACGAACGGAGAGATTCAACGTTCGTTTCCGCGCTGCGTGCGTACGGTCGTCCCGGACGTCCCTCGACCTGCGTCTTTTGGGGCGCTGTCGGCGGGCGCAGATCGTGCGTATCGTCTGACTGTAATCTGTTATTAGACTTTTACCAGTCTACAGTCAGTCAAAATGCCTAAAAACTTTATAAAAGAAATCTTTTTAAAATAAGAGTAGAAACAATCCCACGATTATTGACGGTTTCTTGAGATTCTCAACTTGCGGATTTTTATCTAACAATTATTACTTGATTGTTCGTCTGTAAAAAAACAAATGTAATTATTGGTGTTTATAGGTAGTAAATTGATACCTCGCCAAGCAGAAGTTATCCCATCCAATACATCTTCACTAAAATAAGTAACAGCATCCCACTTGGAACTTTTGAAACACAACATTGCCGTGCCGTTGACCTGAGAGAAAACCTTAGCGTTAAGGATTTATAAGCTCATAGCTCATTGTTTGGATTTATGAATAATGTCGGTTCGAGTAAAACTCTTTAAGCCATCCTACATAATGTTTTCCTTTGTCTCTAAGATAGTTTATAATTCTAACACGATCCAACACGTAATCTTTAAATTACACACGGGTAATTTCCCTGATAGCGTCTTCTCTAGCCCGTACACAAGAAAGAGAGCAGAGACGGTGTCGAATGCTTTTCTAAAGTTTAAAAATAGCGTAAAACATTTTTACTTTTATTAATTTTTTCAATATTTCAGTAAAGAAATGTCTTCATTAACTGCACGGTCAATTGACACTTCTTGTTGAAACCCAAAAGTGAGAATTGGAAAGAGTGTCAAACGTCTACTAGTAGTTCACATTATTTGATTAATAATTTTCGTAAGACTTCTGAGATTATTATTAAAATCGAAATGGGAATACCTACAATTTGTCTCTTTTCTCCCCTTTCCCATTCGAGCTACCATTTTTTTTACACAAGCGTTATGATGTATAATGTTAAAGCTACAGGAAAGGTGCTCATTAGACCATTTCTAGTACCTCTGAGTGAGCTAATTTCAAAAATTTAGTAGCGATATCATAACCGGGGACACTCTCAGAATTAAGACTCCTTAAAATAGAATGAATTAAATTAGGGTATACTTCAAGTAAGACAAAAGACGTTATTAGAATATTTTGTATTGTTACATAGCTTAAGGGACCTATATGTTAAATCTCCAAAGCAATTTGCAAGAAAAACAAAAAAAAATTAAACGTGTGGCACTCGGGGACTGCCGCGGTAAAAACATTGCATAGCATTTTTTATCAACTTATGCAATTATAATTATTTACTTATTTATGCAGTATTTTTTTTTAGATATTAATTCAAGTTTTTCATCACTTTCTTCATTAATAAATGCACTTTGTTTATTCATATTTAAAACACTTTATACATAAATTTTACGCGTATAGCTATTCACCAGCAACTGCTATTCACTGTTGTACATTACACCTATGCATACATGTATACCTACACGTATACTTACGGGGCACATGCGGTGAGTGTGGCATTATAAATATATGATAGATACCTATACACCTATATACTTGCTCACAAACAGCAGCTTACGTATTCGTCCGATTTCGGAGCAGCTCGTCTCGATCCGTGCGAGCTTCGTACAGCCGTACCATATACATACACGTTAAGCGAACGCTCGACTGAGCAACATGGTAGGTGGAGTGGGGGTGTTAGGTTTTATTTTCGTTACGCAATTTCTTGATTCGGTCGCCGCACTCATAGCTCGCGATAAAAACTATGCTTAAAAATAATAGGAAGGAAAAAATAGAAAATAAAGTATGTAGCTTTATCAGATAGTTCATAGATTCAGCGTTCAATGTCATACTTCAAATTTCACAACTTTTTATATTGTGGAAAATGAGCTACGAACACGGTCCATTTAGGGTCAATCACAGCTTATTGAATGGGCCAAAGAAATGATAAAAAAACAGTAACTTCTATCGAACTTAATTTTTTTTAAACTATCACAGCTCTGTAACTCAATTCACAATGTATCAATAAATCATTTGAAAACTAAAAGTACTAATAGATTTTTTATATATTTCAGACTCAAATCAGCAAAGGCAGCGTACCGCGCACGCGCTTCACCTGCCAGGGCCGCGCCTCCGGCTACTACGCCGACGTGGACACCGGCTGCCAGGTCAGTGGGCCACCAAGCGCACTCGCGAGCCACCGCGACGCGTCATCGACGTGCTAACGACACGCGAGTTCAGTTCCATTCAGAACTTGGAATGTGTGCGGCAGTAGCGCGTGTGTGATTTGTCCCCATATCCGTTTGCGTTAACGGCAAATAATGAATGAAAATATCTAGACATGATTATGTTTCATAGATATTTTTATTAAGAGTGTTCGTTTCTAACACGCGCCCAAGATAGCGATAGCGTCCAGTGCTATGTTTAATCATAACTTATTTTGAAGAGGTAGTATAGAACTTCTTCAAAGAGTTGAACTCTGAAGAGTTCACAAAGTGTGAACATCAAAAAAGTAGCTTTTCATTGCGTTCACAATATTACGTAATCTGTATGTATTTCTCTGTTTTGAGATGATAAATGTACATATAACAAATGTCCTACGCTAAAATAAATGAACGAACAAAAATAGTCTACCGTCAATACATTATGATTGCCTTCGTTATCTGCCTTCCTTACATATTATGAAACACGTTCCTCTGACTGTCTGTTTGTGCGCTTATAACTTCACCCGCCATCATCACCCTTTTGATTGCATATTTTTTTATAATTTGGCAATAAGTTATCTGGTTAAGTTTTAATATACATCAGTTTTTGACCGTGGCTTCACCCGTGTCAACATTCTTCTTTTTTAAGCCCAATAGTTATTAGCAACATCATTGAGCAAGAAAAAATCGAGATAAATACTCGTCTGGTGTTATAATCGCAAACACAACCGGAATCAAGATCAAAAGCAAATGTATTATGCATGTTCAGCGATGACTTTGTCGATTAACGCACAATTTCGATTTTTTTTCTTTTGTTTGGAAGGGTATACTCCTAAAGTGGTTGGTCCCTGATAAATGGGATCCCCGGGAAATTGAGGTATACTATCAAATATTATAGGCACTGTACGCACCCGGGACAACCTGAGAAGTAAATCAGTTTGCGCAGGAACTCACTCTTCCGACGTCTCGTCCCAGATATCCAGGTATTCGAGCCGCGATCATCTAGTGGCTGTAGTTTTTAATTATGTTTTTTATTTTTCACTCCCGCAAATCGAAGTAATATGTACATCTATATCAATCCCGGCGCGCGTTTTTATTCGTCCTTATTCGTCCGCGCGTAAGCAAAGTACTTCCGATCCGCCAGCAAGCAAGCCTGTATGACGTCTCTCGCGCATTTCCGCCCGCCTCGGCGTCTATCAGTTGTCTTTTGTCTATGGAAGGCTAACTATGATATTAAAGGGGGAAGGGTAAATTGCGTAAACAGGTATGTACATTGTATTTGACTTATTGTATTGTCAGTCAAGTTTTTGCGTATGGCAGTTATCATCTCATTCGGTTGAACTGATGGCGGAAGCCATTGTACTCCTAAGGGTTTGAAATTAGGGAATAATACTGCGATTTGTCGCTAGAAACTACTTTTCAGTGACTAGTAGTATAAATCAGTAGACAGTTGTGAATTACTTTTGGTATTTATGCAAATCCAATTTGCTGTACTGAATTTAATATGACGCTACAAAGCCTGCGATGCACGCGACACTTAAATCAAGACATCTTAAGTAGTTTAGGGGGTACAAACACATACACATAGCTCACTAAAATCATAACCGTAGTCGGGTAAGAAACTGACTATTTATCACGTTTATAGCGTAAATAAACATTTCATAGGTGATTTTGTTAATTGTACACAAATATCAAGTTAATGCAAATAAATCAGGTAGCAACAGCTAGTTAAGTTAACAGGTAGTCTTAAAATATGATGATTAGGCCCTTTCATTTGATACCCAATACGGCACATTCCAAAAATATTTTGTATTTAAGATAGGATTTTATATTCTCTATGGGGCGCGATATTAAGTACAGCATGATGTCATATAACCTTTAACTAGCAGATAATCAAAAAGCTTCTAACGGCATCTTATTTGGTCAAATGCAGTAATTAAAGTAGCTTAGGAGATATATGAGGACAGTTGAAAATACATATGCTGAAATAATAATCCCTCCTTTTGGATTCTCTGTATTCGCGTAAAAAGAGAATTTCAACACCTGTGACGTTGTCGTCCAACACGGGCTTAGGTGCAAGAAGTGCAGGAACTACAGCCGATGGCCTAAGTATTGTGGAGGGTCTTGATAGTTATTCCGTTATCAAAATGTGATCAGGGTTAGTTTAAATCAAATGCCAAGAAATATGGTGCTCAAAGCCAAATTCGATAGATTTGTATTTTTTTTTCTTAGAGTATAATACGAATCATATCCAGCACATTGGATTTGATACGACGTTACGAAGCTTATGTCATGAAGAACTCTGTAACGTAAGACACTTAATTTTTTCCAAAACTACACTAAAACAGATGAACGTATGTACATATTTTGCTAAAATCATAATTCTCCGTTATAATAAAACCTTTTTTAGTTTGATGGGGAAAAAATATGCATTTTTACCGGTTTAATTATAAAAAAGAAAGGGAGAAAATTTACCGAAGCCTGTTTTCATTTATTTTTCAAACGCTGCTATAATTGAACAGTTCCTTAACCTATTTATATTGTTTTGTTAATTGAATTTCATTGATGAAGCTTTCGTATAAGAAAAAAGTTTTGATGAATCGCCCAATCACGAAGGCGATGCATAAAACTCGAACCAGCAGTCGCGGGCCGAACACACGCGTGGCGAGGGTTTCTTAGTCCACAGTGCGGTGCTTCAACATCGCCCGTCAGCGCAGTGATCAATTAGACGTGTGCTGCTATCGCATTAAATGTTACGTACACTCGAGTACATTATTACCAGGCATTGACTTTGAGTATGACGTCTGAGAAAGAATAGTAATCGATTCGGCAAGAGAGCACAATCGATTAAGACGGCGGGAACTCATTTTGAATGCGCGTGGGATTCTGTGATTGGATCAAGGGCGAAGTCAACGGTTATGGAGTAGAAACCTGGAGGTAACGAGTGGTCCAAGTTCCTAAGTTCAAATACCTCGCCCTCATGTCAAATAATATGCAGCTCTTCACCTCTCCAGCAAAGTCACTACATTTAAAAAGAAAGGTTTGTTTTTTATAAACGATTATGCTTTGTACGCGTAATGTTTTAAATTCTAATTCTTTAAATTTAAAATGATTTTTTATTATTAATTATTTTACAGTAACATTGCACTAATCACGAAACAAAAAATAATGAATACGCCAAATTAACGTCCGAAAGTGTGCTTGATTCTAGCGCATTAAAATTTAAGTCTCTTTCTTTAAAGGTTAAAAAAAAAAAATTCGCTGTCTGTTTTCGAGAAATAAGACTATTTTTTCCGCGATAGAGAAATGAAAATATCCTTTTTGTTATTTTGGAAATATCGTGCAGGAATACAAAATGAAAAATAGATGTATTTCAGTTGATTCTTTTCGTCGCACAAGAGAGATTAATATGATTATCTCACAAACACTACGTTACATTACTGCATACGACTCAAATGCTAAACTTTAGATACTTATCATCGTAAATAAAATACGGTATTGTCTAAAAATAATGTGTTTACTTAATCATAACCACGATCGCTATAATGAAAATATTTAATAAAACTATTAATAGAAAACTATTTCATCGACTATAAACAAAAAATCCCTGTTATCATCACGAATTTCACCTGACAAATTACGATTTTATTGTAGAAATCATGTCATTAACAAACATATTTAAAGTATAGTAATAAAAAATGAGAATATTTCACAAGACAATTGCCTGACATCCTTTTACGGTCGATGCGGGTTACAAATGCCACGATAGACATTGAATTATTGATTTCTGAACGTACGTAGAGAAGTTTGAGAGGTACCGTGTGGGTTGGCCTCATTTTGTTTCCATTAATAAGTATCGTTTTGAATATTATGTTGTTTTTGTGGAATTTAAATCATCATGTTAAAAAAAAATGTAAGACGTAAATTTTATTAAACCAACATTATGTTAAAGACGCGATTAATCATGCAAATGTCTTCGAATTAAATAAGGTAAAAAATATTTCATTAAAACTGATACATTCTATTAATAAAAAGGAATTTGGTCTCGAATGCGTATTTAATTTTAATAGAAGTTATATTGCAACTTTATATAAAAGGAATTGTTAAAAAAATGTGAACAAAAAAAGATGTCGAATTGAATCGAGTCGTTTATTATCTTTATAAAACCAATAATGAACGATGTGTACACAATAATTTGGCGCGCACGTACCCACGTGTTAAGTCAAACATTACCCAACCGGCCAAAAACGCCGAGCCGTAAAGGATCACGACTGCTGGCGATGCGTAAATCTCTCGTGACTTTTGATTGCATCGTAGTGCTGTTAATTCGAATATAAATTGAGGTGAGGCGCGCATCGAGATACATAATAGAGGCGGCACGTAGAACGTTTAAGACGGTAACTTTTCTATTTGCTTAATTATTGCAAGCGCAGTCAATGCATCGCTAGAGGAAAGCTACGATTCGTAGCACGTCCTGTGAATTTTGTTATTACGATATGTCTACGAATTAATGCAGCAACACTGACAATATAACTTTACATATATTCATCATGTTTTATTTTGACATTGTTCGATTCAAAAATTTGTGGATTATCGTTTAGGAAATTAAATTATTCGGTAGGACAACCACCTTGGCGTCATCTGATAGAGGATAGCAAGGTTACTAACGCCCAACGGTTGGCTGCTAAATTAAATAATTTTAGGATATAATTTGTTTACATATGAAGACATCGATGTGGACATAAGAACATACGCCGTACCATAGCGATAAATATATAGAGACGCTATCCCGTATAAATTGATGTAGTATTTTATAGGTTCATTATTGTGTAGCGCCACCTGCTATATTTACAAAATACTTTTTTGTCAACAATTAGTCGTATGTGCTTTCTTATAACAAACGCGACTTTTTCGAATAACATAGAATTTCACCCGTTATTACCAATGTATATTAAAAACTTAAAATTACACAAAAAATTAAAATTATTATGTGTTATATAATTTTAAATTATTTTATTAGAGAAAGTACATTAATATTACAACCATCCACTTTTTATTAAGCGTTGTCTGTTAGTCCGACCATAACAAATATTTAGGTCTCAAAAAAGCGTTTTATTTTCTGAGTAACAATCCAATGACTTTTAACTTAATGAATATACGTTAAATGCAAAAAATGATATGACTAGTATTCTGAATTGAATTAATAATTAATAGAGAGTTATTCTAAGAATTTTGAAGCATTCACACGTGTAATTTTCGCAATAAATAAATACGTCACATCACAAACAAACAAGTGATCAATGAATTGACACAAGCCGTGAGTGCCGCTTGTGTTAATTTAGATTGAAGTAAACAGAAGCCATCTTTGGTCTTCTACGTCCCCTCTGTACACATATGTCGTGGCAACTGGCTACTTTGCTTTTGATTAAAATAATTAATTAATTAAATTGTTCAATTAATTAATTACCGTAGATCTAATTAAAGCCAGAACATCACAATCGCATCGACGACAATAGTCAATAGCAGCTCCCGAACCGCACCGAGCCAGCGAAGACCCGCAGGTGATGAAGAAACCCAAGCAAGTGACGGTGACGACAGTCGTTAAAACCTTACAACTTAACGACGTCGTCGTAAAGACTTAAAATGGTATCTGAAGTACGAAGCGAGTAGCTTAGTCTATCCAGACCTAAAAAAAATACGAATCGTTTCGGCCGTGTCCAGGGATGAAATGCGTTACCATCAGAATCAATAGTATGGCGCTTCGACTACCATTGTTAGAACAAACGTGATAGAGGATTTGGAATGCTGTTGAGCAATAAGAAAATTAAATTAATATGACACTATTCGGCATACGATGAATTGTCAACTTGACTCCATAAATCTTCGCGGCGGACGAAGTTTCGAGTGCCAAAATCAACCGCGTTGGGCAACTTCATTCGCAATTAGTGGACAGCCGTCAGATGCGAGAGGCTTTAAAACTTTATGGGCCTCCATTTAAGAGAGATAAAACGACAGCGCCATAAAAGTTTACTTTATTAAAATGTCTTTTTTTATGACGAATTGTCGAGTATCGCGCATGACGACGTCGCCAGCGCGGCCGGCTGGCGAGCAGATCTCGGGCCTAAGCTATATTGTCTATTAACGCTATATTTCTATATAATTAATGAATCTGTGTGGGTCAAAACTGATTTACGAAATATATGTTCATACGCATACCTACCGACAGCGGCCTCGCCTTTGCCTGCACGAACACAAATTTTATCACTTACCTATCCGTATGCAGTCTGATACTCGCGCTGCCCATTTTTTTTTTCTCAGCAAAATTCTTACATGTTTGTGTGATAATTATTTTGCATTAGAATAGTCCTGAATATTTTGAAAATAATAGACTGAACAATAAAATAACCAATTTTCGTACCAAATCGATTTTTTTCTAACAGTTTTTGTATTTCAGAATGATATATGTAGTATCTACATGAATGTATACATGCGTGCTTGCAAAATAATTCGCATGATTGTATCATCATAAAATGTTGTATCCGAATGGAAATTTGTGATTAAAATATGCATAATATAAATATTATAAAAAATTATAATACCTACACACATGAACGGCTACATTTAGAGGCCGCCCGCGTCCTCCTACGTGTGATGATAAAACAATATTTTTATATCAAGGCCATGAATTGTGATTAATTTTATTGTTATTAATTTTAATTTTATTACTCATTCTTTTATTTTTGTTTTTAATAGTTTTCATTATTTTCTATTTAATTTTTCAACTGTAGTGTCTGACAGGCTGGTGCATCAATTTAGTTGTTGATATACTTTAAGCAAAATTAACTGTTGAACATAAAATAATTTGTTGCAATTGAAATTGAAAGTAGTCGACTCACCTCCTCGAACTGTATAACCACGTTCGAACTTTGTAATCTGACTGATATATCCCACTACCTCCTTTTTGTAATTCAGTGACAAATATTTTTATAATATGGGATGTACCTAAATAACTGTATTTGCATACAATCCCACAGATCTTAAGGCGTTTGCCAAATAGTGGCTCCGCGCCATAGGGAAACTCAAAGCAGTCTAATTAATATAATAGGGATATTGGATAAAAAATTATTACATCGTGAGGTTAGGGTAAACTGTCTTTTGAGCGAGTGATAAAATAGTGAATTTATCAATACATAAAATAATACTACACATTTAAAGTGAAATATTATAATTTTAGGACGTTTTCAAATTCGAAGTTGAATTCAGCGATCAGATCCGAATTTTTGTGTTTATTATCGATCAATAGGCGAAAACTACGTTCACAAAACTACGTCAAGCATCTTCACTTTCGATATTAATTGTATTCTAGATTCTTCTAAAATTTGATATAAATAACTATATAGTAAAATTCATTAATTTTTTTCAGTTTTTTTTTTCATAAAATGATTTATAATTGTAAGAAAAAAAGTGTATTCTTTAATAAATGTCTATAATTTTTTACGAAATTGAACGAAATAAGGAATGTAATTGAAGGTGTTCTTGCTATTCAATTCATAACGTCTGTGTCTGATCTGATTGATCTTCTACATTGCAACGGTAGTCCAATCACAAACTTAGGTTTCAAGTTTTTTTGTGAGACTTTATTCTTTAAAACAAAATCGTGATATTTTTAAACGATTTGAAAAATTGATTCAACGACTTATTCGAATCATACATTGGATAATTAATTAGGGGTATTATTTTATTTTGGATTTGGTGTCTGAATTGGAATTAATCACGGAAGTCACAAATCTAGATTTTATCATATGATTAGGGCAATTTATTTTACCCAAGGCTATTGTTAGTCGTTTGTAGTGCACAGAACACAAATTACTTATAATTGATTCGGTAGGTACCGTGCGATCACGATATCAATTATTATCGTAAGTTATTTGATAAATCGAGTAAAAGTAATTTGTGTTCTTACCAATGCACCGATAATGAAGAAAATAAAAAGAAAATGCTTTTTATGTTTTGAATATATGGTATAATATTTATTTTATTATTTTTTAATCTTGTCACTGTGTAGTTCAAGAGATATGGCCTACTTTAAAAAACATTTTTAATATAAATATTTACGTAAGCAATCAGATATGGTGCTAACTTTCTAAATATTTATAACAATAATAGGTTATTATAGAGTCGATCTGGTAATATTTAAAATTTTCGCAAATTAAATTATACTAGTTTTTGTATTAATTACAAGTAAACAGTTTATACGAAAAAGGAGACGAGATTGTAAATGACTCTTCATTGAGAGGCGAACCGCAGTTATTTTTTAACCTTATATTCAAAAGTTCAGATCGTTTCTCTCGCTCTTGTAAGTCCTACACTCGCAGCAATGAAGGAGACAGCTCTGATAGTGCTACGCCTCTCGCGTGAGCCGGTGGACCAGTTCGGAGTCTCGCCGTGACCTTTGGACGATTGAATCTCGCTTGCGTAACTTTGAATCTGTAACACTTCCCTACAAATTCAACTCTTGTGAAAGTTGGAGTATTAAAGTCATGTTAATATTGGAAATATATGTAATCGAAGGTCTCTTTATAACAATTTGATTTTTAAATGAATAATTTTTAATATCGATACATCTTTAATGCGTGAATAAATTTCGGAAAATCTATTTCCAAGAACTAGAAAAAATAAGAGCATAATAAGAATATGAAAACGTATTTATCTTTCTACATTATTGTTTCTATTTTTAAGAATTATGATCAGGTTTTACGTTATGTTGCATGTATTTTTTTTTTGGGAAGTACATATATTTTTAGCATTCTACAGCAAAAACAAATATTTATTTTACTATTATTAACGTAAAATACACTTTTTAACGCTTAATAAGGAATATTACCAGACAAACTTATTTAAATTTCAAAATGCGATGCATCCGATGAGACTTCAAATTTCATTATTTTCGAAAAATATATACATTGTATATAAAGTAGAAATAAATAATCCTTGATTCCGTTATTCAAAAAATGTCAATTTTACGTTTACATAAAGTACACTAACATAAACATAGAATGTAATCATGTAGAATGCTATGTTTATTCAAATAGAATTTCAAAAATGTTGAAAAAAAATGAAAGTAAATGAATGCTATTTGACCCGTTTTCAACTATTTTGAACAATAGTGCCTTTCGTAAAATGAAAACAAAACACTATGGTTCACAAATAATTGAAAATTCTTATAAACATGCATAATATAAATAAAGTGCGGTGCTACAGTCGAAATACAATTCTTTAACTCCGTCTCCAAGAGCTTAGATTACAAATTGCACAAACTTCTCTTTTCTGTATTACAAAAATAGGTTGACGCCGGCAGCACCACCGACCTGGGGAATACCGTACATTGTCGTACTGTGGAAGTTACTGAAGCTCACTAACAGCGCAGTTTCAATATTTATGTAAAGTCTAGTTAGCCGCGTAGGCATAGGACTATCTCTGTTAACCGTTTGAGATACATGTCGATTCTACTGAAATTAAGAACATAATGGTATATCTAAATACCTTGTCTAATCTATAAGAGAATAGTGTAAAATTACTATTTATTATTTTTGTGTTCAAAAATTTTACAATTTTATTTAAAGATTTAGATATTCCGCCGTATTTGCAGCGAACATTAAATTGTTTGCATGAAATTAAAACTTTGAGAAGAAACCCTATTTATTTCATTATTTTTTCTGTAAATTATTAAAAGAAAATAATTGTCATACGTCATACTTTTATTCAATTACTGCACCGAGTCAAATTCTCGTGTGATGTAAACAAAAACATTGAACGGCCCCAAAATGCATCCTTTAAGAGCTCCTGCTTTTATTAGTGACACAGATTTAATTTCCGTTACATCTATTACCCGTGTTCTGTTGCTAAGTGTGACAAAACTGAAATTATTGCATTATTTGTGTCACAATTGTACTTCGATTTCTTGATTAGAATTTCCTGAATTAAATAATCAAATATCTTGAATAAGTCACAGAAACCTTAATGATTTTATGAAAATCTTCTTAGGCTTGAAGGGTGTTTCTGATCAGATATCCTATATCGATTGTAGACTTACTATTAGTGAATCTAAACTGTAGAATAAGTAATTTATTGAAAGTAAGTTATTGAAAAGCTAGATTATTTGGTTGAGTGAAATTTTAAAATATTTTAGTACGCTTTAGAAGTATTGGTATTGCTTAAAATTGTAGTACCTGATTTCCCCCGAATTTATATTTATTTTTTGTGTATAATTAAGTTAGAAAACATTCAAGTTCTAATACAGCATTTAAAAATATTAACTTAGTAATTTAATTAATCTGTCAACAAATCTTCTTTCTTTTTATTAAGTGACTTAAATAGTCTTGTAAGACGGGACGAGTACATGTGACCGAACCCAAACATAACCATAGATGAACGTACCATAAAAAATACACTCGTGTTTCAAAGACAAACACGAGGCTTTAATAAATACGTTTGATGAACAAATTCGAATTGTAAATAATTACAAATTACTTAGTTTTACCGTAGACCACACTAAGTTGGAGTTATTTGTATGAAACGAACCGGTTCTAAAAAAATGTAACAGATCGCATTTAACTCGGTTGGCGGAATGAGGAAGCGGCCGCCCCCGACCGGCCGGCGCTCGTGCGCGCGTCCCGCGGCTTGAACTCGCGCCCAACGCGAGCACTGGTTTGACATTTACTTTGAAACGAGTTCGGTTCGATGTCGAGCTGTACCGTAGACCGCTCGGTCGGTCTGTCGGATGGTCACATTAAAGAAAACGTTGAGAGTCATCATCGAAACGATTTCAGATCTAGACTGAAAATGTCTCAGCCCTCGTTTAGGCGGAATAGCAAAAAACTTCCGTCTTTAGCTCTGAACTTCGAAGGGAATTCGAACCGGCTCTGGCTTTGTTGAAGATATCCGCAATGTACAGCGATGTAGATGTGGAGCGACGTGAGTGCTGTCACGAGTCTGTCGCCTGTCGATGAGCTGACGACGGCGCACATAAGACTGCTAAGTCGCTATTTGGCATGGCGGTGTGACGTGCAGGCCACTTAAATTATTATGTTTAATTTCAGACATCTCGGACGGACCGGAAGTACGTTATCCACTGCCATGTGTAGAAAATTGTCTTTTTTTCAAATCTTCAATTACGTTAAGGACCTCATGAATATTAATGTATACGGCGAAAGTCTGAAATAACTTTTTCTGTTTATGTTTTAAATTTCAATTTGCATTCAGATAAAGAGATGTAAATATTATGTAAACGTAGCAACTTTTTCATATTTTAACATAAAAATAACAGTCAACTCTAGTTTGTCTATGCATACGAATGAGTGAGATGATGATGAATGTGTCTGGCTGTGATCTTTACATTTACAAGAGTGAAGTATGTTTTTGTTAACATAATGGATACTTAAATCAAAACCGAACTGAAATAATAGGCTGTCTGTCTATTTATGTTCAGGATGGGGTTGCGCAAAAAAATTCTTATATGGATCTATAGAGATGTAGATAAAGATTCTGATGTAATATAAGGCATACATACTTAGAAAAATAAATCGCAATTAGCCCTCGAAAAGGTAATAGGGGCTTGAGAATTTTATAGAGAAAAATTCTGATTCATTATTTATAGTTGAACCGAAAATGCAAGCTGTGGTTGCAGTTGTTGCAAATAAAACTTTTCGTCACAAGTTCTGCTTTTCACTTAGTATTCAGTGCAAAACAATTTGTAAAAATCGATCCGCCATAAAAGTATTGAATATATAAGTTAGCATCGGACTCCCCTATTTAACCGTGTTTTAAAATTAATATTTCTGTGTAAAATAAAAAAGAGTATCCTGTCATTCAGAATTTCGAATAAAATAGACGATATTTTAAACAAAGTCATACGTGTATTTTGCTTATGAAAATTTTTTGACGTGACAACGTCTTAAATTAGGTTGCGGCTGGGAGTCACTTTGAAAAAGTGTAACGCTCGGTAACGTAACGATGAGTCACCGAACGAGAGAGAGGCCCGCCGAATGCCTTGCGTCTCTCTCCCACTCAACTATGATCGGTCTGCCGCGCGCGCAGCACTAGAGAATTAGTGCATAGCTTGCAAATGTATTGCAAGTTATTGTATGTATATTTGTATATAAATACGTATGTATGTGTAAAGGTAAAAATAAAATTTTGTTAATATGAAATTCAGTGCGAGATTCTTTGTATAAATTAATGTTTTAAATATAATTCTTTGTATAAATAAATGTTTTAAATTGTTACTATTATTTCATCCTTCTTCCTACTATACGAATGAATATTCACATTAAAATGATTTTACCATTCAAAGTCGTTGTCACGTAAAACTTTCGCCCGTATACCGACTTTACAGGCAACCAAATTTTTTTACGAATATTTAAGTTTTAACTATACGATTCCTAAAGGCATCGCCCACTGCGCTGAACCTCCATTGGAGCGCAACGTCGATGTTTGTGGCGTTGTGTTTTAATTTGTTCATGTCAATAATAATGATATTATTAAAACCTTCAAATTTATAAAATGAAAAAGACTGCTGATCTTGACGGCTCTCCTATAAAAATAATTCCATAATAAACTGCATTGCTCCATGTTGAATATTGAAGTATGGGTTTATTAGAGGATAACGCATGTCCGTATATGTGCCCTCTGTCCGTATGTGGAATTTTATTATGAGATATAGACAAATATTTGTGCTGCTGAAGCGGGCTATTTGTACCATTTATAACTTGAGATTAACAGCATCTCGCAGAGAAAAATTTAAAGAAATTAATCTTTTAACTGTACCGTCACAATACTTATACGAAAACCTGATACGTGTCAAGATAAATATAAAATGGTTTCAAAAAATGAGCCTTATTCATAACATTGACATTAGACATAAGAATGACGACCTTGCTGTTCATAAAACCAGACTCAGCAAAGTGAATAAACCATGTAAGGGGCAATGTGTACGCTTTTATTTTGTACTCCAGTTGAAATTCAAAATTTGCCACTTTAACGAATTTAAAATTTTCATTAAAAAAGCTATATCGTAAAATATTATGTCGTGCCTGATAATATTAACGAAAAAGAAAACCCTGGGCTTGATTCGGCTATCAGGTTATTTCGTGTAATTTTCTTATATTGAACTAGTTTTGTTGACTAGTCTATCCCTTATTTTTGAGAAAAAAAGAACAAGCCCCGAGTTTCTTGCCCTTTGTTCTCAGGATTTGCAATAGGTGGTAATGTTAATGCCATAAGAATACAATAGTGACATATTTAAAGTGTAATCTATTGCCTTCGAAACAATGATATACAAATAGAAATATCGCTAAGCTAAGATATTTGTAAGCGATAAATGTGCGGGTGCGTGTGACGGCCTGTCGGCGGTGAGTCGAATGTCAACCGAGGAATTAGCGAATGCACATATCTACTTTCAATATTCTCGAACGTGAATGTAATATTTATTTTTCAAATCCGGCACCATTTACCTAAAGCTAATATTTAGTAGCCGATTACTCGTGCTAGGCACGCAAATACACTTTATTTGTTTCTAGGCGCGACTGACGCTCGCTCTACCGTCATCTCGGTATTACCGGTAAAGTTACCGCACATCGCCGTTTCACGTCATATCGGTAATCGTCGAGCTGATTCTAGCTAATGATCGAATTTTGAAGTTCGAGTGTTATTAGTAATTTTTTAAGAGGACTAAGTCAAATTCTAATGAAATATTGAGTCATTTTACAGTTTCCAAAACAATTGATATTCACGAAGAGGAAAAATTGCAAAGGCAATGAGAGATAATTTGAAGATTATTCATAAAGTTAAGTTATGTAAATTGAAAAATGCCTAAAAGAAAAACTGGATGTAGTTAGAACACTTGATTTTTCATTATTTTTCCACCCAACTACTGAAATTGGTGTTCATATTCTCTACGATTTTACGAGTGCATTGCGAATGTTGAATTGTGAATGAATGAAATGCGTTTCTTGGTATTCGCATCGTTATCCTCAAAGTTGATAAGAGCGTCATCATTTATAGAGCGAGGCTCGTTAAATGTTGAAACTTTATGTGTGCACCTCGAATTGCGTTTGACATCTTTCGGCGTTTTCATCCTCGAAGAACCGAAGCGAGATTGGTGTCGCGAACTAGGAACAGTTCTTATTGCCCATTAGAATCAGCATCGAAACCGAGGGCGGGATCGGACGTAATCGGTACAATGAACGGTATTGAAATCATTACGGTAATGACCAGCATTAAGAGCCAGATCGGAAGGGAGAGCGATTGCTATAAAAGCTCTCGTAATTTATTTTATATAGCCTTGCGTATATAAAACATATATAATTCTGGGCGCAGATTTTAAGTAATTGTGTTACTCGATATATATTCCTAGACAACAAATTAACAAATGTATTCTTTTTAGTATTGAAAATATTCTTATAACTTTAGATGGTGTGCCTATTTGTACCTTACGAATTCAATGCTCTTAAAATTATAAAACGTCTGTCTGTCTGTCTGTCCATTATCTGCTTTTATAATTCAAAAGCCAATCCTCCGATTTATATGATTCTCTTCTTAGTATAGAAACACGTCGTTTGGTCACGTTTTAGAACATAGTTGATTACGATAGATAACCTAGGGTATTTAGTACTAATAACAAATTTAGTATATCGTGTCGGAAGAAAATAGGGGCGCAACGCCGGCGTGCGTGCATGTATTTATGTACATATTACATATGTATGTCCTATATATGTCTAATATAGCCGAACTAGATAGACAATGGATTAACAGAGTTTAATAAAGTTAGGAACACTAGTAAAACACGCCTTGAAGTATAATATTTTTACTGCCTTTCTATTTATGTTTTCTTATATTTATTGTAATTAGATAATCCTTTAATCATTTTTGATAAAATATTGTGCCTGATAATACCCATTGTCGTGTAAAATGTAAACTACACCTAATGTGTCACTCAAAACATACTGTTATTGCATGCCTTAAGCCCGAGCGTAGGTATGTTTCTACTGTCGCCTGAAAATCCTGTCTACACTGGGTGTGACTACAATAACTAAAAACCTATTCAGCTTTTAAACTTAATTTCTTTTTTAATCTCATCCCTAATCGATTGGAAACAACTGTGTTGAAAATCATAGCTTGATATAGTGCCGATTAGCTGTAATTGAAATTTTTTATTGGCAGTTATTCATGTTTTGATCCGCCATTTCGCTTAAATATCTAAAATAGAGGTTGAGATGAATGTTTTATGTTTTTACCGCCATCTGTTGGCAATAACAAAAATAAATTGAGCGTGAAGTTGTTTATTTTTGTAATTGCCAAAAGACGGCGGTAGAGATATAAAAAAGTTTCGTTGAAAATAAAAAAAATTATGCATTAAACTGCACGTATAATTTTGCATTATGATGTTTAATAAATATGAAAAAAATGTCTATCCTTTTTTCGGTTCAAGTTTACTATAAAACTATTTGAAAATCAAAAATAAGAAAAGAGGATTTCTGGTGAAAATCTCATGTTATCATAAACCTCTAATTTAAATACGTATAGCGCTTAAGGCATGCATATTTGGTTTTACCAAATGTTTTATTTTATCGGTTCTCTTTTTTTAGAATAACGGTTGAGGAAGACAGTAACTGAAAGTGAAACCGAGATGGGCTCAGGACAAGGTCTTAATAAAAACAGAAAACAAAGCTAGTGCATACATTAATAATTACAGAACGATTAGTTTTTAATGTTTGATATTATTTTAATTCCTTCAGCAAAAGCTTCATCTACACTTCTAATTTTTTTTGGCTAAAAGGAAATTAAATTCTTGTTAATATGCACATATCAATCTCTTTTTAAGTGGCAGATGAATGGCGCCCATTTAATGCATCACTCGGCAAGTCGGTCTCGTGAATCACGAATTTTATTTGTTCGGCAGCGCCGCGATGCGGAAGTATCAGCTAACTCATTGTAGTCCAGTGCCGTGATGAGGCGCGGTCAAGGTTTTTTTCTGGAAGGATCGGTGACGTGTTTGATTTGTGTTATTTATTCTATTATTATTAAATGTATCATTTATTATGAATATTACTTTTGTTCGTGTATGCTCCAAAGTTTATAATGACTTGCCTCACATCTAAAATCTACGTCGGAATTTCTGATATTTATCCACATATCAGCCAGTTAGAGTTGCTGCTGTTCATTGTACTCGCCGTTTGTCTGTCTGAAGGCTGTGATTGCCCTGTCCTATCTTTTCTGATTTTGAGTGTGAAAAGAGAACAAAATCTTGATTAAGCGTTACCACCTTCATTTATATTTTCCGTCTTCCTTCCATTTACCAATTCACAATGTCACTTGAGCTTTCAATTATAAGGTTTTTAAATAACTTATAAGTTATTTGTTTCTGTGTTACAATATCTAAGGATACGAATTGAAAAACTATTTAATAAAGTACTTGTTGACCGAAGAGCAGAGTTTTGTTTAAGTAGAAATCAAACGTGGAAGTGCCGGGAATCGGCCGTTTTTTAACGGTGTGTAACGATTTTCAACAGTCAAACGAATCCCCGCTGCCCTTTGTAATTTATTTGAATAAACACACTATATACGTAATTTATACATTTAGAACTTATCTAAATAGATCCTATCCTATTTTGTTACAAAAAACATGTGTTATATTATATATATAAATAGGGGCCCCCGCCCCATTACTATATAATAAAATTAGCGCGGAAAACAGCATCTAGTGTTATTTTAACCGTCGTTGACTATACATATGCCTAGCTATTTGTTTGTGGGTTAACAATACAGCCATTACATCGCTTATCTACATAGTTAAACACCTATTATAAGTATCTATTATGGCTGCCTTAAATAATAAAACGCAATTGTTGTAACGTTTATAAAACAATAAACATGTTTAAACTATAGCTTGTTTCGAACAATGTCTGCAAGTATTTACTTATAGCTTAAAGAAAAAAATTTAAATTACGGCCGTTCCGAACAGAAATTAAAAGTTAAGACGAAGCTTCAAAAACACAATGCAAAATGCAGTCAACAGCAAACCGCGAGATGCAACTCCACTCAATACAACATAGTTATGTTTTGATATGCCGAATCATTATTTGTATATAATTTTTACGATCAATGAGCCCACTGTCCGTCGAGGCCTCGCCCTTACACGTGCATTCGTCGTCGTGCGCTTGTCGTACGCCTACTTGCCGTTTACATACAGACTCGAACGCTGTAGATGTAGCCGCGACACGAACATCGCGGGGGACTTTGCCGTTGTTGACAATTTCGCGGTATTGTATACAACCAGCAACCAGGCGTACAACAAACGCATAATGACGAATACGCATCTGTGCAGCTACGCCTCAGTGGACGGTGGGTCTAATTGACACACGACGCGAAACGAATACTATCCAACAACAGAGTATTTTAGCAACGGGGACTTATTAAACATGAAATAGAATTATTTAGAACCTTCTCTTTTCGTAAGCGTAGTTTTAACAAATATATTTTAACGGGTAAAGTATATTCCTATGTACAAATAGTGCATCCTACCTTAAAGTAACGCTGTGATAGACCATTAATGTGACGTCACGTAGCACTACGCAACCCCCCACACACCGTGGCATTGCATGCTAAAAAAAGCACGCGTTTGCTTATTTTTAAAGGCGTTATGCGACATAATTCTTTTTTTTAGTTTAAATTAAAAAAGAACTGGAGTTGAATTTGAAAAATCTAACTGGTATTTTAAAGCGTTAATGTTTATGGATTAATATACTTTAAAAATAGACTTAAATCAGCCCCACTTGCATATAAAATGTAAATCTCTGATATAAAAGAGCTAGTTTTAATATTTATTTTCTCTTTTGTAAGTTAATAAATCGTGTAATTGCAACCGAAAAATTAAAAAGTCAATAAAATGTAGAATCGAGTCGCCAAGATCACTTTCACATTTTTCGTATTTTCCAAAAAAAAATCGAAATCCCTAAATCCCAAAATTTCCAATTCCTCATCTGAAATAAACATCAATTCAATTCATTCAATGTCAATCTGGTAGTTAATTTATATTTATCACAAAATAATATAACTTATGGTGCGAGTGGTAATGAAAGTGTTAATATTAAAAAAAAAAAAAACTAAATTCTTTAAATGTTATTTTAAGTGTTATATTATAACCTACGAAATAAAGATATTTTGAATTTGCATTTGAATTTATTATAGAACACAGGCTCATACAAATTTTATAATGTCTCTTTCTAAAGTCATAAACCATTTATAAAATCATTAAAATCTTTATCAAAACTTTGTTTTAGAACATCCACTGGTATTTTTGTGTCATTATTATTTCACTCTCCAAAAATCAACTTTATAGTACTCTTAGCATGGATACGACATTTTGATGGATATTTATTCCATTATTGACGGATGTCCATGAAGCGAGGGAGATATACAAAGATCACACCATACACCATACACCATACAGCGTACAGCGTACCACTCTACAAACAAGTGTCAGTTTGTGTGCCGCTCGCCGAGCTACCTGGCGGGGGCGGCCGTTAGTGATCAAGAGATTTATTTTTATTTCGATGTATCGGTCATCGTATGGCAAAAACAAGACATTGTGAAATCTGATTTAAAACTTGATTCCAGTAAAAAACGTTTGAGACACCAGATGAACTTATATTTAGTTAGAAACATTTAAATGTATGAATTTGGCGGTCCAAATGTGCTCGTGGGTTGTGGCCGCACGCAATACGCGCAACGTTAATAAGTGTACAGCTGAAGATGAAAAATTTTGTATTTTAAATTGTCTTAAAATAATGTAAGCGATAAACAGTATTAAAATGTACAAGGCAAATTTACCGGTTCGCGGTTATATTGTGCCACTTAAGCTACATTACTTATAGTTAAAAAAAATGGGTGCTCAGTCACGTCTTCTACTCGACAAGATTACGCAAAAGTAAATACGTAACAAATGCATTTTCATTTGCATAATCCTGTACATATTTATCGTAAGACAAGACAGACTTAGGGCGCTCAACTGATTTAAGGTGACACCCTTATCCATCAGTCCTCGTGTTATCGACAGACAATTCAACGGTGAAGCCTCGAATGCGTGATCACCAACGAGGCAGGCACTCATTAGCTGTAGTGTGGCATTTGAAAAAACTATCGAATAAACATCACGTACCGTGGTCGGAGGAGGGCCGCGGGAGGTCGCGGCGGTGATCAGTGGGCCGTGCACTCTTAAACGCATTATAATTACTGACATTAAAGCTTCACATTAAGGCCCGCGGCCGCGCGACAGCACGACGCTGACGACGACACGTTTTTTTTTGCGATATGATACTTAAATACTCTGCTTCCACGCATATTTTGTTCAAAATACTTAATGATGCTATGTATTTGTTTTCCAGTTAGATATTTATTCTGTATTCAAGCGCTAATTGTGTCACTTTCTGGAGAATTCACTTTCAATGTCTACACGACGGAGGACGGACACGAGCAAAATAATTCATTAAATTCTGTTCAGTGATTGTGAAGTTGATTAAATACAGATGAAGGTGCAATTTTGTCACCTAAAATGAGCGATTCCCATATTAAGTGCTGTCTTAAGTTATACGCTGTTTTCTCGGAAATGACTTGAACTATGTCGACGAAGATTAGTAATTTGATGATGTTTTGCTCTTTATTTATAGATTTTCATAGAAAAATGCAATTACGAAAATTATTGAGCCGTCGCGGGTCGCCTGGCAGATGTGAAACATCGAAGTGTTTCGTGTAAAAAAAATGCATTAATTCATTATCACACATGTTAGTCGACTACATAAACTTACGAATTCACTTAAGGGATTCTGTTTGCGCATATTCAATAAGGTCCCTGAAAATATACAAAATCTACCCTTAAACAGATTAAAACCATTATTAAGCAAATATTTGCTAAAAAAGAGTTAGGATTTACGATTATTTATATGAAAAATATTCATGTATATAACCAGCTAGACTTCTTACGAGTTTGTTTTTATTCTATAAATTTATAAATCTTTGATTATATAACATGATATATTTAAATTTAAAGAGCTACCCTCAAGTTTCGTGCACGTTCTTGTTGAGGGAAAACTGCCTTCCGAACGAGCGGTAATGTGGCTAAGTAGTTTTAAATTCTTGAAGTATTGTGACTTATTTCAAGTGTTGTTAATGACCTATGAAATAATGATATATTTAAAATTGAAAAGATACCACATCAAAGGAAATAAATATGTCATAAACAAAAAAAAAATATTAAGATTTTATAATCATTAAATTATTGTTTATTTACATATTAATTTAATACCAAAATCAAAAATTAAGAATATTTGCATCGCCTGCTACCGGTTGATTACGAAATACAAGATTATCAGTCTTTCTTAAATTTATTTCTTAATCTTTTATCATAGTACATTATTTTTAAATAGAAGTGAATTATATTTGATTAATATTTAATTTGAAACAAATTGTGAGCAATAAAAGTTGTCTAAATTATTCCAATTTTTATAAACTTCAATTCTATTTATTTTTTTAATAGTCAAAATCTTTGAATGTAGTACTTGCGTTTGGTAATAAATTAGGTTTCAAATTTACCGATACTCGAAACACCCAAAATACACGCACTTACGTACACTCGCCACGCGCGAGTGCGTGTTGTTTCAAGCATCGGTAACTGTAAAATCTGTTTTCTGAGCATACGCCGCCGCGCCGCGCGCCGCCCTGGGGACCGCGGGGGGAAACATGTCATGCATCTACAACTCAGATGTTTTAGTGCTAAAATTTTGAAATTTTGGCATTATTTAGAAGAATTAATAAACTATATATACGTTTCGATAAAATAGTTTTAATATAATTTTAAACATGTAAAAATAATTAATATCAGAAATTACAAATTTTATTTTGAATATTTATTTTTAGAATATACCTACATAAAGAAAAATAATATAAAAACTAATCAAAACATTAATGAATTAGTTAAGTGAAATATAAATTTATTATTATAGCTAGTTTTATTGAAAATAACTCATTAGTCCGAAAAATCTAATCAATTTTGTGTGTCTTCCGTTAAATATTAAAATAATTTTTACTAGTTTTTTTTTCGACCGGAAATGTAAGGATTATATGTAAATAACGAAACATGTAAAACGTCTTCATTTGTTGCTTCTTTTGAACATTTTCGCCCATGATGTAGCCTAAGTTGTTTATAATCAGTATTTCTCGATTCCGGTGCATCGTCCAAATGCTGGCCCAAAGGTAAAACAGCATTATATCGTACGATGCTTTCACCACGCATTAATATTTTGTGAATAGAAGAAGGCGTGTAGTACCAATTATATTGATTTACATAACAGTTTTGCTGTTTCTAAAGCATATTCTCCGAATTTTTCTGGGTTAATTTTTATGTCACATGAAATTGTCTGAAGGATTAGAGAAAATATTCTTGATGTATTTCCATCGTTAGAATTACCACTGACCTGTCTTGGCTTATCGATAATCAAAC
This sequence comes from Eumeta japonica, assembly GCA_005406025.1. NCBI lineage: Eukaryota > Metazoa > Arthropoda > Insecta > Lepidoptera > Psychidae > Eumeta > Eumeta japonica. The sequence continues at coordinate 48,992 of BGZK01000559.1, forward strand.
CCATTTCTTCTCGGAATCGTTTTTGTATATACCGTTTCTTTTTTTAATTTTTTGGTTTTTAGTACTTTCGCAGCCCATGTTTTGAAAGGCATAGGACACGTGTAGCACAAATTCCATAAACCGAATCCAAGCATGTAATGTAGACAAGCCGTATTTATATGTGTTTTCCTTTGCACGTTTCTTTCACACTAGCGTCAAATTGTTAAAGTTGGAAGGTTTTGAACAACAAACCTCGCAAACTGAGGTTTAATTTGTATCTGTTCAAACATGAGTAACTTTTCCATCTGTCATAGTCAAAAACAACTCATATTGCACTGATACTTGTATTCCGTTTTGTACTATTAAAGAAGGTATTAAATTCAGAATTTCATTTTCTATTTCATTTATGAAAGTTGACGTTTTTTCTGGCGTTTCATCACAAAATTCTAGCGATATTGGTCGACAAAACCTTAGTGACGATGGTGCAGGGTTTTGCCAGTGTCTCTTTATTGTCTATTGACCAATCTAATAGGTACTACTGAGGCTATGAATGAGTACGCATCAGAAATGAACTCGGACCATTAATTAATTAATATTAATTAAGTAATAATAATACGTATCTACAAATTTAATCCCAATTGCCTTTGAATTAATAAAATAAAACATCATAAAAAATATTTGAAATTATTGCAAAGCAGTAGTCAAAAATTTGTAAAAGTCGTATATTTGACGTCAAATATACGCACCGTATATTTGACGTTTACTGAATGCGTCTGTATTTAGTATTTCGTATGCATATCGTTAGTTCGTAGGTTTTCCCAAACAAATTGTTTTATTATGTAGCTACATATATTTCTAATAATACAAAATAAATTTCCCAACTGAGGCAAACCGAGATAATAATTAAAACTCTTAATTGAAATTTAGAAAAGCACGAAAAATCTGCTTCTTTATAATGATTCCAATTAAAAATTCATTTATAAATGAAATTAAAAAAAAAACAAATGGTTTTAAAGTAAATAAACCACACATAATTTCAAGTAACTTTTATATGTCTAGCTTACTTACTTTTTATGTTACATAACGATGAAGCTGTAGCATGTAAATACACTTAAACAGAAAAGCGGAGTAAGTCAAAGTTTAATTTTGTTTTTTAGTAATCTAAATAAACTTCTGGTACTTATAATTTTCGAAATGATACATTTTGATATATTTGCAACAATATTCTGTCACTTTTTTAATAAAGGAGAATAATGACTAACCATTTTTGGCATATTTCTCTTCCCTGCGTCCTATAGTGTGCCGCTCTGACCCGCCGCGTTTGATGTTTCAAAGCAATAAGGATTGCGTCTGCTCGTTGATTTATAGCACTACATCATAAAAATTTTAGATAATTGCATTATTGTTATGCTATTGGATGCAGGCCCGAGATACCAGCCTCAATGTAACGTACTCGGCCAGATGAAATAAATTAAATAGAGGACTCTACTTGAAATTATTAACGTGAATGCAGTCAGCCGGTAAATTGCGCAAATTATGTAGTGTATATATATCATGTATTTAAATATTTACTGTTGGAAATGAACTTAATTATGCAACTTCTCCTATTAAATGTTACGAACCAAATTTAATATTTGCCTAGGTACTATAGACACACATTTTAATTACGCACATCGCATATTTAAATTAGAGGTTATTAACTGTTTTGAATCTTATCAAACGTAAGATAAATCCAAGTCGACGAACATTTAAAATTAATTATGTGCTCATTTATAATATAATATTAGTATACCTTTTTATGAATAAACATTAAAATTATGATTTATCATTACAAAAAGTACATCCGTCACGCAAACAAATTAATATGAAGTAGCGGCCGAGAAGTCGACGAATTCGTGGGATGTAAATTTTTAATAATTGCATCACACACGATTCTAATTACAATGATCCAATGCCAAGGAAACGATTAGAGAATCATTGCGCGCGCGTCACTACCCGCGTTAGCGCGCAGCTCTTTGTGCGTGCGCGCTTCCTGGTGCGGCCGCCGCCCGTCGGAAGCGCGGAAGGCTGCCATTACCGGACAAAGAAGGCGGACCGTCCGCGATAAAGGACAATTCGAGAATTCGCCCTGATAAAATGCGAGCCGAGTTCAAAGGGGCCCAGAATAAAAATTCCTCGCTGTTCGCGATATTCGATGCCCGCCGTAATGGCTGATTACGTGATAATTGACTGGGCAATATAAACATATGTTTAATCCGCCGCTGCTGACGTGTATTTGACTTACGTCGTCGGTGACCCCGGTCTCACGCCCCGGGGTTTTTGACTACGAGTTTTGAAGTGAAAACTTTTTTTGGCAATCGCACACAAATTTTTTTGTAGGTAGTAAGTTAGGCTGATCCGTCACGCTCTGAGGTGAAAGGTTCGATCGGGTGAACTCGGCACCGCCGAGTGCGCCCGAGCGAGAAAGGTCCAGTCAGCTGCTCGTCGCTGTTGTGTCGCTGTGTTTATATTCAATTCATACGTAATAATTGTCTTTACTAATTTAATAGTTATTATTCATATGCAATAATAACTATTTTAACAATTATTTGGTTTACATTGTGAGGTTAGTGTGTGTAGTTAGCGGTTTATCGTGCTAATTTTATATATTGAAAAAACATTATAAACATAATAAAATTTATAATTATTGTTATTGTTATTATAAAGAGTGATTAATTAGATTGTATAGTTAATTTAAATATGTCAAACAATAAAAATGAAAGTACAACAAAATACGGAACTACAATTAGAATTTTTTCTAGACATATAAGTAAAATTTAATCGAAAATATTTATTTCTTATTTTAGTTTTCAAAAACCCATTGTATCCTTTGTAGATTACGATAATTAAAATAAATAATTTGCTTTATATAAAATTTAATGAATATTAATTTTGATTTCTGACTTTTTTCACATTTATTCTACTAATACGATCCATAATAATCCTACATAATATATAACATTATTTACTATATAACATTATATATATATAATGATTGCCATTGAAGTTTTCACTTCTGCCGTGAGGTCTTAAGCACACTCTCTTAAATTTTTTCTTTAATTTATTGTTCGTGCTACTTTTCATTTGAAAGGTTATAAAATTAGATTTCTTTTTTTATCAAAAAAAGAAAATAGTTATTTTATAAATCAAATCTCTTTTGTGAAATTAGACAATGTCTTTGGATGCATTAAAATTATAAGTTACTTATAAAAAAAAATTCAACTAACAAATGTCGCAACAATCTTAAATATTATCGATGAAATCAGCCTTAGTCAGTCTTATAACATTGGAAACGTAAAATAAAGAAACATATATGCTTACTTCTACTAAAAAAATATATGTAATAGTAAAATCACTCATCTTCAACAGCCAAACCTCTTTGCTCTCCGAATTTTGTATTTGATCTAGTTGGAACTTTTCCGGTCCCAAGTCATTTCCAGGAAGACATGGTGAAACAAAGTTCACAATTTGAACGGCAAACGCGTAAATATTTCTTGTAAAATATCAATCAAATCGGGCAAAACGCTAACTTATCATAAAATTATATAATCACACTATAAATACCAACAACAGTTTTATCAAAATAAGAAGAATAAAAAAATATACAATAACTATTTGATTAACTTAGTTGATGAGAGCGGTCTCAAGCACCGGCTTGCCGCCAAAACTCTGTAAGGTGCTACTTTATACTTAAGTAAACTCTACCTATATATTCATACTTCTCTATGGGTGCGTTGCGAATTTTGCGCATTTTTGTATTATCTATGAAATCAATGTCAAAGTAGTTTCATTTTTTTCTAGAACATTAGAATAAGTAGAATATAGAGAATGATCATTTCTTTGTTATACGTAATCGATTTTTGGAACATTCTGGCGAGTATTTAAAAATCATTTAATTTGATGTTTCTTTATTAAAAGTAATTCTCATTTATTGGAAATTAAAAGTAATATTATTTTAATGTAGGTTATTAAAATACGTGTGAATCTAAATCAATAAAATAAGATTAAACAATACAATGTAAGGAAACGCACAAGATAATTCACCGTATCTCTGTAATCAGAATATTGAAAAAATTTCGGTGAAACCAGAAACGATTCGCTTGGGCAATAGAATTCTTTGCAACGAGAAATTTCGATTCACAAATCGATTCGAAATCAAAATCGATTTCAGTATTTACATAAATAAGGCTACTAGACTGCTTGTAACAGCGATTGGTCAATATTGTAAATTAAGTTCTACTTTAACTTTTTTCAACCTTGTTTAATGCCTTTTTGTAGGTTTAAGATCTTTTTGAATGTGACAGAACTTAATTTTAAATCTTAGAGCAAATAACAGAATACTAGCTCAATTCAAATTGCACTTAAATTTAATAACCTTTTAAACGCTTCAAATAAGTTTAAGAATAATTAGAGTAATATATATATTTTTTGTGAACTGTTAGTTTCCACAGATGGAATTGGGTATGATTCTACTAACGTCACTCGCGGCGACAATACGCACTATTACATTAAAATTTTATTAGTAATTTTCATGGAGTTAAGAATTAATTCTAGGTATTTACGGCCACTTCAGCGCCATGACAATAATGGAAATAATAATATTTCCATTATTATTTATATAACAAATAATAATATTTGTTCACGTTATACTAAAAATCGCGAACGTAACTGCTTCTCGCCATTTGAATGCACCTACATTCTACATGATAAAATCTATGAGCACATACGCTAGCAGTTCACTTTTTACTTTTCCTATTACCAAATGGGCGCCCACTTACGGAGCACTTCCTTGGCTGTCGGTTTCTAAGTTTGTCCAAAAATATTGCGCATAAAATATTGTAATTTTTGCAACGTTTGATAACTAATCTTTATATATTTCAATATCATATTGTTATTTTAGGGTTTGGTATTAAGGGGAGCGGAAAGACTCCTTGTTAGGTATTAGTTACTGAGTTTCATTAAAAATTGAGTAATGCGAAGAAAAGCCATCGAGTTATATATTAAATGAATAAAAAAAACTTATAAAATACAAGTTTATCACTTATTCGTATTCGTTAAAAGAAAATGAAGGGAGCAACCCTTGTTATTACTATTGTTGTTAACATTTCTGACATCCTGTTTATTAGCTTTTGCATGCTATTATTGCTAGGTCCAAAGTTAAGAAATAGTTCGCTTCAAATAAATTACTTCTTAATACGAACACAACAAAAAAGTTCACTTTCGAATGTAAAATATGAGTCTGGCACTATTTTAAAATGAAAACAAAAACCATCTTGAAAAACCTATTTAAATATTTTTTTTTAAACTCCTTTTTATTTTTTTGACCTTCTCAATTTAACGTGAGACAATCAGTGTAGTGTACTAGGGTGTGTACTTAGTGCATGTCACACGAAAGCCGTTTGACAATTGCTTGGAAATTGTGATTATTGAACTAGTGTTTTTTTATAATTTATCATTTCGTATGAAATGAGAAATGTCTAATGAAAACGTTAATTCAGTATTTATTATTAAATTTATTCTATTAAATTTATAATCTATTATATATCCGCCCGAGAATCACATTCCGCGCTTCAATGGGGTCCGCAGTTCAGTGGTTTGGCGAAAAGGTTAGGTTATACTGCATATTACGCATACTGTATATTATGCAGTTGCAAAGACGAAATTCACCGAAATCAAAACCGCCAGTTTTTAGGACTTTCCATGGCCTAACAACATAATAGTGTCGGGTCACTGCATCCAGCCAATAGCATACGTCGTTGAGTTGTCGTACCGCAGAGCGCGGGTGATTTACTAACTGGCGCCTAGTGTCACTCTTCGGACAAGTTTAGATAAGCTGGAATGGTGGGTCAGTCCATATAAGAAAGTTTGTTAAGACGTAAGTAATCAAAAACCTAGAAACATTTAAGAAAAATAGCGACTGACTAGAAATGAAAATAAACTGTGTTCACATATTAGTTGGCTACAGGAAGTCAGGAATTCATTTAGGAAGAAATTGATTTGTTTGCGCATGTTCAACAATCTACCTATAGATATATAAACGTAAGATCGTTGTTAAACTAATTCCTTTTAAAAATGGTAATCTAAGATTTTTGAATGTTTGGAGACAAGTATCTGTGGACATAATTGTCCCTTCTCTCTAAATTATGTATTTGATTATGGTCGTTCATAATCAAATCAAAAATAATCTCTTTCAAATTTCTCGCTAGTTTTTCTAAAGGGGAAAGTTCTTGCTGAATAAAATAAAAACTCTAAATATTCTGATATATTTTGTTACATACAAGCTATTTAACTATTCAAACTATTTTGAATGTTGAATTTGAAGCTTCACGCACACGGTTGAAATTACAGGCATTTTTAGTATTAAAATACGATACGATTTCTCTTAGTAATTGTCACTGAATATATTTTAAACATTTTATGCACGAAGTAACAGCTAATTCCGCCGTCGCAGCTGGTTACTTAAAGTATTAAACGACGCAGTTGATTGACAGATGATTGACGATCAATCTGTATTGTCTACTGTGAATTAACGACCACGTTTATTAGCAGGTAACCTTCGTATCACGGATTAGAACTTCGTAGTTCTAATTTTCTGTGTGAATGGCATTAACTCTTTTTTTAAACAGGCATAATGACTCGTCATTGAGTTTATAATGCAATCAAATCAAGTGATTGATGGCTTCTCAATAAAGTCACTCCTTTAATTAAAGAAAAAAAAATGTAAGTAAATTAATTATGATGCGTTTCTAGAAGGTCGTGACCTGCAGCTGTTTTTAAATTTAAATTCCTTACAGTCACTTTCGTAAACATTGCGCCATGACGAAATCAAATAAAAGTTTTTAAAACGTGCATTCATGTAGAATGAAATTTATTAGACATCGAGCATTTCCAAAGTCTAAAACATATACACATTAACGCATACACATGCATGTATTAAGTACAGCCTTGATTTATAATTCGTGCTTATCTCAATTTGTTTGTTTGAGCATTGATAATAATGACACGTTGCACGGCCACTGCTCAATTTAAAATGAACTAGCGTCGAAACTACTCGATGGATTTGAAACACAAAAATAAGTATATAAGATAATGAAGCACACATTAAGGAATAGAACATATGCAGTGGTTTGATGATAACAAACATTCATTTTGCTGCATTATGCAACTTTTCAAGTATTATTTGCTGTAAATAATGAGTTGCAATCAGTTCGTCCGGGTGTACCAGATATTATTAATCCGTCAATGTGATCTAGGAGTGAACTGAAATACAAACCATTCTTAGATTTTTTCCAATGCTTAAAACTTTTCAGTCACAAAGAACCTAAACGGACCGTTTCGAAACGTAATCGTCAGTCAAGTGAATTACAGGTTTCATCGAGTTTTTGATTTTCACTATTCAATTTTAGAAATAGATAAACGATTTACGTAAGTTTTGTTGTAACATTTTTAGGATTTCTTATAGCCTATTTGATGGCCAAACGAACAAGTGAGCCACCAGAGTAGATGGTCACCACCGCCCAAGGGCACTCGCAACCTCAAAAGTCAGCAGTGTATTTCCAGACTCTTGATGGGCGGAGTTGGCGGGGTTGGGGGAATAAATAAAATATCTAATGGAATAGAATAGTATGCCAATTACTATATTTTCCAAAAAAATATTTATTTCAGACTAACTATGTTCACGGATCCACTCGTGTGGACTACAGAATTGCTATTTCGGTTTTTTTTTTCTTTATGAATAAAATAAAATTTTACTTGGTTATGTTAATTATGAGATAAATAATGAGACAAATATTTTAAATCTAAACATACTTTATATTTTTTAGGTTTTTTAAGCTGAGGTAGTATATTTTATTTATTTCAAAGCCTCTTTATATACAAGACTAGCTGCGCCCCGCGGGTGCACCCGCGTGGTAATGGAAAATTGTGATAATGACGACAGTAAGTATTTTATTTTTTGTCAATTCTTCAATGTTTTTATATTATTCTGCTATTCGGGATAGAGACAAATCCAACAAATTAAAAATCATAAAAATCGGTCCAGCCGTTCTTCAGTTATAAGTATTCGAACAACTATATTGTGTAATATAATTAAATTGGAACTAAGTATTTTTTATTATGATCTCACTAATATGTATTATAGATATTATAAATGCTATAATTTGTAAGGATAGATAGATACGGAAGTATATGTTGATTAATGGTAATGCAAAAGTCATAGGTGGCTACTGCAATATACTCCTATAAACTATACTTAACGATTTATTTCGATCTGTATAAACATGCAGACTTTACGATTTAGAAACGCATGAGCAAACCACTTACAGCTGGCCGTGGGAAAAACATTGCGTTCTCAACTATAAACCTGCTACCTTTATGGTATGACCCTGCCGCCGGACTGCACCATAATATCGCGCACTCGCTTGTCTATCGTCCTAACTATTCAAATATTTGTCCAAATGATCGACGAAGTTTATCTACTTTAAGCATCAGATGCGATAAAAGTATAATATTTATTTTGATATAAGGATCAATTTGTTACTATCAAATGTGCGTTAGAAATAAATTATCAATTCTTATTGTATTTATGGTTCACTATTTTGGCGATAATGGCTTACACATAAAAGATTGATATATGCTGTCGCGGACTTTTTTATAGGACTATTTAAGATTGACATCTCCATTGTACATTATACACGTGTAAGTCCAATGGTTTTTGTGGTGCACACCAAAATAGCTTGCAAATTACAGATTTTTTCTATTTACTTGATACTTATCGGTATGTTTTGGATAATTCACACTATACCTTTATAAATTATAGTCTATATGTTATTCTGATGTGTAAGCTATATTACTGTAAAGTATTATCAAAATCCATTCAGTGGTTTTTACGTGAAAGAGTAACAAACATACATCCATACATTCTTACAAACTTTCGCGTTTATAATATTAGTAGGATTCCTCGTTTCTTTGATGGACGCCAGTTGGTTCCCGTCGTTGACAGCTGGGCGTTACTTCAATGACAAAAATGCTTGTTGTGGATCATCCTTTTTAAGACCTACAATTATATACCGTATTCATTTAATACATCTCTTATAGTTTACTTTTGAGAAAAAAAGCGCTTGCGCTGAAAAATATACCCATTTTTTCTCACATGATTCACCATTATCATCATTTCTTATTTTGTAGGGCACTTCATATAACAAAATATATCCTATAACTTAGCCATATATAATAGTGACAATTAAAAAAAAGGATAAATCGTGGTTCTCGTGTGAAAAGAACATAAATGGACAGACAGACGTCGAGTTTTATATTAGGTATGTAGAGATATAAACTTCTCAATTTATGTCAGTGAATGTTCTCATTTGCACACTTTACTTGTCCACTATATATATTGTTTGCTGTAGAAAATAACATTTTAAGACGACAACAATGAAATTCTTTCCATTTTTCCAGTTAATGCTGAATATTAGCAAGTTGTTAAAAATAAATGTATGTAAATTTGTCGATAAATATCATTGATATATGAATAAATACATTAATAGTAATTACACTCAAAAAAAATTTTTTCATATGTTCTAAAAATAAATCAATTTTCATATGTTTGTTCTAATTTTTATCGATATACGATAACATTTTTAGATATAAGACTAAATGATAACTTTTATATTTGTGAACTAATTTTAATTAACTGAATTTTATGATAAGTTTTCTACGATACAACAGTAAAAACTGCATTCAAATCGGTAAGCTGTTTCTGAAATTGACGTATGCAAACGGACAGACGAATAAACCGGAATTCTAAAAATTGTCTTTCTGGCTCTGGCAATGTAAATACAATGTGTAAAATTCATTTTTTTAAATATTTGTAATATAGACACGGCTCGTTCCCGATTTTATTATATGTATAGATATATAGGTTGGTACGGTTGGCATAGTGAACAATCGCCACTTGCCGATTGGTCGCATGTAACTGGCTGATGTAACAGAGTTTCTCCTTATATTCTTGTTTTAACCAAAAGCCCTTTCTTTAGGATTCCGTTTAATGTACCTAAAACGTTTCAATATTGTGATGTTCTGCGGAATCCTGCGGAAAAGTCGATCCATCCTTATTTTACCCTACGGTTTTATCGCTGTATGCCGGAGATTTCCATCAATTAAAAACCAAAACGAACACTTACTCTGTTCTTCAAAAAAGGCGTTAAGCTGTCGATTTTGGTCGATCGTTAGCAGCGCCCGTAAGCCCCGCGCGGGTCAGTGGAAGGATTTAAGGTCCAATTCAAAGTGGAATAAGATTGCGGGGGTGGCGTCACCGCACACTGGGGTGATAATATCTGAAACTAATAGAAGACAAGTACGTCTCGTGTCGTGTCAGACATCGCGCTCGTCCACATTCCTTCGTCGGCAGCTTCTTGGTGGTTCTAGAATGAACGCAATTCCGATTACATTCGAAATTGCGACTGACGTAGCTAATTCGCATGTTATTTGTGGATATACAAGATTTACCCTTACATAAATTTAGGCGTATTATTAATCAATCACTCTGTGAAAAAGGACATTATACAATTTCTGAATATTTAGAACACAAATATCTATTGTTGTTGTTGGCTGTTTCATTAATTAATGACTTTATATCTATTTTGGCAATGCATAGTGAAATTACAAAAAAAGGTACCCTTAAGTTTCTTGCTCGTTCTTTTTGAGGGAAAACTGCTTTGCGAACGAGCGGTAAAGTGTAAATTCGCAAAAAAGTATGACGTATTTTATGTGTTGTTTTGTAACCTATGAAATAAAGGTATTTTAAAATTGAATTTAAATTTCCGTTTCTCTCCTTCATTTTCTTTAAACTACGTCATGCACTGAAGTTAAAATAAATCTGCGGATCCCACAATCTTTTTATGTCGATTGCACGAGTCGAGGTGTCGTGTGTTTTTATGCCTATTATTTAGGCGCGTACAGAGCGTACACGATAGGTAATCACCTATCGTGTACGCTCGCTCAACAACGGCAAACGGTTTATTTTTTGTTATTTTTATTTGCAGGTGTACCACATGTGCGACGGCCTGGGCAGGCAGTTCAGCTACAGCTGCCCGAACACCACGCTGTTCCAGCAACGCATGCTCATCTGCGACCACTGGTACATGGTCAACTGTTCCAAGTCGCTAAATGACTACGACGCCAACTTACTTATAGGTAACTACTCATTTTTTAATTTTATTTTAATCGATCGACTATATTTTTACATCATTACGGCATGTCAGTCCAAAAGGTAAAAGTTGTGTTATTTTATCTTATGTTCATTTCACGTGTATCTACCGTTCTTGAAACCTGTGTCCGTATTAGAGTTACAAAATATATACTAATGAACGAAATTACAAGTGTCGCTATAAACTGATAATTCTTTAAGTCAGTCAACGGCCGCCGGACGCCGTCGTATACGGCCGCCGTACCGGGCTCCGTTCTCTTCTGCCGTACTCAGCGGCCCTACCATAGGGCCCTAGACAAGTTTATCTCGATAGGACTGTCCTCACGCCGACGTAACGAACGAAAGGGACAGTCTTATAGAGAGAATCTGCTCTAGGCCGTCGCGCTAGGCCCGCTAGTCGAAGCCGCACTCCCGCTCGAGGTCATTTCTTTGATTACTATTTTCATTCACAAATACGCCAGTCGTAAAGACCGGCCAGTCGCCATCGCACCTGCCAATTCCCTGCTTCGTGTTAATTATTTTCTAATTGCAAACTGAAATGAAGCTGCAAATGCATGTTGCAAATCGATTCACGGATTTTATATCGAATAGAATACGCAAAACTTGCTTCTGAGAAAAATCTCCCAAGAGCATCAGTATGAGTATCAAATTAATAAAAATTGTTACAAAAGAAGACGTACCCGTTTTCAAACTTTCGTTTACAACTTACGTATTCACCATTTCAACATTGTTCGTTTCCGGTACTGTAAAATAGCTGAAAGTATTAAGATAGTATTTGCTGTAGTTCGTAGCGTAAGTGTGGCCAAGGAGGTAGTCGGGCACTTACATCTAGGGTTCCGCACAAACGAACGAAATTACGTGAAAATAATTGCCCTGAATGTAAAGTGAAAGATTATCGAAACACTATAAAAATTTAGTTCAAAACATTATGGTCAGAAATGTATTCTTTTAAGAATACATTTCTTTTCTTTCAGGATTTTAATAAAAACAACGCCTACGATTTATGGTAGGCGTTGTTTTTATTAAAGTCCACACGATGTCTATACGAGCCAGTGATTAGAGTATTTCCATAGACGACGAAAAGTTTAGAATGTCTAAAAATGTATTAACAGATTTTCTTTAAATTTATTTATAAATTTCTATTACTGCAATTTTTTAAATTATACATTTCAAAAGTTATAGAATGGATAAAGTTTTACCTTAGAAAGTTAATAAACGGCTAAATATATACACCTTATAAGAAAACTCATTTATAAACCTTTATTACATTTTAAATACCTATTCAATGTTATTTCACACAAGGAGTGTGCGAAAAAATATTTTTCGTTGTTAAATTTTAAGCATTGATCTTTAACTTTTTTATTATTTTATTTATATAATAAAACTTTTATATAGTAAAACTTTACTTCTCGGTTCATATTAAACACCAACTTATCCGTATAATTTCATTAAAGTGATGAAAAAACAGCCGAGTTATAGGACTGTGAAATATAAAAGGACGGACAGGCGGAACGCACAAACTATAACGAAACCGTAATAAATGGCAGCGTCCCCAAGATGAAAAAAAAAATGGTTCGTCTTAGCACAAAATACTCAATTTGTGGTTTTACAAAGCGGTCAGAACTATCTGTGTCAACACTTATTTAGCAAATATAAATATTTAAATAACAACATTTACATATTTATTTTATTTGAATGATGTCATCTATATTTCACGTCATGTAGTGTAATTTGTTGTTGAGAACCATTATCATAGCAACAATGTAATTACCCCAAAATGCTATGAAATGGATAATAAATAAATTAAAGTCCATACGATCGAATCTTTAATTTCGTTAATTAATTACTAATGCGTGAATTACAATGCGTGCCCACTAATGAGTAGGTAGGTTCATACAACTTTTACTGTATTGCTGTAGTCACAAACGCGTTTCAACTTTGAAATATCTAACTATATCCTACTAATAATATTAGTACAGCAACAAGCAGTCACTGACCGTCGATAATTATAATAAACCTTGAAGAAACTCTCTAATTTGATTTGTAAACTTTACTATTTTTTTTATTATTTGTAAGGTTCCGTAGCTCCAAATGAAACCATTATAGGATCATTCTGTCCGTCTGTTATAGCCAATTTGCTTAGAATCTACGGCACCGATCAAGACATTATGTATCTGTGATTGAAACACGGACATTTAACGTAAATTTAAATAATAGGAGTCTCTTTTGGAAGATAAGAAATAAATTTTTAAAACTACCATATGGTAGGCCAAATGAAAGCGCTTACTGTGAAGGTCTCGAATATATATTTTTAACAATTTCAAAGTAAACGGTTTTAAAGTTTATTTTTATATAAGTTATTTAAGAAATTAGACCGAAATTGACCATTCACCTCTTACTTCCGAAACTACTGCGCCTAAGATTTTGAAAAAAAAAAAATACAGAATATGTTATTCATTTATAAATTACAGGAAGACTTGTACGAAACCATAAAAAAGGCACAAATACAAGTCAAGACCTTTCCGATTATATCAAACTCACTATAAAATCATATTTTAGCTAATTATTCCTTGTCTTTTCAATTGTAAACAAGACTAGCTTCAGCTCGCAGCTCCACTCGCATACACGAAATGAATTCCTCAATCTTATACAATATATCGACCGATTACGATAATTAACCATGATGCTGATCGCTATCGCGTCCTCGATTCAGGTACCGATTCGTTCCCGACGCCCACTATCACACTCAATCGAGAATTCGGAATACCGACCCCGGTCTCGGTTTGAGTAGGTTCCAATTCTATCCCGCCTTTGATCCCGGTCCCGCTGTCAATTTCGGTCTCTTCTTACTCCGATTTCCCTCACTATCTTGATTCTAATTTTGATCCCACGGTTGAATATGATCTTGGTCCCGTTCTCAATTTTGAGCCCGATCCGGTCTCGGTTTTTTGATTCTGCTCCTCGTCCTATTCGCAAATTAATTTCGTTACCGGTTTCAGTTCCAACTTGAACGAAGCCGAGACAAATTTAGGTATCACAATAAACTTTATGTAATGTTACTTGGGGATAGTGTTGCTTTCTGTGTGAAAGAATATTCAGAATCTGTAATAACACAAATATGCGGGTTAAGCCTCAGCACCAGTTAATAGTCTATTTTACTCAAGGATTTTCTTATTAATGAAGTAATTCTTAGAATCGTTTAGTACTTCAGTATAATAGTAAAAATACGCAGTCGTCAGATGCGAATATTAGTCTTCAGTTTCCGAAATCGTCTCATTTGTGAGTACAACATATCGCCAGTTTCATAGTAATTGTATGAATGGTTTAAGCATCCAAAGAAAAACCCCACTCCTCTCATCTAATTGTGAAAGATAGATGTTACCACTTTTAAAGTTGTACCTCGCTCCTACATACAAACAGACAGATAATGTCATATCATTTGCTCTTACTGTATACCAATTTTCATCATAATTGATAAAATCATTCTTAAATCACAAAATAACAGTCAGTCAAATAGACAAAGAGTAGTCCATCACTTGCGTAACTACATGTTTTGAGTATACACCAATTTTCATCAAGATCGGTCAAACCGTTCTTAAGTTATAAAAGGACATAAGTACAAACCGACAGACAGTAAGCCTATCATTTGCACAATCACACGTACTGACTGTAAAATAATTTTCGTATTTTAAGTTATAAAGAGCAAGCAGACAAACAGACATACGGACCGACAGACAGACTATATCTTATCATTTGTGCAATAGCATGCTTTAATTGTATGCCAATTTTCGTCAAGTTTAGTTTTTTAATTTATAAAAACCTTTTAAATTACAAACATTTCTTAATTTATGAAATTACGTATAGACAGACAAACAGACAGACGACGCACAGTAACTTATCATGTGCGCAATCACATGTTCTTACAGTATTTCAATTTTCATCACGATAAGTCGAGCCGTTCTTGATTTATAAATGGACATATAGACAGACAGAGAGATATAAATTTCAAAAACGGTAGAATCGGGGTCAGTTAGTCATTAAGCGAATATATATCACGAAATTTTTCACAAAAATGAATGTAGAGACAGACGCCACAGATTTATTTAGGATTACAGATTATTAACGCCAAAATTTGTAAGCATGATGGATGTTTGTTACTCTTTCACGCAAAAAATGCTCAGCAGATTTCGATGAAAACTTACAGTAATAAGCTTATATGTCAGAATAACATATAGGTTATAATTTACAAAATACTGGCTTTTGTCTACGGCCTCGCTTCATGAGAATAGGACGAATTTCTTATTTTTTTTTATACCGATTGGTTCCTAGGAAAAATTAAGATCAACGTCGATTTGGGACTGGAATCGCGAGTAAAACTGGAATCGAGATCAAGAGTGGGATCAACATTGTTTTATAATTAAATAATTTATAGCGCAGATACACGTCTTTTCGGTGTAAGAGTACCTATGCGGTTCTCTGGAATGTTCTGATCGGAATTGGGACCTTGACCAAAACCGACATTGGAATCCAGAGCAGGACTGGAAACATGGGTGACGGCGTGATTGGTCGATATCAAAAATGAAGGAATTCATTCCATGTCCATTCACGTGGAACCGCTGGCCAAAACTAGTACTTAATATGCTTACGATTATAAATAAGTGTTAATCACAATAGTATTCATTCAATTGATTACTTAGACTAAGTAATACTATGTACGTTTCGTGTATAACAGATTATTGGCTATATTATTTACTTATAGACAATAAAGTATACAAGTTTCTTATGTTGATATTTATGTAATTTGAGTGATCATTTAACATTATGTCTGAAAAACTTATAAGTTTTTTTGTAATACTATAAATAAATTCATACAACTGTCCGTTGCTCTAATTGGGTGTCAGGTGCATACAATTCTTATTTGGAATACAGGGGAGAAATTTTTTATGAGTGTCGGTTCCTAAGCAAGGAATTTACGTGAGCAGAACGATGTCTTTTCTTCCATAGTCTATTTCCAAATTCACGGAAATAATTTCTGAAACGAAATTTTTACGGATGAATGAGAGACGTGTTAGAAAAGGTAACGCTTCCATCGGTGCAACTGCCGCGACGAGACGCCGTCCCCTTTCAGCGTCGCGCGCGCAGTCGGCGAGTCAATGTCAGCGGCCGGCCGGCCGTGACTCGGCGCGCGGCCTTGCGCCCGTAGCTCGTCCCCGCCGCGGCGCATGGAGTACATCGCTGCGTTAATTGCACTTTCGGTGGAATAATGAGCAATTAACATTTCCATGAATGCTTTACTTGCATAACGCCCGCGTTGATGATGATGAATTAGAGTTCAGTCGTTTAATACGCGTGCAGTGTAGCATATGAAATTGATAATCGCTGAATGCCCATCGCCAATCGCGTAATTCCATTGTCAGCGTACGATGAAAGGAATTGAACGATTAGTTGAAGGGTTTTTTATGTCTACGTTAGGTTCGAGGATCGAACGC
The DNA here is from genome assembly GCA_005406025.1 of Eumeta japonica. Lineage (NCBI taxonomy): Eukaryota > Metazoa > Arthropoda > Insecta > Lepidoptera > Psychidae > Eumeta > Eumeta japonica. The sequence continues at coordinate 65,705 of BGZK01000559.1, forward strand.
TCGGTAAATATCAGAAGAGGCGCGAGTGATGCTTTTCTCATCGCCGCGTTCTCATCCCGTGCTGTGAGACGGCCATTGACCTCGACGGGCCGACACGGTCGCGTGACGTCGGCCCTTATGCGTCCGCGTATTCAGTGGCCTGTGCTATGACATCAAAACCCTTCGAGAACCTTGGCTCGTTGCTCCCGCGTTAACATCCGGCACGACGTTCTCTATGTTCGTTACAGGAAATGTAAAGAGATGAGAACAATGTATGTCCTCAGCACTGACAATTGGCGTTCCTCCTTTCTTTTTAGCGCTCGAAATGATTTTTGCACGCCTCATAAGCGAAGCGCATGAGGTAGTGCTCTACTCTCGCCTTACGAAAAACGAGTGATTTTTTGAACTTTAAACGTCTTTATTTATTACATGTTGCACTTGTAAAATAATGTATGCACTCAAACGGCAAGAATAATCACTGATTTTAATATCTGTAATATCTTCAAAACACATTTTGCTATAGAACATATTTTAAAAACTGTTTTAATAATTTTTTTCGTGGACGTCCGTGTGTCTGAATGTGTGGATCCTGTATGTGGTCACGATAACTAATGAAATACTTCACTAATCGAGTGTTTTTTTTTTTTTCATTCGCTTTAGTATGCATCTGAATAGAAGCCTATTGAATTTCACTGTCTAATTCGGTGTAGTTTAATTAATATTTAATAAACAAAATTTTGACGAGTCTTTTAGTATATCTATTTTTTTTTTATTAAATCTTAATCTAGAGAGAACATAAGAAACCCGAAGCGTGACTGTCTTTTTTATTCTCAATGTTTAAGTAAAAATTTTGACACCACGGTATTTTTTTTTATTTATTTATTTCAATTTAAAAAAAATGAGGATTACGGTATAAATTTTTGTTAATATATAGAATTTAAAGTATCGAACAATGCATACCAAGTAATTTGTAATCATTCATAAAGAGTGAGCTCCAGTCATTCGTCGGAGCTGACATACACACTTTTCTTTTCTAAAAATGGAGTAACCGCTATGAGGCGTGCACTTTTGGATTTTCCAATTTTTTAATTATTTTTATTGCTGAATCAAAAAAAACAAACGGGAAAAGAATTAAAAAGTATTTTTATGAAAGCAATCGGATGATGTAAAAGAAGCGCACGAATACGTATCACATCACACCTCGTGTTAAACATTCACAATGTGATTATTAGATACACGTCACTTGAATCTAGCAATTCAATTTTAATAAGTAAATGGTATAGAGGTAAACAGTTCTAAACTGAGATTGTCAGTAATATGATGATCTGTTTATAATCTATTTTAATGTTAGTTATATATATTTGCAACGAACGAATTCATAATATATAACGAACCTTTCGCAGCGTCTGTTACGTCAAAGATGACGCGGCGATATTTTATAAGGTTACAATGGTAGCGGCCTTCTTTGATACACGCCCATAAAAGGCTGAAACGAAAGCGAAATGTCATTCGTTCCGGCCGGCGAGTACCGTTAGGGCCTGTCCGTGCGCGCGCGCAGTGAGCTCCTACCTCACATCTCCGCGACGGAGGCGCTGTGGCAACAGCGCGGTGACCGCTCACGATCAGCGTGCTGTACGTGACGTATGGACGTGCGCTCACACGCTCATATTTATCATGTTAGGAATTAATAGATGTCACGATTTCTAACGTCTTCAATGCGCGGAACGTGTAAAAAAAATGTATTTTGCGTGTTCACGACTCGATTAAAGGTTTATTTAAATAAATATCTATGAAGACAATATCGATTAATCGTAATATATTTTATTTAGCATGGCTATTGAAATATTCATTGGTTTCTCACAAAAGTAGTGATTACATCATTTATATATAGTAACAAAATAATTCTTGTAAAACTTGAAAATTCTGTGTTAATGTAACCACCATATGACGGACTAGGAGTTAACGGGTTTGTCCCTTATCACAGAGATATTGTTAGTAAGTAGATATATATCGTAAGTCAATATAAACCAGTTGGTCTGTACCTCGTAACGAAAAAGCACGTGTAGTCGTCGGTTTCAAAGTTGTCTGCACATCGATGACCTAAGTAGTCAACAGCCTCCAGCGCACCCCGGGTCAACATGAAGGGCCTACAGTCCGGGTCCTCAGTCTAATAGCTTGTGTGGAAGGCTATTTAATATATCAAACAAAAATAACAAAGTAAAACCACATTATATCAATAAGTTAATCAGTTTTATCTTTATTGCACAAATTATTATGTGCATAATAAATCAGGGAGTGCCTGTGACGAAGCAATTACTGGAAATACGTATTTTGAGTGAAGCTAAAATCTTAATTGAAACAATTCACAAGTGCTATCTGCATGACAGCAGATAAATGCAAAATCTAGTAGTCGGAATTTTACGCAAAAAGAGGAGTGGTCTGCGCTCAGATAACAACTATTCAGTTCTAATTATAATTTTGTTACAATTGTCCTGTACAGCAGTCAAGACAAAGTAAACTTTGTTCGAATTTTTATAATGTGCCCGTTTATGCCCCAGAGATTCATTTCGATTTTTTTTTGTTCATGGTGTGTATGTAATTTGAACGCAATATCTAGTAAAATTCGCAGATAGCATAACTGTGAAAATATTGTGCACTAACTTTTGGCCGCGGCTCCGTCCGCGTGGACATATAATTGATTCCTCGTTTTCTATATCGAGTAGAAACTCGTTATCATTGATACCGATATGATCCTGTTCTCTCGATTCTGATATCGATGCCGTTTACGATATCAATTTCGGCTTCTTATGTTATACGTTATTATAAAGAAATACAATATTAATTACTATAAAAAAATGTTCTGTATATGGTTATAGTCTATAATCTCGAATACAGATTATATTCAATATACATGCAGAATATAGATTATGCTTTATAATCTATAATTTAGAAAATATTCTATTTGTGTGTGAAATTTCATCTAAATCCTTTCAGACGTTCATTCGTTGATGCGTAATTGAGTTACAAACTACCACACATCGTCACAAAGTATCACATTTGCAATATTATAATAATGAGATATATGTAGTACTGACAAAAGGTGCAGTGTGAAAACCCTATCGTTCTTTCAAATTTATTACGACTTTCTCATTATTAAACGATTATTATAATCATGTACTTACAATCCAATTTTTGGCACTCTTTTTTACTGTCAGTTTCGCTCTACCTCAGTCTCACATCATAACTTGACGTTCCTTTCTCTTATAATTTTCATCGCCCACTCTAACACCACTCTTTTACTAAACAAAGCAAACAATAAGTATGGACCACAATTAAAAAAAAACACGTGTGGCACTCGGGGACTGCCGCGGTAAAGCTATTGCATAGTATTTTTTTATCAACTTATGCAATTATAATTATTTATTTATTTTATTTATGCAGTATTTTTTTTGAGGAGGTGCCCTAACGTCGAAACTCTAAACAGGCATGAGTCAGCAGATTGCGGGGCGTAGAGGGGGATTACGCATGCGCAGTAACGCCGATAAAACCAATGCCACCTAGAGGCGAGTTGCTGAACTAAAAAGACAAGCGTGATATTTCAAAAAAGTCATTAAAAGTTCTGCTATTCATAGATACATGGCAAAAGTAAAAAGTATCACCGCTGTGCCGGTCGGAGTGGGGAGTGTTAGGTTATTTTCGTTACGGAATTTCTGGATTCGGTCTCCACGCTCAAGGCCCGCGATAGAAGCTATGCAATAGCTTAAAAAAGATTTTTAAATGCTCAACTTATGAGGAGTCATAAAGCGAAAAACAAAATAATAGTAACTTGTTTTTTATGTGATAATGAGTTTTATCAATTTCTTAAATTTCAACAATATTGATTAAATTATTTTCAAGTTCTAAGTAGACACACAGTCAGATAGAAAATTAAACCATCACGCAGTAGCTTATACATTTAAAAATAGTAGTCTATTAGTACACTAGTTACTAGTGACTAGTACAAGTTCTTTAAAAACAAATTAAATATCGTTGAGCTATGAAATACACACAGACAAACACATAGACAAATATAAATTGTCCGTTCTCTGGTGTCAAACTGTCTTTGTGCTCAATTTCATTAAAAAAAAGTTCAGTTACGAGAACGTAACAAACAGACAGTCAAGAGACACTTTCCCATTTATAATACTAGTATAGATGATGAATTCTTGGAAGCTCGACGTGTCTAAGCGAGCGTACAAATGGACCGTGACCAAACGTTTACAAAAATGATGTAGAACACTACATCATTTTTGTAAACGTTTGGGAATATATCAATATTCGGCGTATGAGAAACGAGTTGCTTAAAATAAAAAATGTACGTGTACATCGAAGTCCAACTCATGAAAATAGCCTATTGTTGTATTAATGAATATTTATTTATTTATTAAAAAATGCTTGACTGTCGATGAAATGGATTTCAGTATTAGACATTTAAAAATATGCGCCTAGCTAAGTTTTTTGTCAGATCTCTTTCTTCTTGTATTACCAATCCGATGTAAACATAATTTAACTTTCATTAAGGATTTCAATAATCTTACTTTAAATAAAAATCATTTCTTTCTTTCTTTCGTGTTAATTAATCATTCTTAATATTTCATATGATACTAGCTTTTGCTCGCGGCTTCGCCCGCATGGAAATACAACAATTTGACACTGTCTCTTACTTTCGCTTTCGCTCTACTTTACCCTCGCACCATAACTTACTGTCCCTTCTCGCTCTCGATCCTAATCGCCTACTCTAACATCACTCTTCTATACAAACTAAACAATATGCATGGCCGACAAAATAAAACAAATTACTATTCAATTTTTTAGTTATAAGGAGTGATACATATAAACATACAAAGAAATAAGCAGTAACCTACATTTTATGTACCAATCTATTATATCAAGTTTCCAAATTTTATGAAAATTGGTTGTCATTGTAGAGTTATAAGTAGACATACAGACAAACAGACTGAGAGATAAGCAAACAATGACTTATATTTGAAAAAATGGTGTACTCTATTAGTACACTCAAGTTCATTATAATCAATTTAATTATTGTTGAGCCATGAAAAACTATAGAAAGGAACGGACAGACAAACAAACAAAAAGTAGGCTACGTCCTTCGCCGGGACTTAATTTTTTTATTTCCATACCAAATTGCATATAAATAGGTTTAGGGGTTTAAACGTGAAGAGGTAACAGACAGACAGACAGACAGCTTGATTGCCTTCTTTCTAGGTCGTTGTGGGAATATAAGTAACTTCGCTCGGGAAAAGTTCATTTCGTATGTTCATTTACAGTAATATTGAATATTATGTTCATTTTCATGAATGTTAATAGCAAAGTTTACCTATGTATTTTATTGACGTAGTGCATCTGTAATTTATCTATACTAATATTATAAACGTGAAAGTTTGTAAGGATGGGTGCATGTTTGTTGCTCTTTCACGCAAAAACTACTGAATGGATTTCGATGACACTGTACAATAATATCCATATATTATTGTACATATCAGAATACCACATAGGCATTTATAAAGATATAGTGTGAATTATCCAAAATATAACGATAAGTGTCAAGTAAGTAGGAAAAAAATCTGTCATCTGCGAGCTATTTTGGTGTGCACCACAAAAACCATTGGAATTACACGTATATAATGTACAATGGAGATGTTTATCTTAAATAGTCCTATAAAAAAGTCTGCGACAGCATATATCTATCTTTTACGTGTAAGCCATTATCGCCAAAATGGTAAACCATAAATAAAAGAATTGATAATTTATTTCTAACGCATATTTGGTAGTAACAAATTGATCCTTATGTCAAATAAATACTTTTATCGCATCTGATGCTTAAAGTAGATAAACTTTGTCTTTTACACTACGTCATTTGGACAAGTATTTGAATAGTTACGACGATAGACAAGCGAGTGCGCGATATTATGGTGCGGTCCGGCGGCAGGGTCAAACCATAAAGGTAGCAGGCATACATTTGAGAACGCAGTGTTTTTCCCACGGCCAGCTCTATGTGGCTTGCTCACGCGTTTCTAAATCGCAAAAGCTGCATGTTTATACAAACCAAAATAAATCGTTTAACATAGTTTATAGGAGTATATTGCAGTAGCCACCTATAACTTTTGCATTACCATTAATCAACATATACTTCCGTATCTATCTATCCTTACAAATTATAGCATTTATAATATCTATAATACATATTAGTGAGATCATAATAAAAAATACTTAGTTCCAATTTACATATATTACACAATATGATTGTTCGAATACTTATGACTGGAGAATAGCTGGACCGATTTTCATTTACAATTTTTTGGATTTGTCTCCGTCCCGAATAGCAAAATAATAGGAAAACATTGAAAATTTGACAAACAAATAGAACGCTTTCTATCATCATTAGCACAATTTCCCATCACCACGCGGGTGAAACCGCGGGGCGCAGCTAGTACCGTATAATGCCCTTTGTTGTTGACAATCAAAAACATATGAACAATGCAATTACATCAAAATCCTACGAGATGGCCCTATAAAGCAACATTTTTATTTTACCTAAAATTGATTTTTCCCAAGGAAGATACCTACATAGACAAACTTGTAAAACGAATCTTTGCCCAAATCGAAATTCTCATCGCAATCGTCACGGTCGTCTGCGAGATCGGCGTGGCATAGATACGGGAGTTTGCTATGCATTATTTATTCATTTAATACCATGATAATATAGAATCATATCCATAAGATATAAGATTGTACTCGGCCATAATTTTGTTGAAACTCGTTACGAGCTGGCTGTCGTCCTGATATGTTGGTGTTGGAAGCGTATCGGTGTATAGACGTCGTTTACTAAACTTCGTTGTTTATTTAAACTTTTTTAGAAGCTATATTTGAAAGGGTTTTCTAGTGGAAGAATATGATATTTTATATTTATGAGCTGCTGCCTGTCGTTTCCAAGTTTATCTTAGAAGTCTGGCCATAAGATTTCATAAAAGTTTTTTGACTGTGTTATGTACCTTAATCACATTATTCTTTCCTATCTTGTCACATGCATGTAAAGTGTATTGACAGAGAAGCGATCATCGAGCAAACTCGGGAGAATCGATCATAAATCAGGCACATCCTCGCATTATTGGAGTGGTCTACGATGCAGTCTTACTTTGTTGCAGGGCAAAAGGACAAGCCGTTTGTATCAGAGGAGGAGATGCAGCTGCGCACGCCGCGGCCGGACATCCTCTCCGTGCCTCCCAACAACAACTACTACGACGGCCTGAGAGAAGCCGAGTCCAAGGTGAACGCGAGTGCCTACGCCGATGACGTATCACGTCAAAACGATCTAACACACCTCCAAATCTTTTTTATTAATTTTGAATGCGTATATTTAGGATTAATAAAAGGATTTGGAAAGAATTAGATTGTTGTTTTTAATTTACGAGTGTTTGTTCGATAGCGGATCGGCTGTCATTTCAGAGCATTTTAGTTAAAAATAGTTACAGTATGATGACGGATTTCAAAAGTCCAAAGACTTTAAAGTATTATCTTATTGTATTACGATTACATAGTTACATCAAAGTGCTAAAGGCGCAACACTTGTTTGGATTAATCAATTTTATGTCTTATAACAATTTTGATAAATTTAAAACATGAATATTGTTTTAGTACTGCAGGTCCAGTTTAAGTCACCTATTACGTATGTGATGTATTAGTGTATATAAACAATTCATTCTAACTTCAGATGTATGAATCGAGTGATTTCTATTTCTATGCGTTCACGTTTAATATCAGTCGTATGTAAAGTACAGTTTACCTAAAGACAGTTTCATATAAATTATATAAAGTACGCTAATTTACTATCCCCTGGATAATACTTTTTTTACCATTCCTTGCTCATTCTTAATCAATAACAAGTTACCCTGATTATCTTAATTCTTGCTATATCATTTTATTACCTTTCCAGTTCTCCGTTCACCCGGGGAACAGCATCGTAGGTGTAGCTGACACGATCACTAACGACGACGCCAACGGTCTGGACAGCGGAAAACGACCTTATCGCCCTCCTGCCTCCTGGTCCACGAAAAAAACGATAGTTGATAAACAAAGGTCCGACACACGCATCGATGAAGATCAAGAAATCAATGTAGGCTCGGACGATAATAAGGGCAGTGCCACTCGACTGGATCGCGACAGTCTCACCGGGGCGGCATCTCAAGAACCTAACCCTACGTTCCGGACCCTTCCCAAGAAACCTGTCCAGCGTTTGGTCGGCACGGCCGCACTGCCGAATCTCGACTTCGTTCCTCCGCCCGTCCAGCGCACGAGCACTGCACAAAACTCTAGATCGGAAGATTCTCAAAATGACGTCAAAATAAACGTCCAAAAGTCCGATTCCGTAGTCGATTTCATTAATAGGTTCGACCCCGATTCCGTGGACGTCGACGCTGCCGTTAGAACTACTTCCGAAATAATAGATATCAATGAGCAGTTACCGACGAGCTCCGACATCAGCACAGAGGAAGAAAGGACACCGAGGAAAAACAATAACATTGACGGCAACTTCAATATTTTACAAGACAGCAAGAGTAAAAACTTTGCAACAAACTCGAGATTTAACACCGTCAATCTAAAACCCACGTTAGAATTCGATAGCTTGCAGGTGAAACATGATGAAAACAGAAACCACAACGACGAGAGTAAAATCAAAGAGCCCGAGAGAGTCCTGCTCCCGCCGAAGATCAACAACTCCGAACTGCCGTCTACGACAATGGGACCTCCCGTTTACTACGAATGGAAGTGGGCCGTGCCCGCCTTCGACCTCGAACCCCCCAAACAAACGAACGCCACTCGCACTATTCAAAATCGGTCGACGACTGACGGAGTGTCACCTCCTAGTAATCCATTCGGACAAGTGACCAGAGCCACGCCGAAAGACGTGGACGTTGTCCCCAGCAACACAGAGTACAACATCAGCTCTTATATCGTCCCTGATTTCGTTTTCCCTCTGGATGAATCTCATTCTCTCTATGATAAAGATGACGCTCAGACTTCTTTCCAAGTCAAAATAGCTAAACCGGGCCAATTCAGTTACGGCGAAAATCCGGCTTGTCCGCATTGCCACCCAGCTTATCTGACGCCGGGAAGCTGCGAACCCTGTATTGTGAAACGATAACACCTCTTCGACACGTCTGCAGTACCCTCCGCCGCACGTCTTATTTATGATCAGTTATTATTCAATAAATCAAATAAATCTTTGTGGTTCTCACTATTTTATTTATTTTTATTGTAAATCACAATAACCCGGATCCCATATTTTGAAATGAAAATTTCATTATCTAAGTATGTCAAACATAGAATTTGTAAGTTATTATGAAGTACCTCTATTTAGCCTTAAGTTATTGTATTGTTTTAAGACACAAAAATTAAATTTGAGACTATAATGCCTACGCGTAAGATGAAACTTCACTATTACACGTACACAGTAAGTAATATGTGAATTGATTTATCTATAGGGAACCTACTGTTATGTATAATGAGCATACACAATGAGAATATCCACTTGTTATTTACTTTTTGCCAGTTTTAGTTTGTAATTTGTAAATTTTTATGAAAGATGCTTGTCTTATAAGTGAAATATACATTATATCCCAAAACACTCGTATTTTATTTGCCAAAGCAAAAATAATATATAATTTAATTAGACGTAAGTGATTTTAATTTGTACATACCTAGTATTGTAATGCATCTAATTCTTTAAAAGCAAATTTGCTACATAACTACGATGGCTAATGCTGATGATGATTTGAAAAGTTGATCCATTTTTTTACGAATTTGATACGAAAAAGACTACACTAAGTTATTGTTCTAAAAACGGAAAATAGAAAACATTATTTTATTGCAATTTTATTAAAAATTAACTATTCCTGTAGGTTAAATCTTGATGTTATAGGTTTATTAAGTTTTGTGTTTAGGATGTTTGGTCGATATTTCTGTGTTATTTTTTTATATGCTTATGTATTGTGAAGTGTACCAGCACCAAAAAAATTGTAAATAAACAAACAACAAAAACAAAGACAAAATCCTATGAGAATAAAAATACGATAAAAACTAAAGTCTATCTATATCAGAAGCGTAAACAGGGACTATAGATCTCCGCATGGTATTCGAGCTGATCGGTTTCGGGTGTTTAAAAAATTTGGTCCTATTTTGTTATGCCAACATTTTGGTCTGCATAAAATTTTCTAATGTGGTTCTTGTCAACCTTTCCACTATACACATAAGCGTAGGAATCAGTACCCAATTATGAATAACCAAACGAACTTGTTGTGAAACACTTTTACTGTTCGTAATAGCAAGCAAGGCCCCATTCCTTTTATTTTACGCATTTACGTATTACCCAAGTATACAATCTCTTTCACGCTATACTATATATAGAGCATTCAGTCATGCTGTCGCCTCTTTCCAACGATGTCACCTTAGTATTGTTGAGATTTACTTTAATACCTTAAGAGATTCATTTACTCTTGCGACTCGCACGCCGACTTATTTCACACTCAAACTCTTACAGGTTATGTAGACAGCCGTCCATGAATAGCTTGAATAACCACGGTAAAGCTACGAATCTCTGTCTGATATCTCTGCGGATGTCAAATCAGTCAGTGTAAGCCTCATTTATTCTGACACAAGCACTGGAGCCTCTGTATAGGGATTGCAGTACCAGTATCAAACCGCTACTCACACCATGCACGGATAGGGTTATTTATATATCTTTTCTTTTCACTCTGTTATAAACTTTTTCCAGATCTACTAAAATACAGAAGACTTTGGCCAATAGCATTATCCATAATGTTTCGTAGAGAAAATACAAGTATTGTCTTACTTAAGGATGTTAATGCGTACAGCCCATTTCGAAATCTCGCTTGTACTTTACAGACCTTATTTTCAATCTCATTCACAACTCTTTTAATAATTATTTTCGCACATATTTTGTCAACAACGTTGAGGAGCCTTATAGGGCGATAAATTCTGCAAACCCTTAATAAAACGGTACAATGACGGTTTTGCACCAGTTATTAGGTACCCTACAGCTTTTCCAGTATTTATTAAAGAGTTGACTCATCAAGCTTGCCACTATACTTCAGCATCTTTGATGCACCTCTATCATATCCGGCAGCTTTTTCAACTTTCGTAGGTTTTAGTGACTTCATAATTTCGTCCATCAAGATTTCATTTTCATCATCTTTCATATGTTGAGTTGCAGTAACATTGTCATGTGCCCTTGTATCCTCACATGCAAAACCACTTTCGAAATAAATTTTCCAGCGCTCTTTCTAATGATTTTCCTCATTCAATAAATATCCATTATTGTTTCTAATCATATTTATAGACGATGTCTCGATGTCTTGAAATCGTTCGGGTCCTTTTTTATCATATTCCAGAAAAGTTTATGATTTCCTCAGAAATTATAAATATAAGAACCTCCTGTCATAGCGTTCTTTTATTTCATTCTTTCTTCTTTTTACAGATTACGTTATTCTCATTTTTCATCTTTATGTGTACTATTAGAGTCGTTTAGCTTATCTTTCAAACTGTTCTTTCTTTGCACTTTCTCTGTGGTTGGTCTATGCAAACAGTAAATTCAGCCACGCTTTCTTCTTTTTACTAAATATTAATAGACAGTTAATGGATAATTTCGATATTTCTCTGTCGTTCAAACGTGTTTGTCTTTATGGACCACTCGTACTATATTAGTTTAATTACTGTAATGTTATCTAAGGGAATTATATTCATGGTCGTTCACAGAAATTGATACGAGTTCAAACTTCACGTGCTTGTTTTCGTTTTCGGATTCCTACCCGTTCCTGTATTACGTCAAATCTAAACAAAACAAACATATTAAAAATGCAAACGAGGAGTCAATTATGTCTTGCAGTGACGTTGTTTGGTATTGTTCGGTGGGAAACTCCTTGTTATTATACAAATTAAAGTGGTCATTTGATAAGTACAAGTACAAGGTTAGGGTCATACTACAGCAGAGTTTCATGGGTGTTTTAGATTAGCAGCATCAAAGTGCTGGAATGGTCTTCTTCGACTTGTCAGAGCTGCGACCAGCAGACCTACCTTTAAAACAGCTAAAAGGTCCTTTAATTTAACGTAAACATTACAACCCTTTCCAAATTCTGATACGTCTTGCCAAGAATGAACAAAAACTCGAGGGCTACTCTTTTTTTACTAATCGACACAAAATATTGAGTAATTAATAATTAAGTACAACACTTAGAATTAACATGAAGCAACCTGATAGCCGAGTAGTTTAATCGCATGTTTTTTTTTTTCATTAAGATATTCAGACATAGTGTAATAAATAGCCCTTGCCATATAACTTCTTTTTAACGGAAAGTTCAAATTTATAAAGTGGCAAATATTGAATTTCAGCTGGAATCTTATTATAAAGGTGCACACATTGCCCCTTGATTGATTTTGCTAACTTTGCTCAGTCGGATTTTATAAGCTATAAGATCTTAGGTATAGTGTTAATGTTTATTAATTTCTTTAAATATTTATCTGAGAGGTGCTTGTGATCTCACTTTTGATCTCAAAATGATTACGACGACTACATACTTCAATCAGTAACGGAACCAAAAAGTGAGATTTTCAAGTAATTTATGAAAAATAGAAACATACACTAGAAAGTAAAAATAGACACCCAGATATAAATAAAAACTACAAATAAGAGTAAATAATATTGGTCATTTCATGTAAAATTGTTTAAAAAAACAAACAATTTCAACATTTTAAATCGAATTATCTTTAAAACTTAAGTTTCAAAGTCCTCAGTTCGGCTCAAGTAGCCGATACGTTCGCACGTGGTGTCTGTATCACTCTTTATCATTCTGAGTATTTGACTGATTTTTATATGAAAATAAAAAAAATTATAAAGGAAATATTTTTACCTACTAACAATATCGCTCTGCAGAATCGGTAAATTACGTTAATTGATTTTTAGAATAATGTTATTACACTTATAGTATTCGAAACACAGTGGGTCGTAGTTGAGTGACGCTTGATTTATCGTGTCAAAATAAAAAAGAAATATTTATCCAAGATTTACAATTTTTAGTTATTTTTGACGTGACAACGTCTTAAATTAGGTTGCGGCTGGGAGTCACTTTGAAAAAGTGTAACGCTCGGTAACGTAACGATGAGTCACCGAACGAGAGAGGCCCGCCGAATGCTTGCGTCTCTCTCCCACTCAACTATGATCGGTCTGCCGCGCGCTAGAGAATTAGTGCATAGCTTGCAAATGTATTGCAAGTTATTGTATGTATATTTGTATATAAATACGTATGTATGTGTAAAGGTAAAAATAAAATTTTGTTAATATGAAATTCAGTGCGAGATTCTTTGTATAAATTAATGTTTTAAATATAATTCTTTGTATAAATAAATGTTTTAAATTGTTACTATTATTTCATCCTTCTTCCTACTATACGAATGAATATTCACATTAAAATGATTTTACCATTCAAAGTCGTTGTCACGTAAAACTTTCGCCCGTATACCGACTTTACAGGCAACCAAATTTTTTGTTTTGAAATTGTAAAGGAGATTAATTCTAATGACAAATTATAATCTTATATTCATAACTATAACACATAATAATTAGAATGAGAGATACATGATAATATTGATATTTAAGATATTTTTTAACCAATTTCTATAAAAAGGAAGAGGTTCTCAATTCGTTGTAATATACATACATACATTACGATCAATTGAGAATCTCCTCTACCTATAAATACATATAACGTATTTAGTCGTGCTTTTGCATATTTCAAATACTATCACCTTAGTATTGCAGACATTTACTTTCGTACTTCTTTACTTAACAGAGTCATTAATTTTAGTTACCATCTCTGGCGACTCTCACGCCAACAGCGCAAGAATTATTTGTTTGTTGGCGTGCATGTAACATTTGACAGCCCATCCATTCTTAATCTACACTCGAATTTTTTCAGATTATGTAGGTAGCCATCCATGAATAGATTCAAGTCAGGGTAAAGCTCAAACCAGTCCGCGTATGCCCCATTTATTCTAGCGCAGACACTGGAGGCCTTGTACAGGTTTTGAAGTTATACTCCTTTAGGCGCGTTATAAAAAATGATAAGAGTGATGAAAAAATTATGAGAGTGAAATTTTAAGATGCACGCGCATCAGTGAAACACAAAATTAACAGGTTGAAACTGCCTGCTTTGAATTCGAATTCGAAATTCAAATTTTGTATGCATGTATAAATCAGATGACATTGCAATATTATTATGATATAGAGCTGAGCTGATGATGGAACTGGAAGGTGATCATAGGAACTCCGTAATTAAATGACGCAACCCTATCGAGTTTGACCTCGTTTGATTCGTCTTGATGAGTACTTTGATATTATATGGTAACCAGGGTCTGATGATGAAGCTGGAAAGTGGCCATTTGAACTCCGTAATTAAACGACGCGACCCCATTGACTTTGGGTTCGTTTGATTCGTCTTGACAAGTACTTTGACACTATATGGTACCCAGGGTCTGATAATGGAGCTGGAAGATGGCCATAGGAACTCCGTAATTAAACGACGCAACCCCATCGACTTTGGACTCGTTTGATTCGTCTTGACGAGTATCTTGGTTAGCGTAAATATGCAACTCCAACAAATTTGTGAAAAAAAGTTCGTTCTGTTTGTTATGAACGTGGATTATGTCTGAATGATTAGATAGATGACCCAATGCCAAGGTGAGCACGTGCCGAAGGCTGATTGGTTTGAGGGCGTATAAATATTTCTTAAACTGAACTTTATTGACTGTCCTTTTCCAATCCTTTTATTATTTTATTGTAATTAATTATTTGCATGCAATTAAAAATTATTTTTTAATGATGCCATAGAAGTATAACTTCTCACGCACGTACATAAATACACGTACCCATATTTTTTTTATTCTCTACTGTCACACATGCGTGACAGCTCTTGTATACTATTTCTCAGATTTATTCGTCTTCATTCGTGCCGCCTTTCATTCAGATTTGATAAGTTTATAATAATTGTTACAATTCTTTTACTTATCCTTTTTCTTTTTTGTTTTGTGTTCATTCTTTTATTTTTTCTTTACTTTCTTTTTATTTATGTTTTTTTCTTTTGTTAATCTCTTTTTCTTTATCTTTTATATTGTATTACTATGTTTTATACTTATTATATATATTATTATCTAATATATTCTACCTCTATACATTTTTTTATTTTACTATATATGGTACCAATAATACGATATTTAAGGTAACTGTTTGTTTGTATTTTTTCAAATTAATTATTTTCTTTTCCTGCGTTTGGTCGATGGCTAGTAATCTGATGTTGATGCTGTTAATCTGATCGTACTTCAAGTTCTTCTTGAGATTAATGTACAGCATCATTGTCCTTATCAACCATTATCATCACTATCAGCGCTATAAATGCCTCTCGTGATTTTTAAGTAGCCCCATTTGATGACATATTCATTTTCAAGTTCCACATCGTCTATATCTTATTATTCATCGTCACTATCATCTTCATCATCATTACTTCATTCAATGATGTCCGCTGCATTCATGTAAGTTTCTGCCCGGCAATGTTTATAAGTATTAATGCAGCGTAGCCCTGCTTTCTTCCATGCATCTTTATTGCTGCAAGGGCAACAGACCATTGTCAGAACCTCTGGAGGAACTAATGGGTATTAGGTCCGTACCGGGAGAAACATTAATTGTGTTTGTCTTCTTCCAGCCGTAATTTACAAGATTCGGTGAATTTCCTAACCAGATTAGAACTTGCAGAAACGTGCGTAGCGAAAGTTGATATGTTGCTCCAAATATAAGCGGCAACAAGACTAAATTGAGCGCTTCTCGAGAATTTCGTGTTACAATGGCAAATCGGTCCAGCTGATATTCACTAACCGTAGAGTGTTTAGACCCATACTTAAGCATGATTGCTTCTCCGAACATCTTAATTTCTTCTAGCGAAAAAGAGCAGTTGTGAAAAACTTCCACGTGCTCCTAAGCTCTAAAATCTGTCTTTAATAGTTTCCACAAAGATTTCTTTTCTTTAATGAAAATAGAGGTTACGTTATTGCAGCCTGTTTTCATTTGTAAGTCACCGAATTCTTTTGACTGTATATGCTGTAAAACTAAGCCTATTCGCTAATTTTGTAATAAGAGAATTGCAACGTAACTTAGCATTTAAAGTGAGACTAAGAAATAAGATCATGTTCTCAAAATTTTATACCTCGTTCTTGACCATTACATTTGCGTCAATGAATTTAAAATTAAATAAGGAAAATTTAACAAGTTTTATTTTTCAGGTATCATCAGCAAACAACATAATCCCATGACTATCATTAGCAATATGTGATAAATCACTTATGAATACTAGGAATATCACACTAATATGATGTATATTTTAGTAGTATACATATATGATGTGGTCTTAGAACTGAACCCTGTGGCACATCCATGTTGACTGCAGATCATCTTACCATTGATTACCTTTTGAAATCACAATAAGACTCTAGAAGTCCACGGGATCGAATCGCGACGCCATAATGATGTAGTTTCCTCATCAATATGTCATGATGAACGCAGTCAAATGCATTAGATAAATCACAGGAAACATCAATCGCGTCCCATGAATCCTACCAGACATAAAAACTGCTAAATAAGCTCAACACTGGCTCTGGTTTTTAAGCAACCCTTAGCGAATCCAAATCATGTAATGTTAATTAAATTTTTATTATAAAAACACTGCAATACTTGGTTTAAAATAAGTTTTAAAAAAAATTTTCTCATCAACAGACGCATTCAGAAATTTTTTTGTATGGGTAAAATCTTGAGTTTGCTTCATCAATTTGATTAGAATGTCGATGTCATATATAATGTAGGTAAAATAACAAATTATGAAAATCGACCAATCATGAGTCGAGCTAAGGTTTTTAAAATAAAATTATAATTTTTAATTTTTTTTATTTGATGAATGCCTATTTCGTTAATTACAAATTTACTACAGAAAACGGATTGTGTGGCGGTATAATTTAGTCAAATACAATAATAAATGATATGATTCTTAATGCAAACATAAAACAAATTGGAAATTTGAAAAATGCCTGACACAAACAATACTTTAAAAAAAATACATATTTCCTCTTTAGTTTAATAAAAGCAGTAAGTAATATTTTGATTCAAGCTTCGTTGTGTCTGGGGACCGCTTTAGTATATCACAGTAAATTCAATTGACTGGGTTTAAACTTACTTTGACGTTTAGGTAATAACCGTGGCCTGTATGTAATATATTAGTGTTCTGTATTGTTCTGCGGTGGTTGGATTGTATATTATTATTCTGTGGTGTAGATGGAGGTTGACAGGTTGATCTAAAAGCGATAAAATTATGTGGCTTTATTTACATATTCCTATGTTGTTTATGAAAAACTAAATATTTCATGTTAATGTTTTTCTTTAGGCTATTTGACTTAGGTTTCAGTTATGGCAGACGAATACGCAGCTGTTAAGAGGGGCAAATTAATACTGAAAGGCGATAAACCGAAGTAAGTACACAATACACCTTTCTTCATTGAAGTGACCATTGCTACGTTCCACTTTTATTTATAATTAAATCTGATAGGGCGAAAAAACGGAAACATAAGAAACACAAAGAGAAAGCCGAAGATACGAAAGTAGACGAAGATTCTTTAAAGCATGGAGGATGGTGGAAAGTTAATAAAGTTGAAGATGTTTCCGGTTCGATATGCTTACAGTATGGGAAGAATTCTTATATATCAGCGTTAGATAATGGATTATTTACACTTGGAGCGCCACACAACAAGGGCGAAGGTCCAGCGCCAGAAGAGATATTTACAGCTTTTCCTGCTGGTGAGAATAAATGTGCACTGAAATCAGGCTATGGAAAATATTTGGGTGTTACAAAAGATGGCTTAGTCGTTGGAAGATCTGATGCTGTAGGCCCTATGGAACAATGGGAACCTATTTGGCAAGATGGTTAGTTTATATTTTATATTAATTTTGTATATGTATGACACGCTAAACATCTATTTTATGAGAAGGTATAAGAATTCATTATTAAAAATAAACTTTATGTATAAAATTTTACAATTTCATTTAACTTCTTTTGATTGAGTAATCTGTATAAAATTCCATCATCAGAAATTTCATTTGTCTTACTAAAAAAACCTCCATAACAATGAAGTCTAATTCCAAAAAAACACCAAAGTAACGACTATTTTCATTTAGTCCACAGAGTGATATAGCCATTGGTTTGGTGATGACAACTACTTAAGACTTTGGTGTCGTATTATTTTTATGCCCAGAATTCACAAAATTTTCGCTATACTAATTCACATACACTCAGGGGCATGTAGTAAAATTTCAGACAGATTAAGCATGGGTAAAAGAACTTCCCAGTCTTACCATTGTTTCTGTCGATGGCCCAGCGATATTGGCTATCTACCTTACTCGACTTTCACTGTATGACAGATTCTTCTGGACAATTAATACAATAGGAAGAAAAGTTTTTACAAGCAAGTAAATTAACAATCTTCAAGTCTTTTAAATTTTTCTAGCGACAATGTTCATTCAAAAGATTGTCTATAATCTTGCAAAACACATGCTTGTAACACTGTTGGACATTATCGACTCTTGTCTGCTCAATTGGCATAGTTGGTATCGACTCTACTTGCTGCGCTGGGTGCGTGGGTTTGATTCTCACACAAGACAAATATTTAGGTAATTTATTAATGCTTTTATTGAGTCTGGGTATTTCCATGTATTTACAAAAAAAATAAATTGTGTCAACTATATGATACCCACAATACAAATCTCTTTGTTTAGTTTAGGATCAAATGATGCTGTGTATGTGTTGAAAGATATTATTACTACTACTGTTTTTTTTTAGGTTGGTCGGAATCGCAACATTAATGCATTAATGTTAAATATTAATATTGTTGACCGATATCAAAATAACCATGAATGTTATTATTACTGTTCATAGTCACTTTTTTCATGATAATCTTTCTAATATTATCCTGTGAGTTTCATCAATAACTCGTATTGAAAACCCCCGAGTAAAAAGAGTGCAATGAGGCTGAAGTAGTTTTCAAGTAAAAAGTTCTTATTTATTTATTTATACAAAATGCAATTGAAAATTATGTGAAATTGAATAATATGAAATTCCATGTTAATGTGTTGTTGCAAAATTTTATTTATGTGAATCTCGAATAATAAAGAAATGAATATTCTGAGAAAATGGAATTTTAAAACATTTTCTCTAAGAAGAGTTCCTCAATCAAATTAATATACAATTCAATACTAAGTTCTTCAGCTTATACAAAAATAAACTTTTTTTTTAGGTAAAACTGCAATATTAAGCGCACATAATAAGTTTATTTCTGTAAATCCTGATGATGATTCAGTGATTGCAAAGAGCACTTCAGCATCAGAAAATGAGTTCTGCATCATCAGGTGCAACAGGGCTAAAGAGGAAAAAACTGATCTTGTACCAAAGGAGGAGCAAGCTAATTTAGAAGAAGTGGAAGTAAACTATGTGTTAGTATTTTTCTCTATATCATATTGTACTACCAGGAGTAGCTTGGTGAATTACAAACATATTTTATATTAGAAGGTTCTGTATCTATGAAACAAGACAATTTAATATTCGTTTATAAATCAAGATAAAATATAAACATAAAATGCATCTATGTTTTCCTTTACTTTTATTAAGATGGTTAGATATGACTTCATTTTTTAAATGCACGTAGTTTTTATTTATAGTTTGGGTATGCTACATTAACTCTTGCCATGTGTGTACTTTGAAAAGTCAGTATAAACAATATAACTCCAAAACAAAATATACTATAACTACAATTTAATTGTATGCTGGTGATACTATGTTAGGCAGAGGTAGGGAGCAAAATTTTGTGTGTGGGTGTATACAAAGAAATGCCCTGATTGGAATTAAGCTTGTGACATTCGGAAAGATTTGTCTGAACATAGACCTCTTGGAAATTTGGCATCAATTGATTCCATAGATTTTGAAGAATATAAAAGAATATTTCTGGAAAAATGTTTTTTGGAATGAAATTCCTTAATATGGCTTATGGTATACGAACTATCTCAACAACTTTTTTTTTTTGAAATCTATTGTTTAATGTGTTTAAAATAATTTGAAGTTAACTATTTTATATCTAATTTTGAATAAAAAAATATTCCTAAAATTTTAAATGGAACTCTGATTTTATTCCCTAGTTTGACGCTTACCTGCAACATGCATTAATATGCAGCATGCAACCCACCACTGACCCTCGAATTTGCCTCTCCACTACGAATCTATCCAAATGATTGAATATTG
Organism: Eumeta japonica; assembly: GCA_005406025.1. NCBI lineage: Eukaryota > Metazoa > Arthropoda > Insecta > Lepidoptera > Psychidae > Eumeta > Eumeta japonica. The sequence goes on from BGZK01000559.1 coordinate 86,137, forward strand.
ATTCCAGAGGATTGACAGATATCGAACACCTAAGCAAGTGTTATTTATTTTTATAATTATCTTAGTCCGCTAATTGTTATATTGTTAATTCTACGTACGTTTCATGCCAACCAGGAATATCCTCAGGAAATTGCTGACAGTCACATCCACCAGGGTGTAGGGAGTATTAGAAACAACCAACACAACCTCGTTTAATGAACCGCTGTCATGCAATGGCCAAAGAGCGACGAAAGCATCCTTAACAGCAGCCACAGACCACCACCAATAAACATGCCTGTCAAATGTCACAGACTAACCATCACCAACGCTTAATGATGTTGTGTTGGTTGTTTTAACGCTCCTTGCGCCCTGGTGGATGTGACTGTCGGCAATTTCCTGAGGATGTGCCTGGTTGGCATGAAACGTACGTAGAATTGACAGTTTAACAATTAGCGGAATAAGATAATTATAAAAATAAATAACACTTGCTTAGGTGTTTGATATCTGTCAATCCTCTGGAATCAATATTCAATCATTTGGATTAATTGGAGGTCAGCAGATTCAGTTGCATGCTGCATGTTAATGCATGTTGCATGTTAATGCATGTTGCAGGCAAGCGTCTACTATGGATTTCTGCGAATTAACACCTCACACAATACAATCCCTAGTTTGAATTATTTGTATTGAAAAAAATTCATTCAGGACAGCCTCTGACTGCATATTTTTTTCTATTGATTATTTAACTATTAAACTGATCGATTTCAAAAATTAATCATCTCTATTCTAAGAAAATTATGTTTAATGCTATGAATCTGATTGAAACTATTACTTTCTGGGTAAGTAGCAAATGAAACATTTTCAAAAAATTATTTTCTTTAATTATAATTTTTAAAAATAAAAAGATAGATTTTCAGATAAAATATATTCATTTAAAAAGCTAAATTGAATATCATAAAACCTGTTGAAATCAATTAAATTCATCAAAAGTTATTGTTATATTTAATAAAAAATGTTCTTTTAGATTTCTCTACTGATTTGACATTTTTAAGCCAAAAAACTGCATCAAATACTATAAGCTCTGATTTTATCAGCTGTTTAGTTCAAAAGATGTATTTGCAAAATATTCGAAAAAGGATACTTAGGTCTTTTTTATATCTAATAATTTTTCAGAGAATGTTGATAATTTCAAGCTTAGAAATGTAAATAATAGTGTTGTTGTGCTTTCTGAAAGTGAAAATGTTACTTCCTTAGTACAATATGGGAAGTTCTAGGGCTTGCTTGTAAGGTCAATATTTGCTTAATTTGTTTTTATCTGCAAATGCTATCACAAAATCAACAATACTTCTCACAAAAACTATTTCTTTTTAAATATCCTCGAAATTGAATTATGTGCTTGAGGTTAAATTACTTCAGATAGTTTATTTCAAGCTAAATATTGGAATATTTTCTTTTGCCAAGTTTACTATAAATATGTAAATGTTGAAATGACATTTGTATTCTCGATGAATTTATATGTAATCAAACATAAGAAAATCCAGCCAAGAATAATTTGGACCATGCTCACTGTAGGGTTCCGAAGCCATTAATTACTACAAAGAAATGCACTACTGATAAAAAAAAAAAACTATGTTGTTACAGTTTTTTCCATATTTCCCACACATAATAGATATAAGCACTTTAGTTGCCTATAACTTGAGAAATAAGTATGTCTACTAATACTCTTAAACCAGTGTAAACTAAAATGCACCAGCAAAAGAGTATATCTTCATGGCCTTAATGTTCTTTTGTTGAGAAGCATAGTTTTTCAGTAATGACTCAAAAACGGTACAACCGATCATGTTCACCATAATTTTTGTTGAAAGTATTTTTTAAGCATTACCTTTGTATTTTTTTCATATTTTTTTAAAATATGATTTAAAAGATAAAGGGCAAGACACAATTTTTGCTACTTTCAGAGTGAAAATATTCAATTAGTCAAAAAACCCCATAGAACCTTTGCTGTTTTTAAAAGAACTATCGAAATATGAGCCACAAATTGTTTGATGTTTTCTAAAAAAAATTTTTTTCAGTTGCTGTAATATGTATGGACAGTGGCATAATTATGTAGTATAGGTGTCTCTTGGGGCGGATATCATAGAGTCACCCCAAAAAATACAAGTAGTAATTACGCTATCTTCCACAGTTTTACTAAATTTTTATAGGTAGAAAGCCTAATGGATGATTAGGATTCTTTTGTTGTGTATTTATTTATGAATCTACAATTTTCAATTAGGTGAACTTAGGTGTCACCCCTAAATAGGCGGCACCTGGTGCGGGCCGCTCCCTTTGCCTCCCCTTAGCTACACCACTGTGTATGGAGTACCCCCTAGAAATATTTATTTTTGTTATTTAACTACCAAACTAAGCTGTGGTTTATAAAAAACACCTATACTCCGAATTTGATTAATATTCATCTTGTAGTTTTTGAGTAATATGCCTGTGATATATGGACAGACAGACGGACGAGACGAAACTATAAGGGTTCCGTTTCTGCCATTTTAGCTTAGAACCCTAAGAAAACTAGGGAATTAAGTTATGTAATTATTATATGCTGTTTACTGTTAAAAATTACTAGTTAGTTATGTCTTCAGTTATGTATCACAACTTAATGATATTTCACAAATCATTGCAGGAAAAAATTCCAGAAATTCCAAGATAAAAAACTGAGAATAAATGAAGGTGGAATGTCAGAACTGAAAACAGCTAAAATGGAAGGCAATCTACATGAAACCCTTTTGGACAGACGAAGCAAGATGAAAGCAGACAGATACTGTAAATAAATATTCACTATTTTCAATTAAATACGTACTCAAGATGTGGGTTTTTATTTCATAAATTTTGATTTGCTTTATTAGATTATTTGCATAGTGTAATATTGCTTGTTGATGATATGATAAAATAAAAAAGATAAGTTATTAAGAAATAACAGATTTTATGTTTATTTTCTGTCTCCAATTATTAGAAATGTGTTTAATTGATCTATAATTTATTATCTATATACACATTAGTACATGATCCTAAAACCACATGATTGAAAATGCTTAAAACAAGGTTTGCGGTTGGCAATGTTAGGAAGCCTGATAAATTAATTTTTATTTAAGTACACCGAATTAAAAAAATTGTTATGTTCTACAACTTAACAAAGCCGTACTTAAATTAACCTAAGATATTTTTTTGAATATTTTAAGTTTATTTATTTATTATTAAGAATCTCCAACAAGAAATATACTTATGAGCTATAACCTCGTAAAAAGTTCACCAATATGTCCAAAAAGAGGTTTCACGTTTGCATATTAGAATAAATCAATGTTTTAGTATTATGTTTTTCTCCAAAACTAATAATAATGTGCTCTACAAATCCACGTTTTTTACTTATAAGTAAATGAACACAATCAAATTATTGCTTTCTTTTTGTGTATCAAAATTTTCATACATAATATAAAAAAAAGTTAAACATAAGTAATTATCTTCGACAATGTATGAATAGTCGAATAAGCCATAGTCTAAAAGTTAGATTGCATTCCCCATTTCGCAGCGCCATTGCGTTTGATATACGTCAGTGTCACAGAGTAGCTTTGTTTTGTATCTGGGGCTGGCTGTAAGAAGATAAAGGTATGTCGCGCAAAACGCCGTGACACACACGCGCATGTGTCATTATTTTGCAATAATTCGTGAGCTATGATCTTAGTATACTAAGTAGCGTTACAAAGCATCTAGTATATTTTAACTGCCAAATCATGGATGTAATTGAGAGCTTCATGCTGCGCACTTTAGCACCATCATTCGATTGTTTCAATAATTAGATTGTTTTTGTAATACATATTTCGATTTATGTACCTATATAAACCATTGAAATAGAAAAGTATAGAATTATAACATCGAACAAATTTACGTTCATTCGTCGCACACCTCAACAAATGTCAATGAGGATATATGACATATTTTTAAACCAAATAAATCTCTTACAAAGGGCCTTATTAATATAAGTTTTAGATGTAATTTCGAATGACCCCATTATTTCTTAACCGATAGAAAGAGTAAGAATGCCTACTATGAAGCCAATTTCGTTTTGGTCATTTTATTTATGTATGAATAAGTACTTCTATACTTTTCTATTTCGATGCTATAAACAAAATACTACCCATTTGTATGCAAGGTCATGACTTGAATATGGATGGGCTGATTTGTCTAATTAATTTTTGTTGTGTTCATTATTATTAGAAGGTTTATATGAAAGAAAATAATAGTTTTATTTTTTTTGTCCGTCTGTCTATTTGTCCGGGATATCTTCGGAACGGCCGAGCCACTCTCGGTACGATTTTGACTCGCAGATGAAAAGAGCTTATGGGTGTATCTTTAGGGTACCTTTTATTCCGGAAATGTTTAGGGTTCCTGTGTAAAAATTGAAAAACACTTAAAAACGGGATAATTCATCGGAGTTAAAGGGGAAGGAGAAAGGTGGAACCGAGATCGAAATCAAGAACAGGACCGGTATCGGGATCTAAATCAAGACGAAATCAAGTACAAGGAGCGATATGGAGATCACGATGGAAAGATTCATCAGTCTCTATAAAATTTGTAGGAATTCATTCTATGTCCATTGGATGACGCTTTGGGTGAAAACTGTCTACAATAAAAATTATCAAGTGTTTGATTCTTTTTTAGGGTTCTGTGAAAAATTACATTAAAATGACTAAAAATTACAATTTTAATAATGTTTAATATTTACAATACATTAATGTTTAGTAGGCAGTTAACGTAGGTACATAGTTATTGAGAAACGTTCTAAGGCGACGACTAATGACAATGTCAGGGTTGTGCGGCTCATCGTAGAGGCTGACGAAAGAGTGACCTACCAACAGATTCGGACAAGCTAAGACATTGGTATGAGTTACGCACACAAAATCCTTTATAAACGCTTAGCGGTCAGGAATCTTTATACTCGCTGGATAACTCATAATTTGACCGAATCTCAAAAACTCCGTCGTGTTAAGTGGTGCCGCGAAATGATGCAAAGATTGACCGGTGGCCACTCAAATACTGTTTATGCATAGATGTATAAAAAGGAGAAGACGCACAGTTGCGTACTATTTCGACGACGAAAAATAGCTCAAAGTGTACATTTTGTCTCTGTCTCACATTTTACTATACCATCTTTCAGTGCCAAAGAAAAATAAAGGAAGGAACTTTAAGGAAGTTAAAATTTCACTTGATATTTTAACCGAAATTGCATAACATAAGGTTTATATTTAAATGCAAAAATAACAAGTTACGATCATTTTGTTATTGGAAGACAATAAGTCTTATTTTTTTCATAATTTACGCGTACTGTTCTAAAACAAGACATCAGTAGACCGGTTTGATATTATTTTAAATCTTTATTATTGTTTTTTGGTCGAATGTATGAAATGAATCATGAATCATATTTTTTTTTAAAGTATGACAGTGCTCGAACGTCATTGACCAAACATCGCTTTTGTAACTTCTGTTTTTGACGAAAATTCCAACTTCAATATTTTTTTACTATGTCGCCTTAAATAGATAAGTGTTTTTCAATTTTTATGCAGGAACCATAGTATTTCCAAGATAAAAAGTACTTAAATGTAGCTCAACATGCAACTCTACCTTTCAGCGAGTCTCACTGTGGTCAGTTTTGGTCTTACCGTGGTCAGTTTTGCCGTTCCGAAGACACCCCGGACAAACAAATACCTACACCACATACAGACAAAATATTTTGAAGATTGTTTAGATGCTTGATGTGTATAAATAACTTCTTGGACTAAAATGTAGTTGTTTTGAAATAAAAGGCAGACAATTTTATTTATATATGTAGATTTATATAGAATATCTTTTCTACAATGGGAATCCGATTATTGTCGAGATGTTTTCCTAAAATCGACGATGTATATAATCTGAAATATAAGTACAATTGTGCCACTTTCTGTTGTTCCACTTATTATTTTGTTCATTTCGCAAAGCAATAGTAACAACACGGGCCACTAATCTCCTTTCATAAACAGGAAAACAATGAATATGTCAAAGTTGTCAAGGTAAAACAAAACTTCAAGGACGTGCGGTGGCAAAGATGGAACTATCTAGTCGTGTACCTGTATAAAGAAAATTTGACATTTAGTGTTGACCACAAGACCATATAGGCCCCTTGACAATCATGATTCACACCTAATTTAATTAATTTCATTTAGACTAGGTGTTCTCCTTGTAGTTATGAATATTCACCAATCCATTTGTTGCTATGTTTATTTGATATACATTTTGATTACATTATTATTATATTGTGATATGATTGGGGGGGAGGGGGGGATAATACATCGATTATCTATTAAGACGTTTCCCGCGCGAGCGCGAGAAGTACTTTACTGATCAAAAGCAAACACATCATTTATACAGTTTTATTTGATTTAATTCTTGAAATCAAATATTTTAACTATTTAAAGAAAAGAAAATAATCAACTGAATTCTATGAGTGTTGTCTTCAATATTGATAATTTTAATTTATACAAAATCTAACAAATAGAAAAAATAAAATATATTTTAAAAAGCAAATACACAATTTTTTTATTCTGGTTTTGAATGGATTTTGTGTAATCTGGTACTGTTAAGTAACTTTTTAAATATGATTTCATATATTACGTAGAGTATATCATTGAAAACTAAGATTCTGGAAATTAGTGGCAGAAAATAAAAATTTTGCCTGTTGGGTGTGAACTTTTAGCCAATAGACGCTCTAGAACAAGAATTAAACTTGGATGAATGTTCGTTATTTAAATTCAATTCTTAGTAAGAATCGTAATTTCACATTAACTCAAACGCCGCAAAGTGAGGAAAAGCCTTTTAAAGGTAATTTTAAAGATTTCTGCCTCGTGAGGAACCATATAAACAATATTATTCATTCAATGATTATAATTCAGCAATAAAATATTATTGAGGAATAATATATTCTTAGCAAACAAAAAAAAAATTTTATTAAAAAAATAAATGTCTTAATTATATTTACATGAACTATTACTTTCATAAACTTACACTCATAACTTTTTTTCTATTATATATTATAATTCGAGATACAATAAATTGTATAATCAATGACATATATATTAAATAAAACAAATGTTAATTTTTGAAGAGGTTTATTAATTTCTCTCGCATGAACATTTGGTACATCTTCTAACATTTGAGAGTAATTTGGATACACATTGCGTTCAATACAGAGAAATGCACATTATATTTCATTGGCTCCTTAACAATTTTATATCGCTACCTACACTGCCTTATACAAAATGTATCTACACACACCTAATAGTCGTCTGTCCGTTTCAGGGGACTGATTTAAAAATGATACTTCACAATCTCATTATCTCTCACTAGTGTATCAGCACAGATTTTAATTTGCAAAAACCCATATTTGATTCATAAGTTCAGTTATTTCATATACCTGAAATTTAGAACCCACTAGTTAGTCAGTTTATATTTTTAGAATATTTAGGCATACACCAAGTCCATACATTGACAGCTTCAGTATGACCAAAAAATTCCACTGCCAATCTTTTCTTTAATCAGCACCAACATAATTAACTTAGCTGATCATAAGTGTAATGTTGGCATGTCTTTTATTTTATTGCTTCTATTAATAATTTAGCCAGCACCCAATCCACACAATTGATCGAACTGTTTCTATGAAAATTATTTATTTAGGTTTTCATGTTCCATTTATTTGTCTCTTATAGACTTTACGTATTTATGTTAAGACATTAACTTATTAATATTTTGAGGTAGATGTGGCACGTTCAGTCTGATCGTTCAACACAAGTTGTCCATTTACTCGCACAAAGACAAAAAGTGCAATGCATCATGAATGATCCTGCTTGAAAAACAGATTGTGTTGGAATGAATTAAATTGAAGCACAAAACTAGTTGTTGATATCATATGCCAAATGTAAGAAATCTTAATATTTTGTGTGGGACATTTGTGGTGTAAAAAGCGCACTTATATTAAATTTAGAAAATAAAGAATGATAAAAGAAAGAAATGCAGTTATTTCCTTATTGCTGATCAAAATCAAAAAAAAAATCAACAAATATCTGTTTTTTTATTGTGAACTTTTTGATAAATTTCAAATGTGTCTTAATACGATTTAAACAAGACCAACCAATTTTATTGCAATATCAATTTGAATGTGATTCTTTGAAACTCAAAATCTGTAACCATTTCTATGAATACAATATTCAATATTGTTACTAATAGTAAGGTCCATTTTTCTTGAAATGACACAGTAAGATTTTAAAGTATAGATGGATAGATTGCATAAATTCTTGTGATCTCTACCTTGACCTTCTGCCCCAAGGTAAAGCCGTGGCCTTGGTGTGAATACAACTAAAAAAAAAACAAATTAACTGATCCTATGTGCATCCTCCCCAACACAGACAGACTAAGTATACCGTCTTCGTCTTCCTATTTTCAACCTAGCATTCCTCACATTTCCAATTATATTATACAATTTCCCTGCATCTTTTATAACACCAAATTTATATTCACATTAGAATATTTAAGAACTAAAACGTAACAGAGCAGAAGTTCCGACGAAATCTTTACACAATATCATGCCCCTATATGGAATTAATTATTATTAATAACAAAATGCACATTAGTATTGTACTATTTCTTTCTGAACATTGCTCAGAGGCGTCTCGGTGGGCACTGTTTCCATAGCGTCATCATATAGCAGTAATTTTCGTCAGTTCCTGCATAAGTCATTATTCTCTATATGTGAAGTGAAAATAGAGAAAATTCATGAAAACTCAAGACAAAATAGATTTAGCAAAGATACACAGATATACAACAATCCATATGTGATGTACAATAACCATATTTTTAGGCCGATCAGAAATTATGATAAGTAAATACTTCCTTTTTTTTATTCTACAACAAAAACGGCTTTCATACTTTAAAACTTTCTAGAAGCAAATATACAAATATATATTTTATGACAATTTGTTTTTTTTTTAATTAAAACATATGAATACACCTCAAAGTACACATTATATTTAAGTAGACTACATGAGGTCAATGTTTTCAACTGTTGCATTTTACATTGTAAAAATAATGCTGGTGTCTTTCTGGGCCATTCACTTCCTATAATTTATTAATTGCATACATTCTAATACATGTTACTGTAATGCATATTAGGAACTGTTTTCTGATGAAATGACTCTATTTTATGCACATGTAAAACACTATTATTATGAAAACTAAAAAGAAATATGTAAGAGTAAAAATTTGACAAGTTAGAATAGTAATTCTAATTTGTTGTTTAAATTTTTTTTTATTTACCCAATCACAAAATCAAATAAATATTATGGAATAAAATGTTACCAAAATATGAACTAATCAATTGTAATGTGCAGGGGATAAAATATTTAAATCTATAAGTCAATATAATGTGAACCACAATGGAGATTCTGAAAAATTTCAGAGGTAGTAGTCGAGAAATGGATTAAGATTACACATAAATATACTAATAATTAATTGTTGAAAAATTACAAGATAATAATATGGTAAAATCTACATTTGTGGAATCTTATGAAAAGATGATTTATAATTAAATACAAAAGTGAATTCGAAGGGCTCATGAAAACCAAGTATCACGAAGTTCACTAGACATTCGCCAATTCAAGTTTGCTCGTAGCCTAAACGATGTATGTACACAGTCGAATGACGTAATGGAATACAGATGCAAATCATAGCAGTCTTCATGGTGTCTACACCATGACTTGCCCGATTTCCCTGGAACAAGACAATAAAATAATATAAACATAATATCCTCTTTATACAGTGAGGATCTCACATTTTGAATTTTTCTCTAAATAGCTCAAGCTAGGGAAAGCTGTCGACGATGGCATCAGAGTTGGCAGCAACCAAGTCTTAGTTCCCAGCGGTTATGTAGAAGGCATGATGCATTTAACATGCCCCCCACTAGACCAGCAGGGAATTCTGTCACTTGAGATCAAAAGATTATGTACTAAAATATCCATAATTATATGAACATAAAACAATGACCGTGAACAGAAAACTTGAATTTTTCTTTAACCTGTTTGTAATTTCACTTCAATAATAATCAATGACATATATTAGTGAATTTAGATATAGCCTTAGTATTTGCATACTTAAAGAGATATATTATAGTGACTTATAAATAATGCCGATTTTGAATGTTCACTTAGTTTATTAAATAATCATAAAAAAGAATGCCTTTGTATTCAAAGCATAAACTATTATATTTTATGGTCTTGATAAAACCATTCCTTGGGCTTAGATGCGAAGAATTGATACGCTACATTTTCAACATCTACTTTGGACTCAAATTTTTTTACACAAAAAAATTTCACCATGGATTTTAACAAATAGCTGGTTGTGGTACGAGTTTAATACCACCAAGTTTTTCATCTTAACCAGCGTAATTTTTGCAGTACGTGGTCTAGCATTGTCATGTCGTAAAATCACCCATTTTCGGTTTACTAGGATATTTCTGTGACAAAACATATATTTGTCTCAGATATTCTCGACAGTGATAATTAGACCATCTGGAATTATTTTAAAGTACACTAAACCTACATAATTGTCCACCAGACATATAACCAAGACTTCTGGCTCGACTGAACCTCTGCTCAAGATGGCTACAGGTAATTGTCCTTTGTCAAACTACAGATTTTTTATATTTGAATTATTTAAATAAATCAATTTTTCATCACAAGTAACAATGCATTTAAAAAAAAAATCATCGATTGGCTGAGCAAGGTGTCCATATGACATAAAGCTAGTGATGTAAATGATAAAATAAATGTCGATTTTATTTTATTGTCGAAAAAGCAGGTGTCATCTGCATTAGTTCTTAAATCATTAAAAATCGACGCCTATGCCGCTCTTATGTTACCCGGTACTTCTTAATGATATCCCTATCGTCATCGCCGTATATAATAAATAGCTCTCCTTTATCTTTGTATATTTCATCCACCAACTCGGGTTCTCTCTTAAAGCTAAAAATATTGATTTAACATATAAATTCGCATAAAGCATGTATCTTTTGCAAATGTAGGGAAACTCAAAAGGAAGAATTTTTAACATAACAATAAGTTCACTAGTATTACTTTACTTGATGTTTGCCGCCGAGAGCAATTTTTTTGGCGATTACTATCATATTACATTATCACTGTCAGTAAAACTAACTACCTAACCTAACCATATGCCAGAATTTGTATAATGTAAAGAATTAAGTTCAAATCTCTTTTACTATTATTTACTAATACCAATATATTACAATATATAATACAAAAATACCAATATTTACTAATAAATATTGGTATTTATTAAAAATCAATAATGGTATTTATTAAAAATCAATAATAATAAAATTGAAAAAATAATGTGATAAAGCCAATGCTATAGTCAACTTGGCTCAAATACAAAAATGGGCCGGCTCGACCGGTGGAATCACTACACTCTCGAGAGTTCCGATGTTTCAGTCTGCCCTCCATTACACCACTTTCCCCTCCATCAGATATTCTATTCCTACCTAAGAGACCGGCAACGGACTTGTGACTCTTATCGGGTTGCGAGTACACTTGGGCGGCTGTGACTAACTACTCTCTGATGGCTAGCCTTCTCTTTTGTCCCTCAACTGTGTTATAAGAAAAATCTATTTTAAAATAAAATTAATTTAAAAAATTCCCTTCATATCACTTATGTTGGATAAATATACAATCATGGCTTTATTAGTATATAAGAAAACTGATGATTTCTATTAAAGAAAATGGGTTTCTTTTTCAAGATATAATGATGACTCTGGGATTAGATTTAATTTTTCATTATGCATTAATTTATTTATACATTCATATAAGTTTCAATTCTTTAATTATGTGAAAATAAAATATAAATAAGGAAAAACTAAAAGGAGTAATTTGTCTGATGTCATTGGCCTCTTCATGCAACTTTGCATGTCGGATATATCCGACTACGGCCGTAACAACTGATGTATACAACTTTCTAATCTTCTTACCATAAAGTATTATATATGGGGTCATGTAGTTAAACATTATAATAAATATAACACAAATATTTGAATTTTTTTTCCATTTCCTAGCACCATGCTATGAGATTGCATTTTATCAAATTTCAGTGATTAAAGGGAAGCACCCAGTAAGTTTTGATAAATGCGTTTCTCGATTATCAAAATATATGACAAAATTACTATATTATTTGATATTTATTTATAAATTGAATTTAAGACACTTCTAATAGACCATAAACCTCAGTATTACTTCATACTAATTCTAACTTCATATCAGTATCAGTTTCCTGAGAAAAATCTCGTTTTTTTTTTGTTTTGAGATATGAAACCCTAAAAATGCATAATTTTTATTTGAACACAAATTTCTCTATAGAAATTGCTAAAATATAACACGCTATGTGGACAAGCAAGAAAAAATGCGCCCTCTTTTTTTAAAAATGTTTCACTGCCTTGCTATAATGAAGAAGCACAAAAATATATTTCAAGTATTTTGTGGTCCATATATTCCACATTAAAAAAATACTTGTAATAATTGTAGTAAATTCAATTAAGCAAATCTCTTTTTATTTTCCTCTTAGATATAGTATAAATCACTATGTATCACTCAGAAGAAATTTTGATTCCCAAGTTGTATGGTTTGCAATCCTCGCCTCTTACTCTGGCATCAATTTACAACCTCGTTAGGTAATTACTCTCTTACCTTGATGATCAGTGTACTATTTTCATGTACTTGAATAGAAATCAAATATTTGCGAAACTTTAAAAGTTTTTTGCAATGTGTATTTCACACAACAAATATAGCGTAACAAAGCAATAGAACAATACAATCACTAAGTAAGCACATCTTAAAATTTGTTTCAACGTTCATAGATAACTTTGCCTCATGCATTATGAACTGTTTTTTCATTGTGTTTTCTATAACATTTCTTCATAATTTAAATGGAAAAGTTAATGGTACAGCATATCACTGACTTATTGACTTAAACCTTTCACAATTTTGACTAATTTACTGAATGTGTTAACATTTCTGTAACTTTATGACCTTTTAAGAAACTCCACACATTTTACATACTCATGATGTACACTTAATTGCTGGAAATAAATGAATGCTGAAAAAAAAGTATTTTCCATTAAAATCCTAATGAGTATCAAAAGAAAAAATTGTCATACTTTGTTATTTGGCCACTTTGAACATTATTTTGTTCAAAAAATTTGCAAGCTTCAATTTTAATGAAATGAAATTAAACTTGAACTCCAATGATATAATAATTCTTTTTAAAATTAATCATACTTGTATAAACAACTTATTATTTTTGGTGTAATCATATATTTAAAGGAAAATTGAAAATTTTGATTTTAAATATGATTACATTGAATTAAGGCACTGCTGATAGAGCATAAGAGCATGGTTTAAAAAGAATTAACAAACCTACAGTTTTTTTATTGTTAAATTACTTCCGCTTTAAGAGATTTCAACTGCTTTTCTCCATCTTAAAATTCAAGTGTCAATAATATAATTATTTAGTTCAGTAATATACACATATGTAACAAATCTTTAATGTCAAATTTTCTAAATGGCGAACTTCACACTTAAAAGCCTATGATACGATAATCCCGTCCGAGTAGTTACCGTGGTATGTTAGTAGTCGCTAGTGCGTGAGCGGTCACCTCAGCTGGCCGGCGTGCTGGCGGCGGGCGCAGCACGCTCCGCCCGCAACCATTCCACAAACTCGTCCAGCATCACCGGCCCTGTAATATTTAAATACGATATTATGTTGATGGTGCTCTCTATCATTCAACTCAGCAAGAATTCTGCCAGTGTCCGCCGTATCAACGGCGCTGCCGGTCCTAAGCCCGGACAAAAGAGGAAGGATCATCGATGGGCTAACCACCCATCATCATAAAAAGAAAGTTGGTTGAGAAGTCCACAACGAAGAAAACTGGATCGCTTAACTCACGACGACTTGGCGTGGATAAAACAATGAACGATCACGAATACAAATTGGAACATGGAACGTACAGACAATGCTACAAATGGGAAAATTATTCAAATAGCCGATACACTGACAAGTTAGAAACTGGAGCTAATAGCTCTGTTAGAAGTCTAATGGGAAAGATCCATTTATTATTCAGAACTGAATATTTTAAATAATACATGCGAAAACTGGGAAAACAATCTAGTGTTGAAAATACAAAAACCAATACTAACAGGCTCCATCGGCGTCGTAGTTGGTGAGCTGCGTGTCCACCGTGCGCGAAAACTCTAGGATGTTACACCTGCAATGCAAGATAGCACCATCTTAATTCAATCTAAATTGCTATTAAAAATCATATAAATTCTAGTCAGTTTTCAATCAAGTTTTGCATTGATTCCTCCCTTCACTTACAATTCCAATATTTTTCAAGTATTGGTAACTTAGTGGTTAGAATGTCTAAATGCACCGCAGGAGCATGAGAGTTTGAAATCAGAAAATTTGTATCATTATTTCTTTAATTTATGTACAGATTAAAAACATTAATTGGTATATTAATGGCGAAGGAATAAATCATAATGAAACATGAATATCAGAGAAAATTTTGTGGAATCTTCAGATAAATGTGAATATTCCTGATATGCACTTGACTAGCAATGAGCTAATGCCTTATATATTCTTTTTCAATTCTAACAGAGAGACATTGTGCATATATAAGAAATGTTCCAAAGACAATGAAAGTTAAAGTTGCATTATTGTCATTGATTTGTTATAAAGCAATCAAATGACTAATTTATAATTTTAGGTGCAATGAATTCAATATATGGGAAAGGAAGGGAGGGCATTTGTTAAATTTCTTCTACAAATCTTACATTTCTTTCTTTCTGATATAGAACTCTATACTTAACTCTGATACAACACTATTTGTACTTATCTAATGTAAGGATATTAAGAGGTCTAATTTAAATTACATGATATACCATTATCCACACTTGTAGTAAGCAATAACAAAAAAGGAATTGACACATTTCTATTATAAGAGAAACTTTCTAAGAAAATAGTAGAAAAAGAGAGTATTAAATATCAAATTAGAATATACTTTTATTTGTAATATACACAAGCACTAAACTTGGTGTGATGTTAACTTTAAAATAAAACACTATTAAAACTGGTCAAGTTGTGTCGGGCTCGCGCTAAAGATTCGAAAAAATAAAAAAAAAACGGAAAAGGGCAACTATTATTCGCTAGAGAGCGTTCCATACTATGAATCTTTTATCTGTCATGTTTTTTAAAGCTGTCCCAAATTTTTTGTAGTAGCCAAAACAACTGCACATATAAGTTTATGCACAAAATATTTAGAAACTTTTCATATATTTAAGACAATAGACATCTTATCAGTATTCTGAAATCTATAAGCAAAGAACTAGTTTCTGTATTTTTTTGAAAATTTTAAGCTCAGCAGTTTTTAAAATAAGGGGTGTCAATTTTCATCTACATTCTTAAATAAATCTATTTAATTTGAAATTACAAGATATGTATATTTGAGACCCTCACAAGTTTTCATTTAATATTTCACATGCTGTAGTTTGCAAATCCATTTTTTAAATTACCAATCTACTTCCCAAAACTGACCTCAACATTCAAAATTTATTTATTTATGTTACAAGAGCATGTTTGGGTTATAAAAATTTATATGCATACAAACCTTTCAACTTAATTAATTCAGTAAATTCAGAGCAAATTTTCTATGAAAGATGGATAGACAGGCAGACACAGAATAATCCTATAAGGGTTCTATTTATTTCATTTATATGCAGGGAACCATAAAAAATATTTGAATAAATACATAACATTAATACCATAATATTGTGTGGCGGTATGGAATATTTGGTATACAAATTTGACTCAATCTTGGCCAGTTTTTCTAATCTAGATCATTCTGAAAATTTTTACAGTACATTGTACAGTGTAATTGAGATTCTAAAATTTTCCTTGATTCACAAAATGATTTAAAACAAATTAATAGTTTTGTTTCTACATAAACTTTATATATTGATAATATTTGGAATATCTAAGAATATATAATTTCTGACCTATAATAAATCATCCATTGGACAATGCAGCTAGCCAATGAATGTTATAAGTATAATAAATGGTCTGCCAAGTTGTGTGCTGTGGTAGGTATAAAAAAATGGTGTGTATGTATGTATGTATATATATGTAGAAAAAAAAATTAAAAACTTAGTTAAAATTCTCAAAGAGAGTAAGTTAAAGTAAATTTTTGACATGAAATATTTTAAGTGTAAATAGAAAATACCAAACATTATAAATAAAAAATAGCAATTTTATTGCCATTTTTTATTTATTATGTGATTCGTGATTGATGACGCGGTAATGCTTCACACGCTCCAAGAAGGTGGCGGAGAGTGGTAGTAGCCAGCGCGGTAGCAGCACGGCAAGTAGCGCGCGCGCCGGGCCCGTCTAGTCTAAAGAGAGTATCCGATTCGGCGTACCACTGATCACGATTGACGACGCGATAGCGCTTCTCGCGCTCCAAGAAGGCGGCGAGGTGTAGCCGCAGCGGCCAGCGCGGTAGCAGCACGGCGAGCAGCGCGCGCGCTGTGCCAGTCTCTAACGACCTCTGATCTTTGTCCTAGAAAACAACATTCTCATTCATTTCGTTAACGTATTATACAGTGTATATTCATTGTATTTACTGTAAACAATATTTTTTCGATTGAAATATGCATGGCTAATACAAACTGGCAATTCAAAAAAATCAAAATATAGTATTGAGAATAGTATATATTATAGATTGGTTAACTAAATGTGATACTTAGAACATATTTACACATTACAATTGTGTTGAGTATGTGAATAAGCGCACGACATGACGTCGCACTGAATGCACATCATGAAGACTATCCAGCTCTCTCATATGAGGCCAATTGATGAACTTGATGCAGTTTATAATTATGTATTTACTAATATACAGTCCCTTTTTATTTAAACCTGACCTCGATCAACTGACTCTCCTGCAATGCATAATGCATAACATGCATATGCATAACATCCTAAAAAACTTCATAGCTCACAATGAAAATAGTAATACTCTTTTTATAAGAATTTATACTATTTAAAATCGTAAGCAACATATGTTTTAAATGCTCAGCCATTTATTTGTGACATTTTATGTTTATGTGTGTGATAATTACATCAATAACCTTATAGTAAGAGTAGGGCACTCAATATCAGTGAATCATCAAATTCTTCAAGCTTCAAAGATTTATGTGGGAGTAGAAGAATTAATCAACAATTTTGATTAGGAATAAATATTATATATCTTACAAATACCTACCCACCCACTTAACAAACACAGATTTTAAAAACATTGCATTTTCAGTTCAATCAATGCCAGTTTTAATTAACCAATCTGATAGATCTCACATAATTTATGTATAGAATATAAATAAATGAAAACACAAGTTAATATTTCTAAAATTTTCAGTGAATCACAACTACAACTAAAATCAACCATTGAGTTTAAAATAACACTTAATGAAATAATAAGAATAAATGTGTATTGCTTATACCTGAAACAATCAAAACCTTTTTTTCATGCAAAGTGTATTACATTTTTCTTTTCAAATAAAATTAAAGTGTGTAATGATAGCTATTAATAATTATAACAGAGATCTAAAAATTAAAAATATTTTAATTCTACTGTCTTTGTAATACAAATTCAAATAGAATACAAATAAACATAAACATACCCTAGCAAAGTCATATGAATATCTGTAGATGGCTTTGAAAATGAAGGGGTCATTAAGTAGACTCCGTAGGTAGTCCAGTTTAGCCTGCAACTTGTGCACATTGTCACACTGCAGTTCTGTTAGTCCTAGAAAATATTGTAACATACTTAAATTTATTGATTTACATAAAATATTTCTCTAAAAATTTAATAACATTAATAAGAAGAAAACTATTTTACATTATATTACTTAAAAAGATTTACAATTTTTTTATAACAAAGTACAGTACAGTATAAGAAATACAGTATCAATAATTGTTTATAAATTCAAAACATATTTTAACAACATAATGTTTCTTTACTGCTAAAAACTGCACCTGACATACATTATAATTTGAAAAAAGGAAGGATGAGCACATCGAA
Source organism: Eumeta japonica (assembly GCA_005406025.1). Classification (NCBI taxonomy): domain Eukaryota; kingdom Metazoa; phylum Arthropoda; class Insecta; order Lepidoptera; family Psychidae; genus Eumeta; species Eumeta japonica. The sequence goes on from BGZK01000559.1 coordinate 104,381, forward strand.
GACACAAAGTAAGTAACAGGAAACTAAGGGATTTATCTAAAATAATTACATTGTAGTTGTAACGAACTTGATATAAAATAATTTGTATTATTTTATATCAAGTTCATTATTGTATGAACTGTATAAATAATAAATATAATTTCCTGGTTTAACATTGTAGCTACCATTGATTTTGCTTGAAGCATTAAGTCTAAATTAGCACATTAAGCCAGATATCATACCATAATAGGGATATAAATTGTGAACAAATCAGAAGAAAATAATAAGTTCTTTTAATATAATTGATTCTAATATTTATATAAGTTTTTAATAGCAATTGTAATAGAAGTTTTTTAGCTCTTAATAACTAAAAAAAATATATAGACATTTTGCTAAAAATTGGAATTTATTTATTATTTCATTGATAAACTGTCATAATTTCTAATACATTTGCATTATTTTAAGCTTGGTGGCTTCCAGTTCAATTATTAATTAACAAAGAAACTTAGTCTTTCATGTATTAGGTTGGAGAAAAAGTTTTTTCATATTTTATAGGTAAAAAGTTGCAGTAAAATCTCTTTGGTTGTGCTATTTGTGTTTGGCTTTTTTACCTTAAAATAGAGAACATTTTAATAAAAGACAAATAAAAAGCAAAAACCGTGTTTCGTCATTTATCTATTGCTTTTCTGTCCACCAAAATGAGTGAATCTAACATGCAAATTCGATACATTTTGAAGTTTTATTACATAAAAGAGAAAAATGTGATACAAGCCACGAAAAAAAATTGTGTCCTTTTTGAATGTGATGCAGTTTTGGTAAGAGTAACACTGAGAGTTGAAGAGTAAAACTGGCTCAAACGTTTTCAATCAGGTAATTTTATTGTTAAAAATGAATGAAGTTTGCTTTGATCGACAAGTCGAGGATATGCTGATCTGATATGAAACATAAATAGAAATAACAGCATAACTATTTAGCTGACTAAGATAAATAAAATACTACCACTTGCTTAGGTGCTCATTATCTGTCAATCTTCTTGAATCAACATTAAATTTATTGGATAAGGACTCAAAGTAGAAGAACAGATTAGAGGGTCAGTCGTGGGTTGCATGCTGCATGTTGCAGGCAAGCTTCCTGGTCGACCTGATTACAGATACAGTCAATGTCATTTTAGAACAAGTAGAGCAAGATCGGTATATTAGTTCTTATGACATAGCTGAAGAGCTGGGATTGACCACAAAACAATTTTGACCCATTTGGAAAAAAGCCAGATATACAAGAAAGGTCGATACTTGGATTCCGCACAAACTCAATACAAGAAATTAATGAATTGTGTATTCATTTACGATTTCAATATTGAAATGTAATGACACCGAACTGTTTTTGAAAAAAAATTATCACTGGTGATGAAAAATGGATTACCTACGACTACAACTTGCAAAAAAGATTATGTTCAAATGGCAAGTAAGCTCCACGGAGTATAGCCAAGCCTGGATTAATTAGCAATAAGGTGATGCTATGTGTATGGTAGGATTAGAAGGGTAATATTCATTATGAGCTTTATCGGGTGAAACTATCAATTCAGATTTCCACTCCCAACAGTTGACGAAACTCAAGCACAAAATAGAGAAAAAAGGCGAGAATTGATCAACAGAAAGCATGTGGTTTTTCACCATGATATTGCCAGATCATACACATTTTTTAGTTATTCAACAAATATTGAGAGTTTGATTGGGAAGTGTTAAGGCATCCACCTTATAGCCCTGACCTTGCAACCTTAGATTATCCCCTGTTCTGGTCTCTTCAGAGTTCTTTAGGTTGTGTTAAGTTAACAACAAGAGAAGATTGTCAATCAGGAGTTCCAAAATTTCAACAGCAATGAGATTATGTCACTATCTACAAAATGGCATATACTGGGTGTAAAATAAGATGGGGCATTAATTCAAAATTAGAGTTGTATATGTATTCATTTTATTCTAAAGAAAAATAAAGCATTCATTCACAACACTTAAAGTGGCATAAGATGCAAATATCTTAGCCTATCACAGAACCGCTATGATTTTAAATACTAAACTAATTAATGACAATTATTATCTAACCATTTAAAAATCTAATTTCTTTTTTATTATACCTTTTAGCCATTCCTCTTGTGTGAAATAGCCCATCTGCTTGGCTCCCATCTTATATGCAATGACCAGCATCACCACATTCTCAGGATCCACTCCAAGATCTTGACAAAACTTTTCCATTCCCTCAGGGCCTAAAATGGATATAATTTGAACTAATTTTGATGATGAATTGCAAAAGATATAATGTATTTACATAGATGTCCAAGTGTTTCATTTTGAAATAAAATATTATGGAAGGGTTTGCCACAGCAGACAATTAACAGAAAATCTGATGTGTCACGAATTAATGGCAAATTGTGTAAAAAAAAATAGTTTGATTTATGTATTTCATATTCTAGTCATAAATAATTTGCAATATTTCTTTGTCATTAAAAAAATTATTGTTTCTTACAATTTGCCCCACCTTTTATTATATCAAATCATTATTGGTGATACTGATTTAACTGATAAATTAAATTTATTCAGTTAAAAACATTATTATATCATTTAAGTACTTAAAAACTAATATTAAAAGCCTACCTATTTACTCATCTATTATGTTGTCAAGTTACAGATATTTTGGATTTCCAAGAGTGACCCTTTCATGTACTCATTTTGCTTCAATATCAAGTACTAAATTTTTAAAATACGCCTTGAAATATTTTTTTTCCATTGAATGTAGATAACAATATTTTCCTTTATAACACTCTATATTCATTATGTGAATAAAGTATTACTTTCCATGAAATATAATAAGTTTACATGAACTTTACTATAAATAATTAACTGTCTACCTTTTACAGAAATTGAATTGTATCAATGATCTTTATGATCTATACTCGTAACTATACTATCTTTTGATAAAATCCAGCACTTTTGTAAACACATTGGCCGGCTGATATTGAAATAATGCAAAATATTTTATTAAATTTTGAAGCAGATGTTTAATAAAAATTATTGAAATATAATGAGTTCATCGAAACGTTCATATGATTAGAATTCATGTTCAAAAATACAAGGTCACCAGATTCTATCAAAAAATAGTTTAGTATATACACTTTTGGCTTAATTCTTAAATTAAGATGTGAAAAATTGTTCTGAAATAAGTAGATATTTTTATGGCAGGCTTTGCAAAAATATTCAAGGTACTATATACAACTGCCAGATATTTCAAATAAAGTTTGAATAGACTTAAATTTCCAAAATTAATTGTAATAATAAGTGTATTTGTAATTACTGGCAGTTCAGAAAATGTTCATTTCTGATGAAATATCATAAAAGATAATATTCATGCAATGATGATTTTAAATGTATTACATAAAATGTATTTCAAAAATGTATAACAAAATTTAATCAAAAATTCAAAAACAACAGACCATCAAATTGTTTAAAGGTTCTACCCAAATTACAAATGTATAATTAGGCAAAAACTGTATAATAAGCTAATTACTTGGTAAAAATAAAACAATTTTTCTTTACATGTTTATCATAATCTATCAGTTTGATATTACCACTTTTGATTATTTATTGCATAGTAATCGTGACCTGACTGTCAATGTACTATGTTACATAAACCAAATAAATACTGGTGATTTACCTAATATATCTGGCTCTCTCACTGTTGTGTACTCTTTGAACCATCCTAGACATCTCTTTGGACTGAAGCTGGTCTCCTCTGATTTTGAATGCCGTCGAGAACTAAAAGTTTAGATTTTATTAATAAATGACATTTATATAATCATCAATAAATTTAAAACATTCAAAGCACAAGTTTATAAATATACTAAACAGTGACACCCCCCTTTATGCTGCAGATGAGACTGAGTGAGATGAGATAATATGTTAAGTGGTAAATGCAATTCTCTTAATTCAATGTAAACTTCACAAAATCTAATGAACCCATCTGATTTTTTTTGCTTTTCATGGAAAATATGGGTTTATTTCTTCCCATTTTGTATTAAATTTTTATTTTTTGCATCAAAATCTATAAATTTTAACTTTACATTCAATAAATGATTTCCTTTTATTTAATGCAAAAGAATTTTGCTTACTTAAGCAGATTTGATTGGATAACATACTATTGTTTGAATAAAATAGCTTCTTCATGTTCATAAGTGTATCAGAATATATCAGAAACATTCCTAGGCATGTCATAAGCCTAATATCAACTTGAAAGAAGTGAGAGAATAGAAGTGATATGCCCACAGAGACAAAGTAAAGAGATGATGAATAAACCATATCCATCTGAATTCCAATAAGGTAAGGCAGCACAAGTCGGGGTATTATAATTGTAAATATGGGCATTATGTATGTATTGAAAAGTACATCGAATCTTTAGGCCATTGGACATTCATTGCTGGACATAGGCCTACCCTTAGATTTCCATGACGAACGATCTTGGGCCACCTGAAAGTACTGGTGGCTCAACATTTTTACCAGGTCATCGTTTTATATGTAGCAATCAGAAAATCAATAGTGGACTTATTTAGACTGTCTACCCATTCATCTATTAAATTAGTCAATTTTGACAATTTTATGTAATTGCATATACAAACTAGCAGTCACCCACCCATATCAATGAGTGTTATGGGTTTTAAAAATAAATCAGTGTAAAAAGTGGATGTAATTGAAAAAATCAAATAACTAAAACCATCTACAAGGAATTAAGTTTTTAAATAATGTTTAGACAAAAAAAAACTGTTTGCATTGTGTATAAATGGATAGTTGTTTTAAAGGCTAAACCCTAAATAACTTAATTAGTTTTACTTTAAAAAAACCGGAATATTTATTTACCAATAATGCCACTCTGACCATGACCACATTACACATATTTTACAAAATAATGTTATGTATAATATAAAAATATAACATTCAGCTTACAGCCAGATACATTACTACAATAACATAACACTGAGTTTAGAATACACCGCGCAACAAAAGAATATTGATTTACTTTATTTTAGAATTGTGTTTCATGTGCACTTTTGATAAACTTAACTAATACACATCAAAAAGCGAATTCAATAACTTTTTTTGAAAGATTGTAGGTGAGAGCTCTGTGATCAGATGCTAATATGTTAATCTCTTGTAAAACTTAAATCAGCACTTAATATCATGAAATTCAACAAACTTAACACCTGTAGCATATCCAGGTGACCATTTATTAAATTGGCTGTAGCATCAAGTCCAATATGTCTTTTATGTGCCAGTTGTATGCTTAAAGTGCGAATACTTATAAGCATGGTTCCTGTCCATAACAATGCTTCTCCTAAAAAGAGGACATCTAATATGTTTAATAAATTTTGCATTGCTTCAAATTTGTTGATCTCAACAAACCTAAGACAGTCAATCGGGATGATTCAAATACCAGATGGTGTCTGTGAATCACATCCTCAATTATATATCCATATTCCAACAACTGGCCTCATTGGAGTAGCAAATAATTTAACCAAGATCCCACTCATATTGAAGTTTTTACTAGACAATAAGATACCCCCTAGAATCTTATTAGCTTTGATTGGAACATTCTTGATGTGTTTTTCAAAACTTATTTCATACCAATGAGAACTTTTTTATACCAAATTTTATTTATCAATTGAATAATGATATTACCAATATGATATTGGTGGTAGATAATTTTAATCAATAAGCAAACTTCATTATGTCATATCTCATAATGCTTAGGTTTAAATAAATCATTTCAGACATCTGTACCAAATGTTGATGTCATCTAGCCATATCAACAGATTCCCCATGTTGTTAGTAGATTTAAAAATTTACAAATTATCCACAAACAGCGAGTATTTTGATGAATGTGTGCCTCCACTATTGTTATCTAATATGTATAAAAGGTGTATGTATAATAGGTGACAATTGAGGCTCTTGTAGAAGTCCAGATAGAACTGTAATACTTACAAAAATTAACTGATTGATCTAAAGCTTCCACTTTCCTTTGAGACATGATGCAAACCAGCTCAAAGTATGCCAAACATTTTATGTTTCCTGATTTTTAAAAATGTGATATTATTAGAGTTATGAATAGATATTTTTTTTGATACAGAAAAAATACTGGGAAAAGGTCTTCATAAAGTTGTGTAATATATGGTCAAATTATTACAAAGTACAAGTCTTATATGAATTTATTTGATATAGAAACAAAACACGTTATTTTACTCAGTGCCTTTAGCACCCCCATGTGCTCTCTAACTGCTTCCTGTGAAACTGTAAAATCATCAGGCTACCTGCAGTGACTAATCATGTTTCAGATTTTAACCTGTGCCAGACAGATACTCCGTGCACTCAGGTACACATTCTGTTCATGATATGTTTTTATACTTCTTCCCATCCGCTTAATAAAAATTTTTAAAAAATACAATTTTGTGACATAGTGTTCATTTCATTTATAAATAAATTCAATTTTATGAAATAATGTTGGAGAATTTCACTCAAATATGAAATACTCATACTATGTTTACCTGTTGTTTCTGGAACGTTTGTGGTGGTGTGACAGACGATCATCATCGAGTGACGTGGTGCCGGGTAGCAGGTCACCGCTTGCCACTGCGCCACTCCGTGTACGCTTGCTACAACGCGGCATCTCCGAAGCTCTACCACCCTTTACAAATAAAATTAAATCATTTAAGTTTAACCAATGTGTTATTTTCATATATTATAAACTCAAACATTATGAAACTTTTCATAATTAACACAATTATTATGTCACTATGCTTTAGGTCCTGGTTTATAAAATCTCATTAGTGATCCACTCCACATTGAAGTCACTTCGACACATTTCTTAAGATGATATTAAGTACAAGCCTTAAGTACAAGCTACCACGTGAAAACAATTAATACACATAGTTACAATGATACAATATGGAAATAGTCTAATTTTTACAGATTTTGCTTCTACATTCTCCGCCAGATAACTGAATTTGAAGAATATCTTTAGTTACTTCTTTTACATCCCAATATAAAGTAACATTGAACTTTTAAATCTTATAGCTTCTTAAGGTTTATTTCCTATCGATAAAAACAATTATAATATTGTGTACTTTGTTATGTATATCATTTAACAATTTGTATTAATAAACTGAATGTTCTATGAAAATAAAAAAAAATCACTACAAATACCTTATTTAATAAAGTTTCTTATCATCTTAATTTCTACATACTACTAACACAGCAGAAATTATGTAGAAGTCATGTATACATGCAAAACATCAACAATTATTGATTTATAGTAAAACAGCAACATAATTAATAAATTATTGTATTTTTAGAAATGTTATCCTTAAATGGCCAGTAAGAAAAAAACAAAACATAATTCCTATAGGTTCCTATTAATTATTGCATTATCTTTTATGTGATTAATTTAATAATACCAATGTTTATGCCACCATAAAATATTATATCACTCTGTTGGAATGTTACCGATAATCAGTTGCGGATTCATAGTTTATTTTTTAAATGTAATCTTTTTCTCTTACTTACCAATTATAAGTAAATGACTGTCAAAAATTATTCTTGTTAAGGTATGAATCAATATCATTTTCTCCACTTAGGTGAATGGTAAATAATCTACATACAAGTTGTATGTTCCAAATTGGTACCAACACATATATTGGTCAGATCCAACAAAATACACAAACCTTGATTTATTCCACTAAGGTCTGCAGATTTTGCAAATGAGGTATTCATATCATAATCTTCACAAAAAAATCTAAATATGCAATTTTTAACAATAATACATTTGATATGCATGACATTTATGTTTATCTTTCTTTCCAAATAGTAATTGATACGATATTTACAAGTTTTATAAGATTAAATGATATTTTTACAATACTCACGATAGGCGGTAGATTTGATATGAAATTGGAAAACTTGAAAGGATTTTCGTCTCCTATTTTGTGAATTTTACGAGCACGAGTCGACGGAAATGTCCTTCTGACAGTTCGATAATAACCTGTAAAAATCAATGTATGTATATATAGAATCTGCAAAGACGCAAAAAATTGACCTTGTCCGTATTTAAAAATTATGCAACTAACTATTATATCAAACTCATTTCCATATAAAAAATAATTAAAATTAGGCCTTACTACCTTACAGATATCGATTTGCACTGCATAATAACCTTCATGTAAACACGATCAAGAAATTTAAAATGCACTACACATCTTGAAAATTTATATGTAAACGTTTTACATTCTATAAAGTACTCACAGCAACATAAAAATTGAAAAAATCAACAATTATTAGCGGCGAGAACGAATGAAAACTTAAACGACAGCCCAGCGTTCAGTGTTGCTACACAAAATCTGAGAAACGTACTACAAATCATGGATGTAGAAAATAAGCGAACGGAGCATCACTAACATCATCGCGGTGAGCTCTTGCAGATAAATATGTTTAGGGGTTGTCATACTTTTTGGAGTGGACAACGGAAAACTGTCACTAACAGACAGAAGCGTAGCGTGCATTGGCGGGGCCCCGTATAAAAAAAATGTTTGGGGGCCCTTTATAGGAGGGGTGGGGAGAGAAGATTTTTTACAAAGGAAAGAGAAATATTGTAAAATGAAATTTATTTATCATAACCATTTTACAAATAAAAATCAAATTTTAAATATTCATCCTCCTTGCCTTTTTTTCGGCAAACTGATTTATTAAATCATTTATGGCTGATGATGATTTTAGTTTTTCTAAAGTTTCTGCCTCTATGGACAATAGTGAGAGGTTTGACAGTCGTTCCTGTCCCATCGAAGTTCTTAAGTATTTTTTTATCAGTTTTAATTTTCTTCAAAAACTTCTTTCTGCAGTTGCGGTTGTAACTGGAAGGGTCAACAATAAAAAGCATGCTGTGATTACCTCGGGAAAACTGAATGCAAGACTATTGAATTTTATTAGCAGTAATTTAATGAGTTCTTTAATGGAAGAAATTTTTTTAATTTTAGATTTTATGCATGTTTTTAGAGCCTTTAATTGGTCACAAAGATTAACTGAGATGTCTTTACTGTATTTAGCCGACAGTTTTCCGGAAGCGTTTAACATCTCTTCGTTTGAAGAACATAGGAGTTTCTCCGGTTGTAATATTTCGAACGTACTATTCAGGTTGCAAAGGCTCTGAAATCTTTCTTTAGTTTGATAAATTAATATATCTAAACAGCAATAGTATACATTGACTTTGAAATAGGATTCCGGGTCGGAAATTCTCTCATCTTGTGATAACTCATCAAAAAAACGTTTCGTTATCTTTCGCCTACTGTTTTTAAAAACAGTTGTTACACCCCACTCTTTAGCTAAATCATTGGACTCCTTTAGCAAACTATTAAATGAAATCTGATTTCTTAATTGACACAGTCTATTTAAAAGATTATTTAATAAAACACTAGATTTCTGTAAGTCGTTATTTTCGTGATGTAGAGCTTTAGAAACGGGATTAATAATTTCAAATAGTGAAGAAAAAAATGTGACGAGCACTAAAAACTCATAACTCTCTAAAATGTTAATTATATTTTTACATTGTTCACGTTCATCTTTTTTATTTGAAATTAAATTTAGTTGGTAAAAGTTTTCATGATGAGCAGAAAATTTTTCTTTACCGCTAATAAAGCGTCGTTCCTAGAAGACCATCTGGTAGGACATACCTTTTTAATGGTAATCAAATATTTTTCAGATGAATCGTCACTTAGCATAGCCCAGCGTTTTATACTATTGCCAAAAAAAGTATATATTTTTTCTAAATTATCGAAAAAAGTCGAAACTTCACAAACATATGTCGCAGCATTGTTTAAAACTAAGTTTAAAGCGTGCGCAGCACAATGAACATAATCGGCATTTGGACCATGCTCTTATTTTATTAGGGTTTGTAATCCTCCATATACACCCGACATTACATTCGCTCCATCGTAACCCTGTCCTCTACATTTAGTTAAATCAATTCCATATTCTTTAGTCAAATTTAAAATGTCAGTTTTCAGACCTGCAGCACTGCAATCGGTTACTGCTATAAATCCTAAAAAAGACTCACAGATTTTTATTTCTTTAGGCACATTATTATCAGTTTCTGTAACCGAGATATATCGAAAAACTACAGAAAGTTGGTCAATTTTTGACAAGTCTTGTGTTGTATCCAGAATTATAGTCAGAAATGGAGCTTTTTAATTTCTGAGATAATATTGTTCCGAACGGTGGTACCAAGCAAACTAATAATTTCATTTTGAATCGTAGGGCTTAAATAATTTATTTCGCCTTTCGGTTTTAGAAGAAGTTCTTTTAAAGTTGCATCATAGTTAGATAGCAGACGTAAAATTACCATAAAATTTCCAGAATCAGAATCATGCCCTCTCAAAGATAGATTACAAGATGCTTAAGTAATTCCCGTCGAATTGAAGATGAAGTAAAACGGGGAACTCCCGCCATAACGATGTACAGTGTTGCCAACATTTGAACGCACGATTAAGGCGGGAAAAAAAGTAATTGCTTTATAGATTTTTGTCATTTGTAAAATAAAATAAATTAGGAAGTTTTCATTTTTTTTTCTTAACACTTTGGGGGCCCCAGTGGCCCGGGGGCCCCGTATAATTGATACGGCAGATACGGCGGTAGCTACGCCCCTGCTAACAGAGTAACGTCATTTGATAGCTTGTAATAAAAATACTATAGAGCCCGCCTAAAATTTTCGAAACTGTCATCCATACATATATTTGTTAGTAACATCTGCACAATTGTATTTGAAAAAGGATACATATGTAGTTTGTTCCTCGGAAATCAGTGTACACACTTGAAACGTCACGTGGACCTTTTGGTCCACTTGCCGTTTCATGTGTGTACAACAACTCTTTAAATGATAGATTATTTAATCAGCTTTGTGTTGATAATGATGAAGATTTCAACAGATTGATCTTTCACACAGAAGTGCTCGGCTATCAAAAGGAAATTGTCTGACTCGTTTTTACAATCTGTTTAACTCTGTCATAGAGTTCTTGGAAAACAAAGACACATCAAAGAATGATATCGCATACCTGACAGACCTTAATACATTGCTTAATAATATGAATCTCCAACTTCAAGGCGATGACTTGAACTTAATAAAAACGAAAAATTTCGTCGCTGCTTTCGTAGCCAAGCTACTCTTAACACAAAAAGAATATCGGCAGACGTGAGTTCCATAATTTTCCCAATTTATCAGTATCCTGCAACAACGACGACGTGCTCGTCTACTGCCAACATTTCCAACCCCTTCTCGCGGGGTTACGTTTAAATGTTTTGGATTCCTTTGAAATTTTAAAACATAAAGATAATAATAATATGCTCAACGACCAAATTGACGTTTATAAATCGCCATTATTGGACGCTTGCCTGTAACTATTTGGGTAATGTTGGTGATGGATAGTCTGTGACTTTTGACAGACATGTCTATCGGTGGTGGTCTGTGGCTGCCTTAAGAATGTTTTCTTCGCTCTTTGACCATTGCATGCAGCGGCCCGCTTAACGAGGTTGTGTTGGTTGTTTTAACGCTCTTTGCACCCTGGTGGATGTGACTGTCGGCAATTCCTGAGGATGTGCCTGGTTGGCATGAAACGTACGTAGAATTGACAGTTTAACAGTTGACGGAATAAGATAATTAAAAAAATAAATAACACTTGCTTAGGTGTTCGATATCTGTCAATCCTCTGGAATCAATATTCAATCATTTGGATAGAAATTCGTAGTGGAGAGGCAGATTCAAGGGTCAGCGGTGGGTTGCGCACGCTTCATGTTAATGCATGTTGCAGACAAGCGTCTACTATGGAATTCCGCGAATTAACACATCACACAATACAATACAAAAATGACTACCAACAATTTTGGCTACAAAAGCCAATTCCGCCGTTATAACCTGGATTGTGGTCTATCGTTAAACGGTTTTTGATAGCATTTCCATCGTCATATTTGTGTGAACGTGGATTTAGCGCTGTGACAACTCTGCTAAAAAGAGAAATACTTTGCAAGTTACCAAACGTGGCGACTTACGACTGTTTTTGAATAAAATCGAACCTGATATCAACAAACTTATTAAATATCATCAAATTTATCCATCTAATTAGATTAGTATAAAAACGAAAACCAATTATATATCTATATTGTTTCTTTTAATTTGTTTAAAATATATTATTAATATTATAAACTTGGGTTTTATTTGCTCTCACTGGTAAAAATTTCTAGTGTAGAATGTAAGTTTAAACATCAGAATCGACTAATATAACTAAATTAATTAAAGTAATGAAATTGTTTTTAAGTTTTAGGGGTGTATAAAAAACGGGGGCGCTGAAAAATAATTGATTTTCAAAGGGGGTGGCAAATGAAATAAGTTTGACAATCACTGCTTTATAATATTACAATGATGTGTGGACAGGCCTTCATAACAAAAAAAGAACAGTGAATTTCGATATTTTTTGCTCAATAATAATTTACTTTTAGGTTATCGGGAAAGGCTCGAATGATGTTTAATCACTATCGATATCAATAATTTTCAAAACTAATAAACTGTATTAACAGTTTTATCCACCTGTTACTCTGTGCGTAAATTATAATTTAGTAATGATTCTTGCTGATCCTGGTCCCGTGCTTTATTTCAATAGTAGCTCTATTTTTCATTCCAATGTCGGTCCCAATGTTAATTTTAACCTTTTCCTGGGCATCGCTGAGATTTTTCTGATCTTATACATTTTAATGTGCTTCTGATTTTCTATTTCTTATTTTTGGAGTTAATATAGTTTTCTATAAAGGATATTGCTAAATTTCGACAATGAAACAGTGCACATTTGATATGTGTATAAATGTTCAGCTCATTTTATATGTTTAAAAAAGGAAATGCGTGAGTGACGTCACACAGACTTACTTTCGGGCGGATCGGAGGTACTTTGTTTACGCGCGGATGAGTGAAAACCAAATTATGCGGGGCGGTGCGGGATTGATCTATCTTTTATGCAGAAAACATAATTCGTGAGAGTGAAGAATTAAATATAGTGCCACTGGACGATCGCGGCCCGGAGCGCCTGGACATCGGAGACGCAGCACCCGCAAAGTCCAGGTGAGCCCGCGAACTGAATATTCCTCAGGGCTGTCCCGGCGCGTACATTTTTTGGTGACTTAGACCAAGGATTAAAGGTTACTGCGGGTTAAAAAAGGTTTTGTGAGAGTTTTATGACAATTTAGTTTACTTCTCAACTTAGCATCTCAACCGATCATCCACAATCATAAAACCTATCACGTTTGTTTTCCTCTCCACCAAGTATATGAGTGTAGGTGGTCAAACATTGTCTTTGTCACACACAAGCTAAACTCTTGACACAGTAGGAGAAGGCCATCATCATTCTCCTTCACTCTTTCATCTCCAAATTTACCTAAGATTTTTTCATATCCGTCCGGTTGTACATCCACTTAGCCATTAAAATCAAACTAATATTACTATCCTTTCGTTTATGTTACATTTTACATGTTGTCACATAAAGGTTTTATGCCAGCGTTAGCGGCACCATGCGAAAATGGTTACTTTAGAGTTAGAACGAATAAAAGTTGGTAAGCTTCAGTATCAGAATGTAAAAGATGAGTATGTAGAGCGATTGAAAGTAAGTTTTGGTGAAATCAAACAGTATGAATGTTTAGAATTTGACGAATTATGGAAGGTGACGAAATCTGAATTAGCAGATGAAGCAATCTGGAAGGTGACGAAATCTGTATTAGCAGATGAAGCAATCTGGAAGGTGACGAAATCTGTATTAGCAGATGAAGCAATCTGGAAGGTCACGAAATCTGTATTAGTAGATGAAGCAAAAAAAGTATGTGGAGTAATTAAGAGAATAAATATTCGTAAGAAAGATAATGAATGGTGGAATTTCGAAGTGAGGAAAGAGGTCAGTTAAAAAAAAAGAAAGGATTTGACTGTTATTTGCTTGCAAAGTCCAACCGCAGAGTGCAAGGAAATGATATTTTGAAAGATAAGCTAAAAGATACTGAAAATATGTATAAAGATGCAAAAATGAGAGTTACTGAGAATGTATGAAAAGAAGAAAGAATGAAATAAAAGAACGCTATGATAGGAGATAGTCGGATAATTTGCGAGCAAATCAAAAACTTTTTTGGCGCATGGTGAAATAGGCCAAGAATAACTCCGAGACATCATGTATACATGCGGTTAGAGACAATGATGGATATTTACTGAATAAGGAAAATAACATGAAAAAGCGCTGAAAGAATTGTTTCGAAATTGTTTTTGTATGTAAGGATACAGTTGCAGATGACAAAGTTACTGCAAATGCGAGTTTATGATTGATGATGAAAATGAAAGTGAAATTACGATGGATGAAATTATGAAAGCACTAAAACGTATGAAAATTGGAAAAGCTGCCGGATATGATAGAGTTTCATCAGAGATGCTGAAGGGTGGTGGGGGCATAGTAGCAAGCCTGCTGTACCGGCTCTTTAACAAATGCTAGAAAAGCCATAAGGTACCTACTGACTGGTGTACAGCAATCATTGTAGCGCTCTGAAAGGGAAAAGCTCACGACAGGTTTGCAGAAATTACAGCCCTATAAGCCTTCCTCAACGTCGTTGGCAAACTGTGTGTGAAAATTATTCTTAAAGGAGTTGTGATTGAGACTGAAACCGAAATTTGGGACGTACAAGTGGGATTTCAAAAAGGGATGGGGTGTTCGGACCACATAATTTCTCTGCGAAATATTGCAAAAAAGTGGGGTAAGCCCCCCGCGTCGGCAGGAGTTTGTCAACATTGCGAGGCGAAAATAAGACTGGCCATCGTTCATTAATATGTTCGATAGCTTAGTCAATGCGCGGGCTGACCCCATGGCCAGTTAAAAATTTGCATATTCACTGTCCTGCCTCTCAGCGGAAGCGAGAGAAGTTTGGTGTAGCATTTAAACATCCCGATGACACTTACCCAATCGCGTGAGATTTATTAAAGCGTCATTATCAGAACACTCGGCGGTTAGCGGTTAATTCGGAGATCTTAAATCTACCGAACGTTGCGGACGCAAGGTCAAGGTGATGTATAGACTTGTTCAACCCTCTCCTGATACCTACCAAGTCATTGGAGATATTGGGACGTCCGGTTGGAGAGAGATCGTATCTACTCTTCCACATAGATACTGTTAATCTTTCTGTAGAGTTGAATACGTGGTTGGAGCAAAGATACGGTAGAAAACCTCAAGTGCTGCCAACCTTTGACCAGTTTATGGAGTTTCTCGACGGGGAATGTCGGCTCCTCAACAACAATGGATGGCATAGGTTGACACCCGAACACCCTGTGGATGACAACGGTTGTAGGATTGAAACTCCTCCACCACTGCGGGAGGAATCGAACCCAAAACCACGTCCGGCTTATGTGGCGGAGTGAGACCAGAGATGTCCATTTTGAGAAGCGGGCGATCATAAATTGATCTCATGCGGGCGATTTTTCAACAAAATTCCTTACAAGAGAAAGATGTTTGTAACACAACGCAGTTTGTGTTACACCAACCTCAGGAGACACTATACGCGGGATCGTGATAAGATGCGGTCCTGCAAGTTTTACGCCAAGACTTTGCACGACTTTTTATTTCTTTTAATGCACCTTTGGCCAGGTGGATTTCGCACACGGCAGACCCTTCTACGGAGCACTGCAGGCCGGCGCTCCCCACGGGCAGGGATTCCGGTAACACCCTTATGAGGAGATATTTCCCTCGGAGCACAGTACGCTGTAGTTGACGGGCGGGTTGAAGGTCACCCAGATCTCTAGAGTACAATTTCGAATATCGGGATCAGGGACCAGCTCGTGGTGCACAATTGGAACCCCCATGGCATCATACTTCCCCCCGAGGTACCCCTATATGATCTCCACTTCGGTCACCAATATGGAATTTGGATGTGGTACGGAAACCACCTCCAGCGAGGGAGGTGGACGCAGTACTCTTGTTTTCAGCAGTAGTAGCGCAGCGAAATTTAGTAGATTAATTCCATTAATTTATTACTGGTTATTTACATTTAATATTTTTTATAACTTTAATGGAATTTTTGGATAACAGCGGCGCGGCACGTGGAGCGAAGTATTCTATTTTGATGCATTCCGTGTTGGCGATTAAAACCTAAAACTTCTCAACCCATGATGTGAGATTTGCCTAAAATTCGGTTTCGTTCCATTTTTTGGCGTGGGTAGGTTTTGCGGTCCATTTTATATCAAAACTCTTAACTTGTGGAATCCTAAAATATTAAATGCATACTAGTCTGTTTTCGTTTGTCTTGCAATTAAAGTGGTTCATTTGGAGGTGGTGTCGAACCTCTCCAGACCAGCGTTTCTGGATGCATTGGGGCCGTTTATTTCGCAGCGCGGATTGCATGTACTGATTCGTTCCGAGTGCGGAGCCAATTTCGTGGGCTTAGATAGTCATTTACGGGATCTATATATCTGCTTGCGGGGGAGCCAATATGTTGTGGGTCGCGAACTTTCGAAGCGAGACATGGCTTGGATGTTCGATCCACCTTTGTGTCTGCATTGGAGCGGATTGTTCGAGGCAGCAGTAGGGTCTGCTAAAATGCATCTGTTGTGGGTGATCGGGGAGGATAAACTCACCTTTGAAGAGCTCTTCACCGTTTTTTGAAAAATAAAGGCGGTATTATTTTCGCAACCGTTATGTCCTCTTTATAATGACCCTAATGATCTAGCGGTTTTGACTCCTGGTCATTTTCTAATTGGCGAGTCACTAAATGTGTTTCCAGAATACCCATAATGTGACATGCTAATCTCGCTGTTATCTTGGTTTCAACGATTGCAGCACATCATGCAAAATATTTGGAAGCAATTCCAGCCCGAATATTTGCATACTCTACAACAGCGGTATAAGTGGACGGACTTGGCGGAGTCTTCTCTAGTTGGAGACTTGGTCTTAGTTAGGCAGGACAGTGTTCCTTTCCTCCAGTAGCAACGCAGACGGATTTTGAAATCGTACCCTAGATAGGATGTTGTTGTACGGGTAATAGGTGTGCGAGACAAACACCAGCGTTTTACATCGAACAGTTTCCAGCCTTGCACATCTACCAATACGGTAAGCAGTAGCTGGCTTCGGGAAGGTGTATGTTTACGCCATTTCACCTCCTTTTATATCATAGTCTGTATCCCCATAAACAAAAGACAACTGACAGATGCGGGGGTGGGAGGAAAATGCGTGAGAGAGGTCAAAGAGACTTACTTGCTGGCTGGATCGTAGTTACTTAGTTCACGCGCCGTCAAGTGAAAAGCAAATTACGCGGGCAGATGCGGGATTGATTTAACTTTTATACAAAAACATATAATTTGCGGGAAAGAACAATTAAAAACAGTGCTATTAGATGATCATGGCTCGGAGCGCCTAGACACCTAATAGGCAGAGTCAACGAGGTCCAGGTGAGCTCCCGAATTGACTATTCCTCAAGACTGTCTCAGCTCACACAAATTCTCTACTGCGCTACTTATTTGAAGGCATGGAGATGTTCGATAAACTACAATCCTTTTTGCCAATTATTTTATTATTAGTTTCTATTTAACAGTGTATATTTCTTTATTATTCGCAAATAATATATTATGTAAAACTTTCGCAAAATATTTGATGTACAACTTGATCATGTTATAGATGCGGATATCGTTTGCCAATCATTGTCATCATTTTCGAGATTCAACTCTTTTCGGTATAAATATTTGAATGTTACTCAGAAATACCTGATTTTTTTTAGTTTCGGCTAGACCCTTATCAAAAACTGTTCGACATGTAAAAAACATGTTGCCATGAGCTTCGTGATATTGTTTTCTTTAAAGTATAGTCACTGATCATTGGCAGGCATTTAACAACAATTGAAAGTCATCTTTTTTCATGCATATGGAAATCTCCATTCTTGCCCATCTGCATTTGTTACACTTTACCCTACATTTTTGGCGTAATTTATTACTAAATAATGTTTATAAAATTGGCATACATTTGACGATCATCTTTTCTCGCGTCAAGGGCTACAATTCTATATTTTGAGACATATTTCGTTTAATATAAAATAAAAACTAAATATTTCAGCGAAAATAGTCCATCATATCCTTTATTTGTTGTAAGTTTTTGTGGAATTTAGCAATATAATCCTAAAAATAATGTAGTTCTTTTGCTTACTTTAAATTACTTACAAGTCAATTCAATTGAAATCACCAAATTCTATTGTAAGAGTGCTTAATTTCAAAAAACACAATCACCGAACAAATAACCACTAAATCTTGGTACTAACTAGAATATTATTGGGACTAACTAGAACAGTGGTTAGTATCCCCGCCAGTTACGCATTAGCGTTCGTTAGTGGATCATTTACATTCTGTTAGGGATGCAGGTACGGGCATGAGCCTATAGCTCGGATCCGGGCTTCTTCTCGCAGGGAATACAGTCCTTGCGGGTCATTAGGAAGGCGGCTGATCTATTCGGCCCTTAGGTATCCTGCGGGGGCAGACTGGCATGCGCGGTTGAAATAATCGCTCGCTTTCGGGCGCCCTTCGAGGTTGAGTCTGTTGGCGGAGAGGCGAGCGTATTCGATCCCGCTGTGATGCTCGGGTGTGTGTCGGTCATCGGCGATCCGTTCGGCAGGAGTTCAGATATCCGACTGCAGTTATCTCAACGACACTATGGCGGTCCAGACATCTTCGCTCACTAATCTTCCTTTCGAGGCGTAGTGTTATTATTATTTTTCTTTTAATGTACGGTGTCACTTTTTCTTCTTCAGAGTTCACATTTATTTGGAGGTCGTGCGTGAAGATTTCAGTAGCGGGTGCAAGCGCAGAACCAACATACCGGCGGGTACGCACCATTGCGCATGCGTACTCAGGTAGGTGGAGGAAGGCGGGCACCTGGCATGAAGGAGTGGCAATCGACGAAGGCGGGAGGAGGCGGAAGCAGACCCGGCCGCCCAGCTACTGTTAGCAACACGCATCAACAGTCCGTTCCATACAGTTCAAGCCACGCACGCCGCCAACCGACATCTGTTGGACGTCAATGGATCGCCGACAGCAGCAGTCAAGGCAGCAAGCATCGGTGAACCGTTCCGCGCAGGTCAACCAAGTATGCCGCCGACCGCCGGTCAGGCTATCCATGCATCCAACAGCAGCAGTTTAGGCAGCACACGTCAGCAATCCGCTGTCTCCATACCTATCGCTCCACTGCGGTATCTTTCATGGTTGAAGTTCACGTTCACCACGAGTGAAATCCGGCTTCATAGGGCTCTGGGCCCTCGTCAGGGTAGTCAGTCCAGTCGACCAGGAATCTCCCTAAGCGTCGGTTTGCGATATAATATCGTTCCCATTGTGTTCGGGCGGGCGTCTTGTCGTCAGCAACATGATAGGCGCACAACGGCAGTCGCATTTAGTGTCCGTCGAGCGCGGAGGGCAGCCATACCAGTGTGCTTCACATGTACTTCCGTAACGGTCGTGGTGTCGTGTCGGCCTACACTTTAGTAATTAAAGGTGTGGCGACATCGGTTTTTGCTGTTGCGTATCATCTGGGTGATATCAAACTTGAGGGTAGTTGCTGAGAGCAGGCCGGTCCGGGGCGCAGCGCGCGACTTTAGCAGCACATACGTGCGCAGGCCGGCCTGCGTTTTCCCCCATGGGCGGCGAGCGCAACCTCTACGGCACCTTTTCATTACGAGACATCAGAGGTATTCGCGACGTCGATCACACTCGCGGAAGCGGAGGTTGTCCGGAGGGTCGGCGCCACACGTCCGATGGCTATAGATATCTGTCATCCAATTTGTTCGTTCGTGGATCCTCTACACTCTGCTGCGGATGCAGGTGCGGGTATGAGCCTATGACTCGAACTCGAGCATCAGAGAGAGGGGTGTCCGTCAGCTCACACCTTGTCTTCGTTGAAAGATTTGGATAGCAGGTCTCGTGAGAGCTAATATCCTTTTGTCAGTCGGTCGTATTGTGGTGCTAGGTTCTATAGTGAGGTGTAGGGGCCTGCATCTGCGCGATTGAAGGCACGCCGCGCCAGCATCTCACCAATTCCTCGAGGGTTTCGACTTTTAAGTCTCTTGCGATTACGTCATTTTTGAGGTACCACCCAGCCTCCGCAATCATACGGAGCACTATGTTCTGCTGGGTCTGGAGACGTTGGCACTGCAGTTCCGAGCAAAGAGCATACCGAGCCGGTGCAGCGTAGGTCAAGCGGGAGCGTATGTAACATTTGTGGATGGCTATTTTGGCTATCCAGAGGCGAAAATCGGGCGTAGTTTTGTGCACGCTGTACGACTCATCTGGATGATGTAGTCCACTTGAGGTACCATGCGCAGTGAACGATCGATATGAACGCGTAGATATAGGACGCATGTTTTCTATTCCACCGCCTGACCTCTCGGGCACAATTGATCTGGAGCCACATTAGCGCCACATGCGCTCGGAACATCTATTCGCGGTCGTTCTGTAACGTCCGTCGCACTTCTCAACCTCTGATTGGTTTCCCCCGCCAAGGTAAAATTTCATATGCAACTCATATGCACATCACAGTAAATATGTACTTACGATTAAATACGACAAAACCACACAATAAAACAAGACAAAAAACATTAAACACTATAAATATACGAAAACAGGCAAACAATATATAATGTCTTACAACTAGTCCCTACCTGGTTAATAAAACACGAAAGTTCAAATTATTTTGAAAAAACAAACAATATTCGATAAAAAATAAAACAATCCTTAACCTAAGTCCGTTCGTATATAACAAAATAATATATATCGTCCAATTAAACAATAAGTGCGCGGCGGTCCGTAACAGATAAGAATTATAAAAAATGTGCGTAAATTTGTTGTTGTTAAAATAATATGTATGACATATTAAAAACTAAAATTAGCTGTTTTCTTTAACATTAGTGTGTCGCTTGCTTGTCTTTTCCACAGTTATGCCTTTTATGAACATATCGATTTTAGTAACCGGCAGTTAGACTACACAATTTTTATTGCGCACATTTTGTTTTCCATATTTTATTAAGAAACTCCGTCTCAAAGACTCGATGATTATTCAATTCGAAGAACGATTTGATTTGCTTTAATTTATTTTAACATGGTGAATATTAAAGTTACTAAACCGAAATAATTTTTTACTTATTTAATAATTATCTTCATTGTTATAGTAAATTATATTCCAAACACACGAAATCGAAAAGGTTGTATGAAATATTTGATGGACGTCAGTTGTGTAAGAGAGATACGAATGTAACGATCGTAACAAAAATCATAAGCGTGAACCAAAGATCTCCAAATACTTATGCTTTTTGCTTACGCTCCTGAGAAACAAGCCCGAGTTTATTAAAAAGAACAAAAAACATTTAAGAACAAAATTATATACCCCATTACGTGTAATTAATAAATCTCTCAAATTATTTATAATCTGCAACAAAAAAGGAGGAGCATAAGTACTAGCTTTCACAAAAGGTTAAATTATAACAGAAATGCTCAAACAGAACATAAATCTTTAAAATAGGTCGAGATATGAAAATGTTAATACTTTTGATCTTTTCATACAATTGCAGGTCGATAATGTCGGATGACAAATAATGAACTAGATAAAACCACACTTAGTTACTACATTACAATGTTCTAATTGAAAGGAAAAGGACCTGAAATCAACTTATCGATAATTTTCAATTGATCGTGAGTTTCAGAGGAACTCTCAAGATTTTACGCATCGAACAGAATGACGCTTAACAATGCCGTATTAGGCTGAAGGGAAAAGTAATGCCATATATCTTAGAATAAGCGCGGAGTCAAGATAATTCTCGACGTCTTGTTGAAATCCATTCACGCAGCGATATCCGGGCTGTTCGAGCAGGTTACGCAGACTGCCCGTACACCTTCCACAGGTAAAAATCATAACCTTCGTTAGCGGTGCGGTGAAAAGAAAGAGTATTTAGCTTCACAACACGTCGTAACAATTTTCCATTTTTCAAATATTAACAATGGAACACGACATCGTAATTACACATCGCAAATAATGCAAAGTAGCTCTTCCGGTCCGTGCAGTAGCCTAGATTCGATGTAGCGAGACATGAGTCTAAGAATGTTGATATATCGGTTCAATCTTTTCGCATCGCAAACTACGAAATTCGGCATTTAATTGGAGCAACATTCGTAGCGAGACCCTCCCCCACGCGCTCGCGTTCGCCCCGAGCCGCTCCCCTTCCAAAGCCCTCAGTCGAATTCGACCCGCCCGGAGTGTAGGGCGCGCCCTCCGCCCCTTCCGTTGAAGTGATCTCGCAGAAACTGTACGGTTGCAAAACATTTTTGGCCGTGTTAGAAAAGTGCGGGACCCCGAGTCGTACGGGTCCCGAGGAACTCGTATGAAACCGGGTCCGAATTTCGTTGCTGATATTTTTTCCGAGAGAGTTTCCAGACTTGAGGAAGGCCACAACTTACGTAAGTACATGCTGCAGCGCGGTCACGGCTAAAATTTTAGATCGTGGATAAGTCGATTTACGAACACAAATTGGAATCGAAATTTACTGGTTTTAAGACGTCTGTGTTTGTAGATAGGAGATTAGAAATTATATTCGTCAATTTAATATCAAAATCGTAGCGAAGGGCTTGTTAATAATCGCATGTCTTACTTAAATTTTCGCGCCGTACCACTTACTGCTTGGAAGTCAGCGCCAAGTTAATGAAAAAACCCTTGGCGCTTAAGAAAACGCCACGCTTTTTTTATTAATTTAATAGCGTATGAGTTTCACATATGGACGTATTTTGATGAGGGCTATTCTCGGTAGCAGTGCGACAAGTAAATGTTTGGAATGATGGTATACATTCCTGGCGCTGGCTGCTCGGTGTTCGTCGAAGGCGAGCTCTCGAATGGGTCAGCAAACGGAGCCGAAACATGACCGGAAGAAACTGGCCCTGAATCGACTCCGACAGCTTTGGGGCAAGGTCGAAGACAGGGTAAAGTTGTGGGCCGCGACAGGCCGTCCTAAATTACGCTCCATTTAATATTTGTCGTGTCATCTTAGACCCGTTAAAGTACCAAATTTAAGCTATCCGAACAGCGATTAAATATTATCTTAAAAATATTGTAACACGTGCCCGTATTTAGACGAAAATTTTAGATTAATATCTTTAAGTTTAACTGGTAATAGCGTCGGTAAATTTATTTGAAAAAAAAATGCTGAAAGAATAATATTCGACTTTTTTATATAGATTGTATATTTTTTTGTATAGTTTTTTTTTACTTAATCGATTTTAGTAAGTTCCAAATGGGTCTATGACTGTAGAGTGGAGTGACAGTTGTGTGATCTGTTGCAATAGCTTTGTTATAATTGGAGTTCTCTTCTTTGGAGGGATTTCGAAAAAAAGAATTTAGCAACCTAATTCAATAACCTTAGTCGTTAACTTCAATAAATAAAATAAAGAAATAAGTCTCTTTTGATCTGCAATTACGCTCTAATTATTTTATTCCCAATGAATTTAGGTGTGTGTGTGTGTGTATCATTAAAATCCATAATATTTCTTTTTTGGTTTTTACTTATTGATCCGTTTTTGTATTAATAGAAGATCTACTAATAATAATGAAAGGTCGTATATGAAATTTTCACGGAAAAAGCGCTGTCGAACAAAACTATAAGTCCTTTACATCGCGTTTTCGCCTTTCTTCGGACGCCGTCAGCCGCACCGGACACTGATACGGACGGAAACAAAATAAACTATAGACTTCTTATAGGTTTTCCTTTAATCTACGAGTAAAAATTACTTTTCGTATTTTTTTTTCAAAATTTTCGTTGCAGTAGTTTCATAGAAAAGGGAGGAATGTCAATTTTTACCTATTTTCTTAAATAACTATTTACTCTAAAATTATAATACATACATACATTCATACACACACACACACACACACACACACACACACACACACACACACACACACACACACACACACACGCATATATATATATAATTTACTCACATTTACAATTGTATAGGTACAGTATATAAAATCTTTTTATAAATTTGGAATTTACCCCAAAAGTGACACTCATATTTAAAATTCAATTCATCAACGTTACACGTCCTTGTCTGGGTTACACATACAGACATACATACGTGTGCCGAATATCAGTTACATCGGTCAGTAGATTCAGAACAAATCGGCTGCAGTAGACGGACAGACAGACTTACGAGTGACCTGCAAATGAAAAAACGAAACCCTTATGATTTTCTTATTCGTTTTATAATTAGAATTGTTAATGTTCCGTAACATAATATCACATCCTGCTTTGCAGTATTAAATAAATACTATCGACCCGCCCCAGCTTTGCAGGGGTAGCACTAATTATCTATAATCAGATGACTTCAGGTGGACGGATGGAGGCGGTCATATGGTGCAGCTTCAGTAGATGTCTGTATTTATAGTGTTTTATTACGCCCAAGAACAAAAAAGTGTATAAAATTGCTCGGAATATATTTCACAAAATGGGCAAATTTTTAAGATATGTCTTATAAAAATTGTAGAAAATTGTCCGTGGTTAAATGATATGCAAGTTGATATGCTCCAGCTCGAACTGGTGGAAAGTTGCAACAAAAGAGATAGCACAAACATATTGTCCACAAATAAATACACATACCTACATACCAAATTTCATGGTGATCGATTGAACGGTATAAAAGTTGATATGCTGAAACAATACCTGAAGGGAATGGCAACTAAAGAGATAGCACAAACATATTGTCCACAAATAAATACACATACCTACATACCAAATTTCATGGTGATCGATTGAACGGTATAAAAGTTGATATGCTGCAACAATACCTGAAGGGAATGGCAACTAAAGAGATAGCATAACATATTGTCCACAAATAAATACACATACCTACATGGTCATCGATTGAACGGTATAAAAGTTGATATGCTGCAACAATACCTGAAGGAATGGCAACTAAAGAGATAGCACAAACATATTGTCCACAAATAAATACATACCTACATACCAAATTTCATGGTGATCGATTGAACGGTATAGAAGTTGATATGCTGCAACAATACCTGAAGGGAATGGCAACTAAAGATATAGCATAAACATATTGTCCACAAATAAATACACATACCTACATACCAAATTTCATGGTGATCGATTGAACGGTATAGAAGTTGATATGCTGCAACAATACCTGAAGGGAATGGCAACTAAAGAGATAGCACAAACATATTGTCCACAAATAAATACACATACCTACATATCAAATTTCATGGTGATTGATTGAACGGTATAGAAGTTGATATGCTGCAACAATACCTGAAGAGAATGGCAACTAAAGAGATAGAACAAACATATTGTCCACAAATAAATACACATACCTACATACCAAATTTCATGGTGATTGATTGAACGGTATAGAAGTTGATATGCTGCAACAATACCCGAAGGGAATGGCAACTAAAGAGATAGAACAAACATATTGTCCACAAATAAATACACATACCTACATACCAAATTTCATGGTGATTGATTGAACGGTATAGAAGTTGATATGCTGCAACAATACCTGAGAAGGAATGGCAACTAAAGAGAGATAGCACAAACATATTTTCCACAAATAAATACACATACCTACATACCAAATTTCATGGTGATCGATTGAACGGTATAGAAGTTGATATGCTGCAACAATACCTGAAGGGAATGGCAACTAAAGAGATAGCATAAACGTATTGTCCACAAATAAATACACATACCTACATACCAAATTTCATGGTGATTGATTGAACGGTATAGAAGTTGATATGCTGCAACAATACCTGAAGGGAATGGCAACTAAAGAGATAGCACAAACATATTGTCCACAAATAAATACACATACCTACATACCAAATTTCATGGTGATCGATTGAACGGTATAGAAGTTGATATGCTGCAACAATACCTGAAGGGAATGGCAACTAAAGAGATAGCACAAACATATTGTCCACAAATAAATACACATACCTACATACCAAATTTCATGGTGATCGATTGAACGGTATAGAAGTTGATATGCTGCAACAATACCTGAAGGGAATGGCAACTAAATAGATAGCACAAACATATTATCCACAAATAAATACACATACCTACATACCAAATTTCATGGTGATTGATTGAACGGTATAGAAGTTGATATGCTGCAACAATACCTGAAGGAATGGCAACTAAAGAGATAGCACAAACATATTGTCCACAAATAAATACACATACCTACATACCAAATTTCATGGTGATTGATTGAACGGTATAGAAGTTGATATGCTGCAACAATACCTGAAGGGAATGGCAACTAAAGAGATAGAACAAACATATTTTCCACAAATAAATACACATACCTACATACCAAATTTCATGGTGATTGATTGAACGGTATAGAAGTTGATATGCTGCAACAATACCTGAAGGGAATGGCAACTAAAGAGATAGCACAAACGTATTGTCCACAAATAAATACACATACCTACATACCAAATTTCATGGTGATTGATTGAACGGTATAGAAGTTGATATGCTGCAACAATACCTGAAGGGAATGGCAACCAAAGAGATAGCACAAACATATTGTCCACAAATAAATACACATACCTACATACCAAATTTCATGGTGATCGATTGAACGGTATAGAAGTTGATATGCTGCAACAATACCCGAGGAATGGCAACTAAAGAGATAGCACAAACGTATTGTCCACAAATAAATACACATACCTACATACCAAATTTCATGGTGATCGATTGAACGGTATAGAAGTTGATATGCTGCAACAATACCTGAAGGAATGGCAACTAAAGAGATAGAACAAACATATTGTCCACAAATAAATACACATACCTACATACCAAATTTCATGGTGATTGATTGAACGGTATAGAAGTTGATATGCTGCAACAATACCTGAAGGGAATGGCAACTAAAGAGATAGCACAAACATATTGTCCACAAATAAATACACATACCTACATACCAAATTTCATGGTGATTGATTGAACGGTATAGAAGTTGATATGCTGCAACAATACCTGAAGGAATGGCAACCAAAGAGATAGAACAAACATATTTTCCACAAATAAATACACATACCTACATACCAAATTTCATGGTGATTGATTGAACGGTATAGAAGTTGATATGCTGCAACAATACCTGAAGGGAATGGCAACTAAAGAGATAGCATAAACGTATTGTCCACAAATAAATACACATACCTACATACCAAATTTCATGGTGATTGATTGAACGGTATAGAAGTTGATATGCTGCAACAATACCCGAAGGAATGGCAACTAAAGAGATAGCACAAACATATTGTCCACAAATAAATACACATACCTATACCAAATTTCATGGTGATCGATTGAACGGTATAGAAGTTGATATGCTGCAACAATACCTGAAGGGAATGGCAACTAAAGAGATAGCACAAACATATTGTCCACAAATAAATACACATACCTACATACCAAATTTCATGGTGATCGATTGAACGGTATAGAAGTTGATATGCTGCAACAATACCTGAAGGGAATGGCAACTAAATAGATAGCACAAACATATTATCCACAAATAAATACACATACCTACATACCAAATTTCATGGTGATCGATTGAACGGTATAGAAGTTGATATGCTGCAACAATACCTGAAGGGAATGGCAACTAAAGATATAGCATAAACATATTGTCCACAAATAAATACACATACCTACATACCAAATTTCATGGTGATCGATTGAACGGTATAGAAGTTGATATGCTGCAACAATACCTGAAGGGAATGGCAACTAAATAGATAGCACAAACATATTATCCACAAATAAATACACATACCTACATACCAAATTTCATGGTGATTGATTGAACGGTATAGAAGTTGATATGCTGCAACAATACCTGAAGGGAATGGCAACTAAAGAGATAGCACAAACATATTGTCCACAAATAAATACACATACCCATACCAAATTTCATGGTGATTGATTGAACGGTATAGAAGTTGATATGCTGCAACAATACCTGAAGGGAATGGCAACTAAAGAGATAGAACAAACATATTTTCCACAAATAAATACACATACCTACATACCAAATTTCATGGTGATTGATTGAACGGTATAGAAGTTGATATGCTGCAACAATACCTGAAGGAATGGCAACTAAAGAGATAGCACAAACGTATTGTCCACAAATAAATACACATACCTACATACCAAATTTCATGGTGATTGATTGAACGGTATAGAAGTTGATATGCTGCAACAATACCTGAAGGAATGGCAACTAAAGAGATAGCACAAACATATTGTCCACAAATAAATACACATACCTACATACCAAATTTCATGGTGATCGATTGAACGGTATAGAAGTTGATATGCTGCAACAATACCTGAAGGGAATGGCAACTAAAGAGATAGCACAAACGTATTGTCCACAAATAAATACACATACCTACATACCAAATTTCATGGTGATCGATTGAACGGTATAGAAGTTGATATGCTGCAACAATACCTGAAGGGAATGGCAACTAAAGAGATAGAACAAACATATTGTCCACAAATAAATACACATACCTACATACCAAATTTCATGGTGATTGATTGAACGGTATAGAAGTTGATATGCTGCAACAATACCTGAAGGGAATGGCAACTAAAGAGATAGCACAAACATATTGTCCACAAATAAATACACATACCTACATACCAAATTTCATGGTGATTGATTGAACGGTATAGAAGTTGATATGCTGCAACAATACCTGAAGGGAATGGCAACTAAAGAGATAGAACAAACATATTTTCCACAAATAAATACACATACCTACATACCAAATTTCATGGTGATTGATTGAACGGTATAGAAGTTGATATGCTGCAACAATACCTGAAGGGAATGGCAACTAAAGAGATAGCATAAACGTATTGTCCACAAATAAATACACATACCTACATACCAAATTTCATGGTGATTGATTGAACGGTATAGAAGTTGATATGCTGCAACAATACCTGAAGGGAATGGCAACTAAAGAGATAGCACAAACATATTGTCCACAAATAAATACACATACCTACATACCAAATTTCATGGTGATCGATTGAACGGTATAGAAGTTGATATGCTGCAACAATACCTGAAGGAATGGCAACTAAAGAGATAGCACAAACATATTGTCCACAAATAAATACACATACCTACATACCAAATTTCATGGTGATCGATTGAACGGTATAGAAGTTGATATGCTGCAACAATACCTGAAGGGAATGGCAACTAAATAGATAGCACAAACATATTATCCACAAATAAATACACATACCTACATACCAAATTTCATGGTGATCGATTGAACGGTATAGAAGTTGATATGCTGCAACAATACCTGAAGGGAATGGCAACTAAAGAGATAGCACAAACATATTGTCCACAAATAAATACACATACCTACATACCAAATTTCATGGTGATTGATTGAACGGTATAGAAGTTGATATGCTGCAACAATACCTGAAGAGAATGGCAACTAAAGAGATAGAACAAACATATTGTCCACAAATAAATACACATACCTACATACCAAATTTCATGGTGATTGATTGAACGGTATAGAAGTTGATATGCTGCAACAATACCTGAAGGGAATGGCAACTAAAGAGATAGAACAAACATATTGTCCACAAATAAATACACATACCTACATACCAAATTTCATGGTGATTGATTGAACGGTATAGAAGTTGATATGCTGCAACAATACCTGAAGGGAATGGCAACTAAAGAGATAGCACAAACATATTGTCCACAAATAAATACACATACCTACATACCAAATTTCATGGTGATTGATTGAACGGTATAGAAGTTGATATGCTGCAACAATACCTGAAGGGAATGGCAACTAAAGAGATAGCACAAACATATTGTCCACAAATAAATACACATACCTACATACCAAATTTCATGGTGATTGATTGAACGGTATAGAAGTTGATATGCTGCAACAATACCTGAAGGAATGGCAACTAAAGAGATAGAACAAACATATTGTCCACAAATAAATACACATACCTACATACCAAATTTCATGGTGATTGATTGAACGGTATAGAAGTTGATATGCTGCAACAATACCTGAAGGGAATGGCAACTAAAGAGATAGCATAAACATATTGTCCACAAATAAATACACATACCTACATACCAAATTTCATGGTGATTGATTGAACGGTATAGAAGTTGATATGCTGCAACAATACCTGAAGGGAATGGCAAAAAGATAGCACAAACGTATTGTCCACAAATAAATACACATACCTACATACCAAATTTCATGGTGATCGATTGAACGGTATAGAAGTTGATATGCTGCAACAATACCTGAAGGGAATGGCAACTAAAGATATAGCATAAACATATTGTCCACAAATAAATACACATACCTACATACCAAATTTCATGGTGATCGATTGAACGGTATAGAAGTTGATATGCTGCAAAAATATCTGAAGGGAATGGCAACTAAAGAGATAGCACAAACATATTGTCCACAAATAAATACACATACCTACATACCAAATTTCATGGTGATCGATTGAACGGTATAGAAGTTGATATGCTGCAACAATACCTGAAGGGAATGGCAACAAAAGAGATAACACAAACATATTTTCCACAAATAAATACACATACCTACATACCAAATTTCATGGTGATCGATTGAACGGTATAGAAGTTGATATGCTGCAACAATACCTGAAGGGAATGGCAACAAAAGAGATAGCACAAACATATTTTCCACAAATAAATACACATACCTACATACCAAATTTCATGGTGATCGATTGAACGGTATAGAAGTTGATATGCTGCAACAATACCTGAAGGGAATGGCAACTAAAGAGATAGCACAAACATATTGTCCACAAATAAATACACATACCTACATACCAAATTTCATGGTGATTGATTGAACGGTATAGAAGTTGATATGCTGCAACAATACCTGAAGGGAATGGCAACTAAAGAGATAGCACAAACATATTGTCCACAAATAAATATACATACCTACATACCAAATTTCATGGTGATCGATTGAACGGTATAGAAGTTGATATGCTGCAACAATACCTGAAGGGAATGGCAACTAAAGAGATAGCACAAACATATTGTCCACAAATAAATACACATACCTACATACCAAATTTCATGGTGATTGATTGAACGGTATAGAAGTTGATATGCTGCAACAATACCTGAAGGGAATGGCAACTAAAGAGATAGCACAAACATATTGTCCACAAATAAATACACATACCTACATACCAAATTTCATGGTGATTGATTGAACGGTATAGAAGTTGATATGCTGCAACAATACTTGAAGGGAATGGCAACTAAAGAGATAGCATAAACATATTGTCCACAAATAAATACACATACCTACATACCAAATTTCATGGTGATCGAATGAACGGTATAGAAGTTGATATGCTGCAACAATACCTGAAGGGAATGGCAACTAAAGAGATAGCACAAACATATTGTCCACAAATAAATACACATACCTACATACCAAATTTCATGGTGATTGATTGAACGGTATAGAAGTTGATATGCTGCAACAATACCTGAAGGGAATGGCAACTAAAGAGATAGCACAAACATATTGTCCACAAATAAATACACATACCTACATACCAAATTTCATGGTGATTGATTGAACGGTATAGAAGTTGATATGCTGCAACAATACCTGAAGGGAATGGCAACTAAAGAGATAGCACAAACATATTGTCCACAAATAAATACACATACCTACATACCAAATTTCATGGTGATTGATTGAACGGTATAGAAGTTGATATGTTGCAACAATACCTGAAGGGAATTGCAACAAAATGGAGAGCACAACAACACAAAAACCTCCCCCATGAAAAATACATAGGTATATATGCCAATTTCCTGTTCTGAATTTCGCCAATTTTCATGGTGATGTGTCGAACAATGTTGGAGTTTAGAAATAACGTGTATACATATGTATACACGTGTGTTTGTCGATGGCCCTGTCGGCGGCCGACTGGTCCGCGAAGTCGACGAACGCGTAGCCGCCGCGTTTCACGGCTATTCTTACTGCGGTCTGCCACTGAACGCAAACCCGCGAACCCTCATATGCGAGCAGGGAGGTCGGATACCTGCTATGTCACCTACTCCTACTACAATATATATAAACTAGCTTTGTCCCGCAGCTCCATTCGCGAGGACATAACATGAACTCCATCTTCAATCGACCGACTAATCTGGTCTGCTCTAATGTCAATTGATGCCGAACTGAATTTAATTTCGATTTAATTAGGTACTAATTTTGTTTATGCTTTATCGATTCTGATACGATACTTTTTCTCACTCTGTTTCTTGATTCCAAATTAAATCCCGTATTCGAATTAGACCTTGGTCGCGTTCTCACTTTCGATTCTGCTTCTTGTCCTGTTTGTGATTTCAATTTCTCTACCGGTCACGGTTCCAATTTGAATAAAGCCAGAGTAAATGCTAGTATCAAAATAAAATTTAGGCTTTATTACTCAGGGATAGTGTAGCATTTTATGAGTATAAGAATTTCTAAAATCTGTAAAAGTGCAAATGTACTAATGAAGTTAAGACAAAATATTGATGGTCTATCCTATTCAGGGAACTTCTCCTTAGTGAAAGATTCTTTAAAATGGGTTAGTAGTTTGGATCAGTATAACAAATACGAAAACGAAGTTGGATACAAATTCTAGTTTTTGTATTATAAAATATTTCCGTTCGCACGAACATCTGTCTCTACACAAAATACGATAAGTTCCATTCTGATTTTTAGAAAGTAGCTCAAATAAAAAAACAAGCAATCACAGTAAAAATTTAAGAATGATCAACAATAGAATAGGCGTGTCATCGACTAAATATTTACGAGTAAATTTTACAAAAACATTGTACATGTAGTTTCACATATCAGTGGTTACAGATAGATAAATTTGAAACTATCCACTTTTATAAAAAAATAATAGAAATACGTTCCGCCGTTTCGAAGATTAGCCCGTGCAAACAAACAGACAGACCCTTTATCGAAACCACATAATATATTCATCATCACTATATCATTTGTGCAGTTACATATTCTTATTGTGTGCCAGTTTTTATCAAGCTAGGTCAGCCGTTCTTGAATTGTAGAAAAAAAAACATACAGACAGACAATTTTAAGAGTGATAGAATTGGTGTCAATTCGTCATAAAAAGAACATTTATCAAGAAATTTGCCAAAAAAATGTATGTAAAGATAGGCGTTATAGAATTGTATGATAGTAAAGATAGATTAGACAATTGGGTCAGCGAAAACCTAAAAGAATACACCGTAACAAAGCGAAACGAGGGCTCCGCCCCTCGGTACAGTCAGCCTAGTAATAACTACTAACTTGTAAAACACAAAGCCTGGGCGCGTGCTGAGGTGCAAACACTTGCAAGTACGAATTATGCCGTTGTTAGAGTAACGGGGAGGAAATGCCGTTTTATTTACTAGTGACTTCTTTCATGCGTTGGGTAGTGAAACAAGTCACTACAAAATAGAAAAAGAGTAGGCCTTAGTTTTCAAGATTTCTCAAGATTTTACAGGAAATATTCCCGGCTATCGTAGTCAATTCAAATGGGTCAGATGTCCTAATCGGTGAATGTTTTTTGATAGTTATAAAAAACTGGCCAAGAGCATGCCGAATCATATTAATTAAAGGGTTCCGAAGCCATTAATACAAAAAAATGCACTACAGAAGAACGAAGTACGTTGTTACGCTATTTCGATGTTTCCAATACAGAATAGGTATAAGCACTTTAGTCGCCTATAAGTAGAGAAACAAGTAGGTATGTAGACTATTAAAATTAAACTAGTGTAATCTAAAGTGTATCAGCAAAAGAGCGTATCTTCATGGCCCTTACGTCCTTTTGTTGAGAAGCCTAATTTTTCGGAAATAACTCAAAAACAGAATATTGGATCATATTCAAAACAATTTTCATCAAAAATATTTAATGTTAAGCCTTGCCCTTGATATTTTTTTGACATGCAGTTTAGAAAATAGAGGAAGGGAACATTATTTCAGCAACTTTCGGAGCGATTATTCACGTAAACAAAAAAATACTCAAAAACCTTAAAGTGTTTTTAAATTAACTGTCAAAATATGTGCCATTCGTTTATGTTTGCCAAAAAAATTTTTTTTAGCTTTTGTTACATGTATGGAGTGCCCTTCCTACAAATATTTATATTTGTTATTTAACTACTAAACTAAGTAGAGGCTTATGCAAGATACCTACACTATAAATTTCATCAATATATGTTTTGTACTTTTTGAATAAAATGGCTGTGGCATATGAACGGACGGACGGATGGACATGATGAAACTATAAATAAGGGTTCCGTTTTAGCCATTTTGTCTCGGAACCCTGTGAGAGGTCGTGAGTTTATCGGAGGACGCTATAGAAAAGTGCTAAGATGCCATTTCTTTATTTTGGGTACGTCTGCATTTATATTTTTTTATGTTTTGCTTGAACCGTTATTAAATTTAATTTTATTTAAAAAGATATAGTCAAAAATGAATTAGGAGTATTAATTAAAAATATAAATTATATTTTCAAATTAATTTACTTATTGCAGATTATTGTTGAGTCTTTAGATATATTAAAATTGATTATTATTTAAAGTTTTAAAAATTTGCATATTACATCAGGATAAAAACTTTTTCGTATTTAAAAAATAAAAAATTGCAATAAAATCTCTTTGGTCGTATTGTTTGTACCTGGCTAGTTTTGATACCAACCGATATTTTAAAAAAACGAAAAATAAAAAGTAAAAACGGTGTCCCGCCATTTAATACTGTTTTTCTGGCTATCAAACTGAGTGAATCTAACGTAGGACTTCAATACATTTTGATGTGCTATTACAAAAAAAAAAAGGAACAATGCGACACAAGCCGCGAAAACAATTTGTGACGTTTATGGACCTGATCATTATCGCTATCATGACCCTGGTCGCTATCGCGATCTCGATTTCGGTCCCGGTCCTGTTCCCCGCCGATTTGTCTCACTCTCGATCTGATCGCGGTCGGCTTGTGATTGCGGATCCGGTCTCGGTTTAAGTAGACTCTAATTCTGATCCCGCTTTAATCCCGATTCTGTTCTATATTCTTATATCTACTTATTTTGATTCCGGTTTTTTGGTCCCATGGTCGATTTCGGACGAACACTGCTTACGGACACTCGCAACCCCAGAGGAGTTACTACTACGTAGCCAGCGTCTTAGGATATCTAAGAAGGGGATCGGGTTGATGGAAGAGGGAGAAGGAGAAGAAGGTCACTGAAACTTTCACCCACCAGACGAAAGGGAAGGAAGCTGCTACTTCATGTCCGTATTTTGTGAGCGTGTGGTATTTGACCGTTCGAGTCGGCCCATTTTTGTGCTGCCGTCGAGTTGACGGTAGTGTGTCTCTAGCACAGTAAAGTGGCACAGCACTTGAACTGGAAGCAGTACCACGGTTCGACACGAACATAGTCCTCAAAGGATTCAGGAAGTGACAAAAAAGAATATTCTTTTTTATTTCTAAGAGTACACCGCATATATAACTCGATGCAAAGTATAATCTGTTGTATTACACAAATTTAAATATAGTACACACAGAAGTAATGAATAGAATTACTCTTAGTAACATTAAATATTTATGAACCTGTCTCATTTTGAACATTTTGAGTCTAAAGCTCGTATAATATGTAAGTTAATTTAGTATTCATATGTGTAACGCAGTAATAGGTTGAAATAAGTTTGGCTGTTTCGTTAAAAGCCAATGCTATTATATAGGTATCATGGCCTTAATTAAGACAGATTACGCTGTTACGACATCGGAAGCGCCATCTTAATTTTAAAACGTAATTAACCTCCTTATTTGGCAACTTACAAATTACGAGAACAATATATAACTGCCAAGACTAACGTCTGGATCTAAAGGTATTGGGTGAAGTCGTAAGCTTTTTTCATTGTCCCTCACTTGCACGCATCTTGGTTTGTTGGCTCAAATCTATAGGTCGTACGTTTCAGATCAGCCCTGCAGTCTGGATGCAGTTAGGGGGATATATTACTCCTTCGGTAGTTTCTGACAATTTTATTACTTAACACGTTGCTACGTTAAATTTATGCAGTCCATGTCAAGTTTGTCCATTTATGAACCACTGTTCCGATTTTTTTATGTTGAGTATTTTTATATGAAAGCTTTTACCTACGGCTTTTGATCATGGGAAGATTGGATGAATTTCTCAATTTTTAAACTCTTTAGTTATTGGTAACAGAAACGTTCAAGAAAGGATAAATATTTACATCGATCTGGGATGAGAATCGCGAGATGGACAAGAATCGGGACCAAGAGAGGCAGTGAGATCGTGTCATAATTATCTAATTTAACGGAAATTTGTTTTTTTTTTATATTGCAGTGTGTTCATCGGTTGGTATAACAATAATTAATAAATTAAAGGGATGATTTGATGGGAATTGAATCGAGGACAGATATGGGATCGGAATTGAGAGCGGTACTAGGATTTAAATCGGAAGTGGGACCGAGTTTGGAATCGAAGGTGGGACTGAGATGGGGATCGGGGTCGGTAGGAGATGGTCGACACATAAAAGGTAAAGTATTGATGCATGTTCACGTGGACGGAGTCGTGACTGAAGCCTAGTATTTAATAAGGGGTTAAACCATAATAACAAAATTGTATAATACGATTATTAATAAATAGGTAATGGCCTTTACGGGCTTCGGGAGCAGTGACGTAACACGATTATGAATACGTGCCAATTCAAAGTTTTGTACTTGACGAAACCCGAGCACCTCGTTACGTATTTATGTACGTATGTATACAAACACTTTCGCAAATTAATGTATTCATATTATTAGATGTCGAGTCGTAAGTCGGTGCGCGTATACATTTTGTTAATTTAACTTGGTGGCGTACGGCCTTTGATGAGTTTTCGAAGGCTGTCGATGGTTGTTAAGTTGTTATGCTGTGTTATACTGTTGTGCGTGATAAAGTTGAATGTAAGGTCTTTGTCTGTTGAAATTCAGGGATTGATTTTAATAAAATGTTTTTGATTACATGTAAAAATATGAATAGGCGCCGCGAAATATGAAGAGGTTCGATAAAATACGAGTAAAGGATATTTATGTCAAAAAAATAATTTTGAATTCTAAATTGTAGTTGATAAGAAAGTTTTGTTCTTTACAATTTTAAAGTACGTACATGAAAACTTTTTTTCTGTTAAGTAACATTAAAGTACGGACTATGTCTGTGTGTACTAACTTATCTATCGTCATTTGTTCCAATATCGATCGACCTCATTAGCTAAGAACGGGCACATAAAAATCAGTATAATTAGATATTAATATTAAATATCTGGATCACCACTTTTTATTCCGCATATTTCCAATTTACTCTTAGAGTATGATAATATCCAATATGAAATGTTTTTTTATATATATTTTTGTATGACTCAATATACTTACGTATTTTATTTATGCAGTGCCAGCTGTAGTCTATGTCATGTACTTCCATTTGTTGTTCAGTATCAACGGCATAGCAGCGATGTCATTATCTTAAAATTTCTGAAATGGCACTAAATAAACAATCATCTTTTACATCGTCCGATGATCACTCTGTCAACCACGATCTCGATGTTTGTGCCTTCTTTCGATTTCAGTCCCGGCTTTGCTTTTGACAATGCTTCTGAAGCCGGTCTAGATTTTGTTTCTGTTCAAAGAATACATAATCCACCCACGGCTCCACCTGCGTGGACATGCAACGACTTTTAATTCGGCATGGTTACTCTTTTTCGAGACGTAGATGTTCATTAAGAACGGGCTTTATCTAAATTCTATTCAAAAATAATTTGTTTATGTGGGCAGAGCCACAGACAAAAACTAGGAATCTATAAAATTGACTACGCTACGAATTTTAAAATATGTACAATAATTTGGACCATTTCTCCTAAGCCCGGCTAGCTCAGTCGGTAGAGCATGAGACTCTTAATCTCAGGGTCGTGGGTTCGAGCCCCACGTTGGGCGCACAATTTTTTTTCGTTATTATTTATATTTCTTTTTTCGACTTGATAAGCGTAGTTACTTTACGTCTTTCTTTCTTCGTAATTATATACATACCGATCTTCTTTTTCTATTTAACTCTATAGATTAACTAGATACTTATAGATGTGAAAGTCTGTCTTCCTTTTGCCTGGTCGGCTTTCTCGTCCAAACCGCTCATCGATTTTTATGTCTAGTACGGAGATAGTTTGACACCGGGGCGGCTTATAGGCTACTTTTTGTTTTTAACCGACTTCAAAATTAAAAAGGAGGAGGTTCTTAATTCGACTGTATTTATTTTATGTTTGTTACCTCAGAACTTTCGACTAGGAAAACCGATTCGATAATTTTTTTTTTTTATTTGAAAGCTGGTGCTTCTCGTGTAGTCTCATTTTAATTTGGTTCAGTTCTGACAATGGCATCCATGAGAAAATGAGATAAATCTTAAATTTGCATTAAGTATGTGCGCAACAAATGGACGTATAACTCAATATCACGCTAACCTATTTCAATGATTCTTTTTTATTAGAAAGGCTGTACTTCAAGGGTAGTTTGATCAGAGTTCGGTTAGGTTCTGATTATGGGATCCATGACAAAGTAACGGAACTATTCATTTCTTTGGAGCAAATTAACAATACTCGGCCGAATCTTATACAGTGGAGCCCCGGTAATTCGACAAACGTTTTGCAGGGCAGTGTTGGACTATTGAATTTATTGCATTATAGTGTACTGCCTGAGACCCTCTTATAGTCCGGATTTTTTTAAAAAGTGCAAAACAAATTGCGTTTAATCATGCATTAGTCAAGTGATAGGCATGTCGGATTACAAGGGGTGCCGGATTAGACAGGGGCCGGATTACCGGGGGTCCACTGTATAGGCTATCCGGATATTTGAGTCACCTATCGTAAGGTCGTTATGGTCAAGTAATTGTCGTAGTCGAATATGATGATCAATAGAACTCTTTAACGGCTTACAGTAAGAGTGCTATTGATGAGCAGCACGTTTAGTAGGCCTACCCATATTCGGACAAATTAGTTAGTGTACTTCAGATTTACTAAAAATAAAAAAATAAACAAAAATTTGAACAAAAAAAAAAAACCGACTTCAAAACAAAACCTATTCCAAAGCAAATTAATATGCATTAAAAAGTAAAAAACATTATTGCGGATTCTTCTACAACTTAATAATCAACTTACTTTTTCTACTTCTACTATTCTTTTATCACGCAAGAAGGTAGGTAGGTAACCACTCACTTCAAATTTAACTCAAGACATGCCTACGAGTAACAAACAATGATCAAAATATTTTTAGAGTTCTTCCAAGTAAAATGAAATTAAAAATATTAAACTACTTAAAAGTCAATCAAATTATTACGATAATATAATGTACTTACAATTATTGTTATTTTGGATATACTTTGTGACGATGCTGAAAGGAAATATACTCTTATGAACATTTGTTACTACCAGTCTACCAGTCCAGCCACCCAGTCACCCTAATCATAGAAAACCAGTAAACGTAATAATTATAATAATTGACCATTCGGTTACGATTCGCGTGTAAGTATGAAATGCACATTTTCAAATTACTAGGTTACAGTAATATTTTAAAAGAATAGTGTAAAAAAATTTTCTTCGAGTGATTAGCAGAGAGGTCTAATGCTCGTACAAGCAAATGGATTAACAGACACAAAAATATGAATATTATTTGTAAAATAATTAGGGTGTGTGAGCAAGCCCTAATACTATTCCACAACTCCTATATTTTTGTGGTACACTTTATGAACAAACAATCGCACCTAAAGATTTGGAGTTGAACATAGTAATTTGAATGCATGTCTAGATTTAATATCTATCATTAATACATGATTTAGTGATTACATATTTTGAGAATTGTAAATGTTCTCTTTTCGTTCGTACTCAAAAAAACCTGCTTATTTGATAAATTGTCATAAATAGCAGAAATGAAACATAAAGACTATATTGAAGGGAAAATGGCCTAAATTTAGATGAATACAATAGAGACAACACTGCATACATATCGTCGCGCTAAACTGTCGTCTTAGGTATGGCTAATGAATGTTTGACGCCGGTGGCGGGGAGATCAACATAAACAAGTTTCCGTCAGAAGGCTATTTTTAAAATACGTTCGGCCAAATAGTGGCATTATGCCAGTATTGGCCGATTGTTCTTAGAGATATGTTATAACAATGCACTAGACAAACTTTAAAACTTCTCGTGTATAGACACTCGTCCCGTTCACTCGCCGTCGACGATGGTATTTTAGCATTCTGAAATAAGTTTTAAAAGTTGCCGTCTAGATATTTCTTGGGAAGTTTCAAAACGAGAAATACTTGTAGAAGAATTTCCAGCCGGATGAACAAAGCTTTCGGTACACCCAAGAAAATTTACGAGTTTTCATTCTGTATCGAGTTTGGAGGCCTTTTAATATTTTTGACCCGAGGCGGGCCGAACAAGTATTCATAGATTATTTACAAAGAATAAAGATGAAAGGGAAATACATTATAACGAGCTCTTTCGCCGACAGAACGGGAAATCTATCCACAAAAGGCTTACTTATCTGACGAAAAAGTATTGCGTTGTCGTACTTCAGAAGCTTTTATTCAAAGC
The DNA here is from genome assembly GCA_005406025.1 of Eumeta japonica. NCBI lineage: Eukaryota > Metazoa > Arthropoda > Insecta > Lepidoptera > Psychidae > Eumeta > Eumeta japonica. The sequence continues at coordinate 145,283 of BGZK01000559.1, forward strand.
AACGTTTAGGAAGTCGCATTTATTCATGGAAATAAAATAATTATTTACATAAATAAACGCTTTCCGCGGATCCCAATGAAAAGTCCCGAAATCAGGTAGTACACCCTATTCATACGCAAATCCCGTGATTAATTTCCCTAATAAATGAGACACGGCCGAATAACGCTCTTGCACCATAATTCATTTTTGGGGTTCCTCTGGGAACTTCCTACAATAGGATCTATTATATTCCGTTCGAATGTTCGTATGTTGTATGTGTCGTGTCTAAGTCTAGCGTTTTTCGGCTGTTTCACCCACCAAGACGCGGCTCGCCAGCCCTACCCGCCTGTCAGGTGGCCAATGCCTGCCAAAGCATGTCGTTATGTTACGCCAGGTTTATGTCGCCGTTATGCTGACGCACACTCTTTCATATATTTTTTTATCTCGGCCCTCTGTGTTGGTTCGGTGCAGGTCGGGAGCCGCTAACGATCGTCATCACCGCATTACTTCGGGACATGAAGCACTAAGCTTTGATTTTGTTATTTGCAAGCAATAAAATGAAAATCGTAAAGGAACGATATAATATAAAAATAAATTACTAGAAATGTATAATAAATTATTATGTAAATGGGCAAATTGTAAATAATTATGATAAAAATATACTCTAAATGCTTATAAAATTAAGTCCCATATGAAGGTGTGAGAGTAAGATGAAAGAGAAAAGGTACATAGGAGTTGTGGCCGCACAACTCGAGACCTGCTGTTTGAAGACACAAGCATTTAATTGTTTAAAATGTTCTGGTAATGTTTTTGTTTTCAGTGTCTTATCAATAAAAGTATATTTTCTTAGGTTTTTGAATGATTTATATAGGTATAGAGCAAAATTCTACAACAAGTACAAATATGTGATATATTTATTACCATTATAAAATCATCGACAGATTCATATAATATTTAACGGGTACTATTCCACATTAGAAATATATTTTTTGTTTGTCACAAAGGTTCAAAAGTTTCAATCGTTATAATTTAGTGTTTTGTCTACAAAATAATCAAAAATTAAGTCTAACGTTTTTACTACATATAAGTTTTAAATTTTAAAATATACGAAGTGGTCTGTCTGGATAGGTCAAAAGTAAGATTGTTTGTTTATTCACATGTTTATGTGTTTTTATCTTCTGATTAAACTGTCAATGGAATGTTTAACGAGAATGTATCTCGTGTCATGGAGGAATAAATGAGATTTTTTATTTATTGCAGATGAGAATGAGACTGAAATCGGAACATAAAGTAGATTCAGATCAGAATCATGTTTGAAAGTGAGATAGAGACTAAAATTAAATCTATACGAAAAATAAAGAAAAAAAATTAGTCACATCCGATCTATGAAAGAACGGGAAAGTTGTGAATAAGGATTGGAAAAACACGTCGCTCCTGCGCAAATCTGTCTTCCCTACGCAGATCCACAAAATTGCGTACGTAAAATTGTAATAGCAGGTCATATAGTGTTGCCTCGGTTTGATACGGAATCAAGTCTGAATGGAGGGGTTGCGCTTGTCGATTTTTTTATTTCTGAAAGTGACAAATCGCGTCCACATTGTCGGCCGCGTTGCGACCGTAAACAGGGCGGGCGTCGTCATTATTCAGCCGGACGCGATGGAAATTTTTTTTTCATTTACGAGGCCTTTTTTGCCTTTTACGCTCTGATTAATGAAAATTGTCCCCACCTGCGGATAGCCTTGGATTAGCATGAAGGATACCACACAATCTTGAGTTTTTTTCCCTAGATCCAGCGCCGTTTCCTCCGCTGGGTACATTACGACGAAATTAAAAACAGGGATAATGGAACGCTCTGCGCGGTCCGAGGTCCGCTCGTCGGCGACGATGATACAGTTTAAGGCGCAAAATGAACATTTGCAAGTAATCTCGAAGATTTAAATAAACGAAAGTGTTTGTATGAAATAAAACGTGTATGAGAATTCACCTGTGATATCTTTTCATTATCGATTTTAAGTAACTAGCTAAACGTCTCTTATACAGGCTAGCCGATGCGGCAGATGTTGTTTTATGCTTTCTGGTAGATGGTGTGCTCGTAAAGTTTAAGCACTTTGCTCCGCCCGCGTGTTAATAGAACTAATTTTTGTAGTATGTTTTAGTGCTTTTTTGGAACGCACTTACTTAATGCAGCTTTCGGTAGGAGTTGGCTGGTAGAAATCGTAACATAAAGAAAAAGCGTATGCCCTCCCTCCATGCGACTCTCTTTCTCCAAGTTTATTATTTAATGTAACTTTATACAACTCAAAATTCACATTTTTATATCTAATTTTTAATAAATGAATATTTTTCCTAAAAAAAATAATCTTTACTTTACATTAATTATACTCTCTCGATCACACGGTTAGTTTTTTCTTTATTTTGAATTTTTTTATGTAAATTATAATTCACTAAACTTTACATTTAATGTTCAATAAATTAATATTTTTCTTAAAATATTGAACGAAACCTTTTAATTTGATTTAGAATTTATTTGATATAGACGACTTTTCGGACTCACAAACTTGTGCATATATGATATCGATTTTTTTAATAGTTTATAGTGAAATGTGTATATAGATTTATTTTGTAAATAAAGATATAAGTTCACATGAATTTTAGTTCTGAAATGCATCATGCACGTATGCAATATAGACTCGGTAATCCTTCAAAGGGCTGACTACGTGACATAGAACTCGGCGGCAGTGGCCCTCATGACGGTAAAACCGCCGATCGCTGACAGTAGTCGTTCAGGGTCGTCAAATAGCAGCGTCCGTTACGGCACGACCCGGAATACATGTAAGAAAATAACATAGCTGTCTCGACGGTACGGCTTCCGATCAAGGAAAGATTTTCAGATCCGTCTCAATTTGGTTTAAAATCGACCTGTTTGATTAGTTACCTTTGAAGGATGAATCCGGAAATTGCAGAAAATACTATAAAAATGCAGTTGTCTGCTGTATTAAATCCTGCACTGCACCAGTAATGCAATACCACAGCACTGTATATAGTATATCGCATGCGCGTAGGCATATCGGAGGTGAAATTTTGTGGCTCTATAGACACCTGGTGTTCAGAGGTATTATTTCGACGACTTAAGTTGGCGAGGTGCCACTCCTGCAAATAGTCAGCAGATTAGCAAACAACAAAACGGGCCATTAAGCGTTCCATTCGCGTGCGCCCGGTCCGTCACACATATAAACAATCTAAATGTTCATATTGAATTACGTTTGAAGTTGAAAAAACGCAAGGAACTTAGTTCCTGTGGCGGGTCCCCCGGGCCCCGACCGAATATTTAGTTTTCTTTATTTTTCTCTGTTTATCGGTTTTAGCTATGTGTTTGAGTGCACATCACGCAAAAACTACGTAATGCAATTCTAAATCTCATTACTGGTAAATGTAAGACACAAGTTGGAGTAGCATTTGACGTATAATAGCTTTTACCTGCGGCTTGCTTTGCTTGAGTAAGGAACGAAGTCTTATCTTTTTTATATTGCTTGGTTATTAGTAATAGCGATGTTTAAGAGAAATTAAGATAAACACTGGTTCGGGATTGAAATCGCAACTAGAATCGACGTCGGTATCAAGAATGGAAGTAGGTTTGTTTTGTAGTAGAAAAATTCTTTTTTTTTACTTTACATAATCGAAAAATTTTTTGGGTTATGTAAACCAAAAAGGAAAACGAAACCTTTATAATACTGCCGTATTCGTTCGTCAGTAATCTCCACCAGAGTCTAGATTTTTCTGAAATAATCACAAATTAGAAATTTTGGCATATGAGATCTTGACACGCACGTAAAACGCACGTACGACAAACGTGTTTTGTACTGAAATGGGGGTCAGTTGTTCCAAAGAAACAAAAAAGTTTTATTTATATATCGTGTAAGGCATTTCTCCCCATTTATTCTGAAATACAAACTACTACGTTTGCACTTCAGAATATTAATAGTTACTATCGACATTATTAATAGTTACAGTACAATTTTGAAGTAAACCTGTATGACTATTTCAGGATATGCACTGTATCGTGAGATCATTTTATTGCGTTACGTGAATTCCTTCCAAGACGCTTATATGCGTAGACACCACTATGTGCGCGTGTGATAGTTAGCTATTTTTTATTCTTAAATGAAGTCGAATATACTCAAACATGTATCATCTCTGAGAGGCGAATCCCGTAAAATAATAGATTATTTTAATGAATAACCAACGAGCAGTATAGGATTAAATTTTAATTAATCCTAATGAAGTCCCGGCGGTCGCAGCGAAATAAGCGCTGACGTTGTTTAACTTCAATCTATCGTCGGACAGCCGGCCTTCAAGTCTCCTAAATAAACGTAAATAGATTTCGCCTCTTTGTTATTGCATACTTGGTTGTATCAACACTCAGAGGTTACAGCATTGTGGAGTAGAAAATATTGGGGTATACAGCGGTATATTTAATACATAGCTCTTATACTACTACGGTTTGATTAACCAAGGAATTTTTAAATATATCACAATAATAATGACTTTCTTGTTTGTGTATCTGATTTTATTATACAGATAGCATTTTTTTGTTTTAACGATAATTAGCAATAATTTAATAAAATAATAAGTAAATTATCAGAATTATAATTGATTTGTATCTTAATTATCTACTAGCTACTAGTTTAAATTGTCTTATGAAATAGGTTTTTTCTGCTTTTTCTACTTCGATATAGTGCTTCTTATACATTTTCCAACTTTTTATCTGTTTTAATCTATACGCTTTTTTTTCTGGCTACCGTTCTGTCATTTTTTTGGCCTACTCCTTCGTCTTAGTACTCATCAAAGTTCTGCGCGCCCGTTGTCATTTCATTGTCTTTTCTAACTTTTCCTTTGTCTCACGATCGTGTCACACGCTCCTCTCCACGTCTGTTTAGTATACACTTACTTTAAAGCTGATTTTACGTTCGGAGGGCTGACAAATGTATGTGACAAGGCTCGACTACGGCGAAATCAAACCGCTTGCGCAGTCCCTCAGCAAATCCGCTGATGGTTGCCGGTTCCAGGTGCCGTCTCCGCGTCGAGGGTAGCAAGTTCTCCTATCAGCACGGCTTGGAGACCTCAAGTAACACCTTTGTTCAAAGTAAGATTGTGCGAAAATCTACGTCCAAACCCTACAATTTCAAGTAATTCATGTCATAATTTTATTGATCCATTGAAGCCTAATAATTTGCGGATTTCCTTGTATCTACATGAATGGAGAATAATAAAGGATTGTTGTATTACCTCCTTTCGTTATATTGAATTATTTAATTAACAACATTGATTCAAGTGAAACACACAGACCACACAAACATACATATGCTCACACGCACACACATCTGACACATCATACCAGAGTGCATATCTCACTAATGAACATCGTTAGGCATTTATATGAGACCGAAGTGCATGCACCTCCGAGGTTATTCAAATTATAGTGCAGGGCGCAAGGGCGCGCGCCAATCGATACGCGCCCCAGCACCGCCCGCCTCGCTGTACGTCGTTAGTCTTTGTAGTTTGCAGTACTTATTCATTTTTTTCTCTTCTAATAATAATGCGCATGGAAGTTGTACCGAGCTTTAGAATGCAATTTCTTTTAACTTGTTTCACATGTTTGTTAAATTATGTTCTTATAAAACTCATACACCTCGTAATAAATTATCGACGAATAGATGGAAGGAATAGCTTTCTAAAACAACTTGTATTACCAATCCGTACTTGGTCGAGCATGTATTTACTTAACATGTCTTAACTTGGCTCAGTATTTAAAGTGTTGTCGTAGAACCATAAGGTGCCGAGTTCGACCATCGGCGACTTGAGAAATGAGTTTTTATCTTGTCATGTTAAACCGTTCCCTTCGTAACGTACACTGGACGTTCTCTTCGCATCAGCGTCACCGGCCCTTGGCGGCGTTCGACCCGCGACTCGACTCGAAATGAAACCGCTGTAAGAGGGCGCATCGCAGCAGTGGTACGATTAAAATCTGTCTTAAAAGACTTATCATTTATTTTACTGATAATGCTAACCCGACTGATCAACAACTCGACGCTTACTAAAACTAAGTTTCGTGTGCATTTGAAAATATAGTTCTCATTTTTATTTGACATACATATGCCCTGAGCGTTGGCAACGAGGTGAGCGTTGGTATTGTTCTAAAAGTTGTGCTATGAATAAACATCGTTTTTAGGAACAATATTATAACCAGAAATCGACACGACGTTCTGATTAATACCGTTTTCTATAGCTATATCTTCAATTGTATTAGCATCAGCAGAATTTAGGTTAATTGAGTTTGGATCCGTCTAGACCATGGCTTCGAAGGTTCTAGTAACAGTCGCTAATTATTCATATTGAAAGACTTTGAGCCTCACTAGGACGAGGTTCAAGTTTGCACAGGCTTATAAATTATTCGCCACAATTGACGTCTGCATTGTTTAAATAATAAATATAAATAATGTACGTGAACAATGATAATTTTGGATTTTCATTTCTGTAAGGAGCCATTATAATTTTCACAATGTGAAAGCAAGTCAGCGTACTACGTTATCTATTATGTAGACGATAATAGAAGAATACAGCTTAAAACTTTTGGGTCAAGGTTCAGTTAAAAATACGTAGACTCCCAAAAGCTGGCGAGAAGTTCAGATATAATTTTTTCCATTTCATCCTTGCGGCGAGCTTTTCGCGACTCACCTGTATAAATTAAGTCGGTTTTAGCATAATAAAGTACCGAATTGCATTGTCACTGTTGAAACATTAGTTATTTTATTTTTATTTCATAAAATCCCTATGACTAAAAAGTTTTGACCTTTTTTTAATTCCCCTTTTTACTGAACTTGTAAAAGGTCAGCATCATCCGTTTTATCGAATACGTTTCGAGTCGATCCTACTAAGCGTTTAACGGCTCACTCGGAGCGACTGGTGCCGGCATCGATAAGAGATCGCGATGAATAAAATGTTGTTGTTTCATTATTTTTAAAAGAGAACGCAGATACAAAATGCCAAATATACGATTATTTATTGTTATAGAAGTTCCCTGATGGCAAAATTTTGGATTTAGTTTAGGTTTAATAAGAAATTTTAGCCGCTCCGAAGTTGAGGCATATACATTGTGCCATTATAATTTTATTTCAGATTGGAAAATTATTTCTTACCTACTTCACAAAGAATCACGTACCTCGGTACATGAAAAAACACTTTGGGTACTTTGTATAAATCGCCCGTATTCTAAAAAAAAAACAGTACACACGCTAAAGGTGATCTTTTCTTGGAAAAATAATAAACTAGTTCATTTTAAAAACAGAAAAACATAAATATTCTCCACATTCTTAATTGTATCTTAATCTTAATTTTGCAAAGTGGTTTGTGTTTGTTATTATTTATACATATATAGACTATACGATGAAAATAAAAGAATATATAGAAATTAACGTAATGTATCTTTTTTTTTTTATTTTAATGTTATTTACAAGGAATAAAAATGGTTATAACTTAAATTTTCAGGTATTCGCAAAAAATTAACAAATTTTCCAAAAAATTGACGATCGAAATTAACTAGAAGCCGGTGAAATTATTCTCGCACAAGTCAAAAAAAATATCATTTATTTTAGAAGACTCGTTTCGGAAATAGCGAAACATTTATCACATCTAAAACTAGTTACTTACAAGTCTTAATTAATTTTATTGTTCTTTGAAACTGTATATCCTTATTTAATACAAAGCAATAAGTATCGGCCGTGCCAATTCCCTGATCTTCGATATATATCACAACAATTTTGCTAAACACATAACGGGTACCAACAACATTGTTGATAACATGATTAAGTATTTCATCAAATCGCATCAATATCGGATAGCTCGTAACGCACACCGGAATAGTGCTCGAGCGTCGTCGCGGCGATGACCGGCGCGTATTATAGTCGCGCAGGCACACAAGTCTCCCCCCTTCGCGCGGCGCAGGGCTGGCTCGCGTGACTAATTTATTTTTATTTAATTCGACCCAAACTAAAAGATTAGAGTCGTAGCCCCGAAGCGTGTCGGGGTCGAGCGTGTTGTGTTACGATTTCACCGTGACGGATATGTTTTGTGGTGAATGACTTATTTGTCGAAATTAAATGGCGGCAAAATGCTCCCGGGTCCGTTTTAGCTGTTTCAAGTTGACAATAATTATACTCTTTAATGTATAAAGTACATTCAACCACAGCATAAATTATTAAAAGTAAAATACAAATTAGTTGCAATTAAAATACCTCTAAAGGTATTTTAATATTAAGGTTAATATATGGATGTTTTTAACACTTAATAGTGCTGTGATAATTACAAAAATAAGTTTATACAATGATTAAATCTCATATTCTCAATGATTGCTTTTAATAGTCGTTATTAATGATATAAAAAAAAGTCTTATGGGTGATTTTATATTATATTATTTAATTAAATTTTAATGTTCCAATGTTATATTAATTAGTCAACATCAATAAACACAGACACAATTTCAATTTTAAATACGAATTTGAGTTATTTTAATGGCAATCATATCTAAAATATCAAACTTGAGTGTTCATAAATAACATAATTTTTTTACCTAGCTTCGTTCTTTTTAAAGATACAAACTCTAATTGCATTAGTTTTAATATTTCTATATGGGACACGTAAATCTGTAAAATACATATCTTAACAGTGCCGACCCTAGCGGTGGCGCCGCATAACTTAAGGTTATCTCAGCCCCCGGCGGGGCGTCGACGCCCAAATATACCCACTTCATTACTAACGCTGGATCCATCAAAACGTTTTTCAAATTCTATCTCGGTCGATCCACTCTAAAATTGTCCAGATTTTGTGGATTCGGGGTGCGAAAACATTTTTATTTGGAGGCGTTTGTCGTAAGCCGATTATCCGAATTCGCTATTCGGTTAAGCTCGCCGTTCGTAGAGCGCCGAATGTCCGGATTTTCATTGTCCCACGAACACGTTTTGGCCTTCGATATACTCCACTGCGGCGCTAACAAATTGGAGGAATACTCGATTAGAAATCACACCTAGAAAAATCCTATCAGAAGCAATTGCCAATAATTTGTAGATATAATACATTTCTTTAAAACTGGGTATTTTATTTGCAATATTATTCGGTGTAATTTTCGGAATTTCACTATTTTTGAACACACAAGTTTAAATAAAAATCGTGTTAATGTCTCATAAAAAATATGTATCGATTGAGGAAATAACAAGATAAAAATAAATACGAGTGCTTATAAACTCAAGTACCGTAGAAGTAAAATTTTTTATTTAGCATCGTAGCAAATATTAAAAATAAATTAAATAATAATAAGTATTGTTTGATTTTGAAAGTATAGAACAGGGCCGGAATTGCGATTAAAAAAGAGGTCGCTCGATAAAAAAAACAACACTATGCCCCTCCAAGCGGAGTCGCGAACACAGCTAGCTATTAACAAAATTATTATAATTGACCACTTCCAACTAAAATATACCACAAATTTGAAATTAAAATTTTAAATGCGGAAATTGCTTAGACAGAATATACGTATATTTAATCGAACGTTATTCCCGTAAAAAAATGTCATTTACTGTTAAGCTGCGCCTAAAGAAGTTTCACTTCAACTAAACAAGTGTCATATGTAGTAATTTTATATAATCCACGCAATACTACATTGTTGCAGTATTTTTCTAAAACTTAATAATCAATTTACTTTTTCTACTCATCAATATGTAGGTACGATCTATGCGTTTAACACGCAAGAAGGTAGGTAGGTACCTACCCACTTCAAATTTAACTTAACACACACATTTGAATAACAAACAATGATCAAAATATTTTTCTAGTTCTCTTAAGTAAAATGAAATGAAAAATATTAAACTACTTGAAAGTCAATCAAATTATTACGATAATATAATGTAATTAATAAGTGTTTCCTGGGCTGATTGTCCAATTCTTATGTTCAATTCCAACAAAAAATAATATGTAATACACATATTTTATTTACGTAAAGGTATGTGTAAATTGTGTAATACCATAAAGAGCTATTTGTTGTTGAGAAGTAAAAATATAGTCCTGTCATTACCTGAATTATCTACGAAATAGCGATATAAAGTAGTTTCGATTTTTTCCTTTTGACGTGATAACGTCTTATAAATCGATGAACGTCGGCTGCACGCACAAAAAAACATGACTCATTGTCGCATTCCGCCTGAGCCGAGCGTGCGAGCGAGAGTGCGGAACAATAGAGAGGCACGATCGGCCTAAGCATTCGGTTTGTGACGCATCTATCTCTTTACTGTATAATTTAAGTAGAAAAATATTTGAATTAACGAGTGCAAATAAATGTTAATTTATCGAAAACATTATCATTTTCAATTAACTCCTACTTTGTATTGTACAAAATAATGATAATTCAGTGATAATTCAATTCAATGCATAAAAGAATGCAATTTTTCATTAATGTTTTCGTATGACATTATCACGTAAAATTATCGTATGTAAACCGACTTTACAGACAACCAATTTTAAATTATGTCTTTTTTTCAGGAAAAACATTCCTATAGATAAATTTTATAAGTTAAACTCTATAAAAGCAAAAATTCACATATATATCGTTAGGGCGGTTTCAGAGATAATAACTTTTAACCCTTCTCCCCACTAATTGAAATATAAATTCATATCTTTACCGATTTACACCGCACCCCTATATTAAAAAGAACGTGGAATATCTTTAAAACTGGTGCCACAGATTAGATAAAGGTACTGCTGTAACACATACGTCACTTCCATACAACAACAAAAACTTTTGCGGTATATTAACCTGGGAATTCCAGTTTAATATCACGTATTCTCTACGAGCGGAAACATACCTTATGCGCATGCGTAACGAGAATACGCAAAGGTTTTTGTGAGTAAAAACATCGACGGTTAAATGGGAGGTGTTTCAAATAAAACAGTGAAAAATGAGAAATTAACTGTATGTTGGTAACGGGTAGATATTTAAAACATGTCGAGATCGTGCAATATAAATTTTAATTATGATATTATAATGTAAGTTATGCACGGACATACCGATATACCAACATATGTTTTGCGTGGGAAACATGTAAATACATGAATATTACTATCGGGTTGTATCACGCGTTCGAACGATCGAGTCACGGAAGCCCTGCGGCGCCACGCTGAGCCAATTTCGATCTATGAAACTGAATATTGAATTGAAAAGCGAGGCGATGGCCTCGTCGATTTATTAGCGCGCGCGGCGCACACGAAGTGGGATGTTGTAAAAAATAATGCGGTCCTTTATTGCTCACGTATTGACGTATCCTTACATCGGCGAGCGCACTCATAATATTTTTATGGTCGGGGGAACTTGATATCTGGGGTTTAGTTCAACTTTGTTGCATGATTTTATTGATCTGTGTATTAATTGCACACACATATTGTTCATTGAAAAAAAAGATTGTCAAAGCACGGCCAAATTTGTTGAAATGTATGTCCTTGTCTATACATGTAATTAGGTTTTAGAACCGTCGTATCTGTACTAAGAGAATATTTCCCAAAAACTGGCTGCGAGTGATGTAGGGTGCAACAGCATACATTAAGACTGTTTTTAAAAACTATTAATGTGTTTGTTTGTTTGGACATGCTAATCTGAAAAATTGTAGTCCCAGATTGATCCATTTTTTGGCAGAATTAAAATCTGATGATGGGGTTCACGAGCAATCAATGGAACTCTTCAAATATTATTAGGAATACGTGTAACAATTTAGGCATTTTCACGTCAATTTACTCTGGGAAAGCATTATTTCGTGAAATTACAAATGACTACGGGAACTTCTTCTTATTCATAAATGAATATTTGTATATATATAATGTTATCTTGCTAAACTCCTTTTCACCGTTCTATCGATGATCGTGAAAATTGGGGGCTGTATGTATTTTTTCATGGAGGAAGTACTATCCTCTTTGTTGTAGTTACAACAGAGAGGCTAAAACAAAAACCTTTTTCTTCTTCTTCTGATAAGGAATTCGCTACGATGTGGCGCTGCAGCTTATCCACTTCTATATCGCTTAACCCGTCATTACGAAAATAACGTAATGACGGGTTAAGCGGTATTCCGTATATATATATATATATATATATATAGATGTATATATTTTGGTGGAAAAGATTCTGGCGCTATCGCCATTGTTTTAATTCTACACTAGGTGGCGCTGCAGCATACCAACTTTCATACCGTTCAACCGATCACAATGAAAATTAGTAGATTAGAAATTAGTAGTATGCAGTATTGAAAATTATATTTGAACACGGAGAATGCATTTGAGGTATTCATAGCTGTAAAGTAAAATAATTTATGTAATTTTTTTTTATGAGATATATATTAAGTAGAATTGTTTATTTACAGAAACTAGATAGTATAAAATATTTTTAAAAAGTATGGAATAATCAAAGGGAACATATCAATCATATTTCATTATTTTTATTGGTGGAAATTGATTATTATAACAATAGTTTTGTTTTATGAATCGATATCGATGTATAGAGTAATCGGTAAGAACATTTAAGTCTTCATCAAAATCAGAACCACGACCGGTAACAGAATCGAAAATGGGCACATGACAAGATATAGAATTGAAACTTGACAATCAGATTTAAATTTAGAACGAGGCCAAGGCCAAGTGGAGTCAGAATTAAAATCGAGAGGGCGACTAGAATCGGTATTAAGATCAAAATTCAAAGTGAGACTGCGATCGGAAATGAAATCGGAATCTCCCTGTATCAAGACCAGCGTCGGAATCAAGAGCGACACTGCGGTCGGACCGCGGTCGAGGGGAAATCGACCTCGAGACTGGACCGGCATCAGAATCCAGAACGGGATAGCGATTGCTATTTTGATTTCATAATGAGGCGACATACGAGAAGGAAATTAGCTTATGTCTACGCGGGAGGAGCCGCGGGAAGACTTGTGATAACTATTTGATATATTGTGAAGACATTTCGTTCAGCTTGTTAAGCAACTTATGTTCATTAAAATGTACGTGGTGAAGTGAAACTGATTGTACACTATGTCTACGCTTTGATGATGTAAAAGAATTTGAAAGAACTTCTTCAATTTTATAGGAACATGCATAGCTGTTTAATATTGCTTACATATGGTTTAATACACATACACATTTATATGTACATTATTATCTTTTATATGGTATACATGTTTCCTTGCCATTCCATTTCTTGTTGGCGGGGCGATAGGTGTCGCTATTCTGCAATTACCGACACGAGAAATATGTAAATTGCAATGCATGTGACACGTAAAACGATTGTGCAGTAAAATATTATAAAAAACTAAATTGTGCGGTAACGCGTGTGTGATCCCAGGATGCGACAGACGTTAAGTTTTCAACTTCCTAATTATTCCCTTTTCCTATTGTATTTATTTCGACAATACATATATACAGAATCCGGAGGCAGACTGGCATACTTTTTAAGTTTCGAAGAAACTGCGATACTTTAATTTAGGATTTTTTGTTGGGCAAGAACTTGAAATTAACAATAGCGATTTGGATATTTTTTACATCGACTCTTGCATTTATTCTCGGATAACATCTTTTTATGAAGTGAAAATAATGATGAAGACCATAAACGACCACTGGAACTGCAGTACTTTTTACTTATCATTACACTATTATTAGAATTTTATAGATTGTGAAGAGATTTGGTTGAATTTGTAAAGTTAGTTATTCTTATCAAAATGCATGTTGTCAAATGGAATTGGTATGTAGTGCTAGCTAAGCTTTGATGTTGGGATCCAGGAGGAATCGATGGAAGTTCTCAAATATTATTAGAAAACACCTAAATGAAAACTGACAATTGAATAAGACCCTAATGAATAGGGCCTGCGTGGAGACTACGACTTAATATTCCCTTCAGACTTATGATATTTGGTAAATGAGGTGTTAGCTATAGCTTTGTCTTACAGTTCAATGTAGGCTTTGTGACGTCATATTAAATTCAACATGATTGATATGACTTAAATAATATTTTACTTAACAAAAATATATTTCAATAAAGTATCGAGTTCGATACCAAATAAGAAAATGCTTGAAGATTTAGAAAACGTTTAATTTGTATAGGACAAGTTTGTCATTAATTCGTCACATATGAAAACGTGGAACATAAATTTCAGTTTCCAACACGTGTAGTAGTCGTGGCGTAGGTGGCGTTCATTATTTGTGTGGTGTCGACTTTAGGTTAGTCATTATTTATTAATTAATGTTCCGAAATTGCACACTACCTATGTGGTTTCAAAATTCAGTAATTATTAGGTCTCAACGAAACACTTAGCTTGTTTTATACTTATCACTTATTTTTTAACTTCCCGCTATTAAAATTCTACAATTTTCATAGAACTGGCAAGTTGCTGTTTTGAGTCCTATTTTCGAAAATCAACTTTTCACTAAATCTTGACGTTTTAGGGTTCTAGGAATCTATTTCGAGCATTTTTCGAGTGATATCTCATTCTCTCTTTTTCTGTACGTGCATACGTGCATTAAAAATACGTTTAAAAAGTGTTTTTTTAAGCATTTCTTAAAATACACCACAGAAAAATCCCAAAATTTAACTATCTTTTCTGCTTAAAAAGTAACCTCGATCGTTGCAAACTGCATCAAAACAGGTTTATTCATTCGAGATATATCGTTAACGAAAAATTTGCAAAAAAATTTTTTACTAATACATTTTTTTTCAATTCCGTCCGACAGTTCCTGAGGCTAGCGAATTTAAACAAATGAACTTCCATTTTATTATACTAGTATAAATTACAAATATTTTAAGGCAAATCGAGGAACACGGAAATAAAGAGTACCTAAGCGATTAACCAGAACGTAATTAGAGTGTTGCTTTCCCCTTCCATTCGTTCTGTATATTTCTAACTTGAATAAGTAATTAATTTTTTTCACCAGTGTTTATATTCATTTTTTGATGTATACCAGCGTTACTGCACGCACGCGCCGTTCCAAGGTCACCGACCTGATACACTAACATACAATAACAGTAAGTGTAACCGGTGTAGCCTAGGATACCTACAAAATGCAGTCAAAATACACAAAATAAAAACCTGCAGCACTGAGTTATGACTACAGAGCTAATTAAACGTATTTATAAATGTTTTAGTCTCTTGATTCTGCCATGCAATACTGAATACAAAAATGAAAATGCAAAGCACTTCAACTCCCTTTGATTGTATTATTCTCTCAAGATTATGTATAGTTTTTTGAAAAATATGTTTATGTAAATGTGCTATCCGAATATATAAATTTAATATCGATATAAATATATAACTAAAGTAACAGGACCACCGTTAACAGAAATTAGTTTTATTTTAAAAAGTACTTAAATATAAATAAAATAAAATGCTTTCACGCTAAATTTAATAAAGCTTTAAACAGAACCATGCTTTCTGATGAATAATTATTTTCTCCTTTTGTTCGGATGTGTGACATCTTATGTGCCGGTGTGCGGCTGTGGAACTAATTTCGTGAATGCGGCGGAAATGGCTAACGGGAATTAAGGAGAAGCGCGCTTTCCTATTTATGACGCCTCCTCGGTGCGGCCTGTTGTGGCGCTCGAGAGCGCGGTCGGCGAGCGCCAACATTATCATAGCATTAAAAATATATTATACCGAATGTTTAAAATTGGTCCAATAAATATCCGATTCTAGTGTTCTGATCGGGGCCGTGTTAGGCCATGCTGGGGTCTTTGGGCACACAAAGTCAGGGTCCTTAGGCATGGAGCTTTGTGTGCACAGAGTCAGCACCCTTTTAGAAAGCCAAATAATATATGAATGAAAATAGAATACGATTTTATGTGCCAGTTGGACGACAATGATGGCTTTTAGGGGCTTCCATCGGAGCAGGGGCCCCGGGCCTGTGCCCTGCCTGACCTTAAGGAAAAGACGCAACTAGTTCTAACATCAATGTTACTTGTTATCGAAGTTGGAAACTATATACTCGTATTATGGACATATAATATAGCCCAATGGTTTTCGACGTGAAACATTTATGGTGGTGACTGTGACGCAAACAGCATGACGCTGCCTTATGACGCTCTCTCTCCGCTGCCGCTCTCATTTCTTTGTCTGTGCTTGGAGCTTAATATTTGATTGCTCCTTCGTGTGTCTTGTAATATTATAATAAGAATTAAAAATATAGTTCTTTTATTAACGAAACTCCGTACTTTCATTTATATAATAATTCCATATTTATATAATTAGTTTTCTTTAATTACAAATACTTTAATAATCATCAAATTCGATGTTTCTCATTTGCCGGACATCCCGTGATGGCTCCTCGGTTTTTTCTTATAAATCTAAAAATTCTTTGCTTGCCTTTTGAAATAAAAACCAATTATGAATGCTAATAATTAGTATTAATTAACGAGCCTGAACTAGAATCCCTCTCTCCACCCTAATTTTAGTGGTTACTTTATATAAAAAGGCCGCCCCTCACGGAGCTCGTTCGCTTTCGCTATTTTCGAGCATTTATCACATTTTCTAGGAATATTCAGCCTGCTGATGAGGTTTTCGCGTAAAATCGTGTAATTAGTTCTTGCCCGTGCTGTAAATCTTTTGCGCACACGCGAGGGAAATATCTTATGAGCTGCAAGGGTTTTTCGTGATGTATGAAAATGTGGTGATTAAGATACGTTATTTATTATATATTAGGGTTATTGGATGTTATTCCTTAGCTTAAATATTATTGTGGTTTTTTAGTTATCGCGGACTATCATGAATAACGATTTCCAATGGTCAATAGTAAAATAAAAAGATGTTATTATATTAAATGAAGATTCATTTTACGTAAAACAGCTATTATTTCGATAGCTTATTTGTCCTCATTTATTTCCAATTCCCACTTCAATTTATTTACTGAAAATTTCTTTTAATGATACCATTTGAATTATTTTCGGGATTTATCGCAGTGTTTGTGGAATGAGAGACACACAGAAAGTTAAGTAAAAAGTAGAAATGCAGTAATATAACATTTCTATTTATTATGTATAAGGATTACAAAAAAAGTAATGTTAAGCAAGAAGAGACAAGTAAATATTATACTAATCTTGGTAGCATTACATTTTCTAAGGTATGAAATGTGAAAATGATCACTATTTCTTTACACATTAAAGCAGCAAAAAAGCTATTGTTAGTGCTTTAACAGTTCATCAACCGATGTTGTTGCATGCTCAAGTCACTTTTGTCCCACTAATCGCTGCCGCTGCACTCTCAATTCGCTCTACCAGTTCGCCAACCGACATTGTTGAACGCAGGATTTGCTCTCTCGTTTCGCTAAGCGCTGCTGCTGCATTCTTGGTTCGCTCTAACGGTTTGTCAACCGATGTTGTTGCATGCTCGATTCGCTCTCTTACTACGACAACTGCTGCCGCTGCATTCTCGGTTCGCTCTAACGATTCGTTAATCGACGTTGATACATGCTTTATTCAAGATTTTGACTCACCACAGCTTCTGTTGAATGCTTAATTTGTATTGTTTTGTTTATACTAAAATATACGTAGAATTAACGACGAAATGCATCGATTTAGAACTAAATTAAATTCTTATAGGATAATAGTTCAATAAACAAAATAATTTACAAGCGGTTACGTATTTTATTATTATTTAAAATGAACTAGTTATGAAGGTTATTAAATTAAGAAAAAAAAAGTTGAGTGAGTTTGAAAGCAGATAATAAATAAGGGACATCAATAATGTTCCTCAAAGTATATGAATTGTCGGCACCGTTCGAAGGTCAACGTCTTTTAGATAAGTTGATCTAGGTTGTGGTAGTTTTAGACGTTGTTTTCTAGGCTCCGTGGCTTATATGCGGTATGTGAGGTCATTTCGCAAAACGTTATCGCCCGACCCTTTGGGTAATTCGCATTTTTATCGCGCGTTTGGCTAGAAATACAGTTTTTTGTCACGCGACGAGTTCGTGCGCTTCTGGCAAGTCCAGATAAGCTTCACTACTTTATTAGTTTCTAAAGGAAAATTAGTTTTGCTTTTGTTTCGTGGTTTAGTTATTGTATCTATGCGTCATTAAAAATGTCAAATGTAAAAGAATTTTGTATTTTATTATCTGGAGACGAATTTCGTAGTACAATAGTGAGATGCATGATTTTGGATACAAAAGCTTTTTTAGGTCAATGACTGTTTTGGATATGCGACGTTCTTCATTTAATGCTGTGTTTGGCACTAATTTATTCAGATTGATTCTTTAGTGAATAGCGGAATACCCTATTTCTTTTCAACGTCAGCTACCATAGTAATAAATTTGAAGTTCACTGAAATATTTAATTTTAATTATTAAAACTTCGTTTGACCATGTAAGTATGAAGTTCGTGGACGTTTACAATACGGTTAAATGTTAGAAGTGCACGTGTAGGTCTATCTACAAGTTGCTGTTGTATGCGAATCGATTTCGCAGGGTAATAATTAACTAAGAACCTGTCGTTATGTGCAGCTACAATTATAGATCATATTTTTAAGTGAAATTAAGTTCAACTTGTCAAACTGCCCTAAAATTTCACTTAAGATATTTTTGAGAAAAATTACTGTATTAAAATATTTAAACTGGTTGACTTTATCGATACTCGGGCGGCAGCAAGCCCTTGTATAAGTGAAAATATATTAGGTGGAGTAAATATTTTGCACTCCTGTCTGGTTAGAAATGTCAAAAAAAATGTAAGATATGAATTATTGATAAAAATAATAGAATGATGAAGTAATGGCAGCGCGGTTAGCGGCTACGACGACAGCGTCACCATGATTGATTGTTTTTTGGCGTTTTTTATTGCAAATCGAAGTTCATCATCTGGAGCAAAAATCAGATTAACGGAATAAGATTTTGAATGCTCCTTTTCGTCTTAATATTCCACTGTTCGTTAAAAATGCTTTGAGATTCACAGTGAAGCATTGGAACATTGAATTTAGTTGTGATCGTGTTTCTCTGTGTTTCTTCGTGTGATGAGACTTATGAAGCTTAGTCTTCGACTTTTACTATTGAGAAAAATGTGGTTTTTGTCAGGCGATTGATTTATAAAAATCGATGTATCACGCAGGAAAAGATCTGAAGTCATTTGAGGATGAATATGAGCCAAATTAAAAATTATAAATATTAAAATTTAGAAAGCCTTTTGTTGCTGAATTTATTGCTAACGAATTTATTTCAAAAGAAAAATAAACAGGATCGTGCTAATTAGAGCAAAGAATTTAAAGTACGATCACTGATGTTGAATTGTTGTTTACGATATAGTGGCAAGAGACGAAACATAAATTTCTTTAATGACAAGACAGTAGTCTTGTAAATGTGTTTTGGAGGCTGAAACGCGGGTAGGTTCTGTTTTTCCCGAATGAGTCCAGTTTGCACAATATAATTTGTACAACAAAGGTCAGTTACTGATGAATGATACCTAGACAAGCGTTTATTGGGTTCGCGATGTGCAGTTCGGGAGAGACGATCGAGAAATTGAATCCTCCATACGTTATAACAGTGCTTCTCCGTAGACCACGAATAAAACAAAGTTGTTTTTGATTTAAAAATGGTGAGACTCGTGACCCATCCCATGCATATTCTGGATCTCGCACTGTGTGATACCTCTGTTTTCCCAAAAATCATGAATTTCAAAAAGGTTTGACGTTTGCGAAGTAAAAGATTTCGTGATAGCCTTCAACGAGCACGTAAAAATATACCTTCAGATCAATGGTCTCTAAATATTGAAAGACGATTCGGGAGAATTGAAAAATGTAAAGAAAAATATTTATAAAATAATAAGTGTATTATCTTATTTATAATATGCTTTACTTATGAGTCGTGCAAAATATCAGGTATGTCCCACGTATTAGAGGTTTCTATCACGAGTGATGTTGGTTCAGCGATCAAGAGCCTTAAAATCAAATGGTACGGTTTCGATCCTGACGGCAGGCGAATGGAAAAAATGATCTCTGACGTTGTGATCCAAATGTGACAACAGTCATTAGCAATCGCCCATACCGAACGGGACCTGCTTGAAGGGCCTTAGACCTAAATCTTTTAAACTGAAATAAAAAAAACAGATTGCGGGAGCGTGTGTCTCAGAAGTGGGGTGATAGGACTCGACGTAACGACACTTAATGTGGTTTTATTTTTCGTGGACGGAGAACTAAAACTAAAATGTCTACATATAAATTAAAATAATAGAACGGAGAGCACTCATAGAAATAAATGGACTGTGGTCGAAGAGTTCGACTTCCGAGTGAGTGTTCCGGTTTCGTTAGTTTCCAAAAGTCGATTTGCGGTCTGCGGCGGCCGCGCCGGCAGCTCTGCGCGGCTGTATGTAATCGGACACGCATTCGCGTTATAAAAGCCCGATGCTCATTAACAAAGGACCCACAGGATGTTTCGTTACTAATGTGTTGTTCTATTTTAAAGTCTTTTGTGTTTTACTTGATACTTCAATGTACGGTTACGTCAATACTTTTAATAGTAGCGGAGAATCAGTGCGTTGCTTTCGAATCTGAAATACCGGCTTCAAATCTTGATAAAGGATGGCAAATTCTGATAAGAGATGAATCGACTGATGAATTAAACCATTGCTTCGTGCCTCAGTAAGTACGCTAATCGTACTATCTGGCCGTTGTCACCGAATTAACATTAACAATTAAGGGTCGTTGTCGGTCTCGACTCGGGCGGGGCCTGCGTCGAGAGATAAGTCCAAGTCTCTGAAATAAATAGATAGTGGGAGGGTGTGTTTTTACAATCAGATGATCGAAACGTCACGCAAAATAATTTCAAATTTTTGGTTTTTGTTTCTTTTCAGATCTCTAAAACGCCACCTTGATTGCCGTACAGGTAAATATCTGTTCATTTTTTAAATCTATGTCATGTTACAAATTTAAATATACGTATCAATATTAAAGTGTGGATTAATATTTTTTTTTTGTCATTTATTTATTTCTGGACATACATTCTATATAGATGCATGACACCTGTATATGGAAACCAGAAAAAAGGATACAGAAAGTTACAAGAATAAAGCATTTAAATATTTTATTGCAGGAACTGTATAATGTGCAGTCATTTCCAACTTAATATAAAAAACACCAACAGATATAAATTAATCAGTCAAATAGTTCCAATCCAACTATTCAACTTTTTTCTTAAAATCTTACAACAATTGAGATTTTTCATAATGTTAGGAAGAAGATCGAAGTAATTTATAAGCATTATAAGAATTCTTAGTGCTTATCGTTTTTTTTTTAATTTTTAGTAACACTAGAGTTTAGATCGTGTATTCAGTTGTCTTTCAAGATATTGAAGTAGGTGAGAGCTCTAACAATAAAAAAAATCTTTTATCTTTAATGGAACGGTCGATTCATTGGTTATTCGCATTTTACTTTTTAATTTATTCTGCACACTGATCAAAGGTTTCACAGAATTGTTAGGTATAGACACCACCTCATACAATCATTGTATATTTAATTATACCTTCAAATGGGCCATGATATACAGTTTTCAAAATAAGAAGATGTAGCCAACTGCGTCATTTATAGCGATTTATTGTTTATTTTTTTTATAAGTTCTAGAGTATGATAATTTCACTTGATATGACAGTCAAAATGTAACCCGAAATATTTGCAACTTTCAACCCTTTTTAATTCCTTTTCATTTATAAAAGACAATAATTTGTTGCTATCCACGCTATTACGATAATACTGTCCACACAACTACCGAATAAACTGTCTTTTTGATTTTTTCTTTTGTCTTAAGTAAGTATAGTTATGCTATCTAATAGATAAGCGAGTCGAGTATTTATTTCTTTATAAATTTATATATAATATTATTTAAGTTACAAAAATTCGTATTCAGATGATATCTTGATGATATAGATTTCATGAGGTAATTAAATTAATATAGGTAAAACATAGAGTAAAAATGACCAAAAGCCTGCAAAGAAAAAACACAATAAAATATGTATATTATACTTCATGTTCTGAATAGTAAATAAGTTTTACGTATTATATTAATCTACAATGTGAGAACCTTTTCATCTTGCAGGCGTATGCTAAAAGTAACAGAAGCACTACAAAGCTTTAAATTTGATGTGTTAAGATTATCCAAAACGAAGCGTATGAGAACAAGAATAGAAAAATATGAATATTGTATTAAACTCTGTTGTATAAGGTTAATGGAAAGTAGAGAATACACACATAGAAAAGATGTCGGCTTTGTGCTGAATCTACATCTTAAAGGAAACAGAGAACTTCACCAGCTTTTGTAATAGGGTCGCAGTATTAAACTTAAATATATAAAACGACCAAATACCGTTTATACAAATCTTCGCGCCTACAAAATCAGCCTACAAAATGAAGAAGAGATCAACAAATTCTATGCAAATTTGTACAAAGCTATAGACACAACACATGAAGTTTATACAATAACTAGCTTTTAGCAGCGGCACCGCCCGCGTGAACATAGAATAAATGTCTTCATCTTGTATATTGACCGATCACGTTCTCAGTCAAGATCACGATCGCTATCCTGTTTCAGATTCCGATTTTGGTCCTGTTCTCGACACTAATTTCCCTCACTTTAGGTTCCTATCCAGTCCCGCTTTTAATTTCGACCTCGGTTTTGATCTAAGCAAATTTAGGTTCTGATTCCTCTCTGGAGCTCTATCGCGTTCTTAACTTTGACTTCGATATTGCTCTTTAAGCAGACTTCGGTACGCCCTTAATTCTAATTTTGTTACCACACTCGATTTTGACCTTGGTCTCGTTTTCCATTTCGATCCTGGTCGAAATCGATTGACTTTCGATTGTGCCCGCTCCTTTTTCAATTTCGATTTCACTACCGGTTTGTGTTGCGATTTGAAAAAAACCAGAACGAATGTTTATATTAAAATAACCTTTAGGCTATATATACATAGAAAATATCAAATACAAAGTAATAAGTTTTTCTCAGAAAACTTTCCGTTCGCGCTTGCTAAACATCACCAGTTTCATAACAATCGATAAACAATTTAGGCATACAAATAAATCAAACTAAATACACCTTTCAGCCTTTTCATAGATTGGTCCGGACAAACAAAACAAACAGATACTTTATCAATATGACATTACAGACATTGCACAACTGTATGTTCTAACTAGATCTTAAATTTCATAATGATCGCTTCGTCCATTCTTTAACTATAAGAGCACATACAAAAAATTGAAGTAGAAATTTCAAAATGAGAAATAAAAATTAGGTGCGTCAAGTAATAAGTGTTTATGACAATATTTTACCTAAACATCGCATTTACAATTACATATATTAGTTCAGATAGATAAATAATGTCTCCCTATTTTATTCCACAAGGTAATCTACTTGTGTTCAAAATTTTATTATAATCAATTCGCAGTTTTAGCCCAGAAAAACAAATACATAGACTTTTTATCGAAATCATATTATATATACAGAATGAATTTTTTCGTGCATCTTTGCGCAAATATTCATAATCTCCTCCCCTTAGCCTTTTTAAAATAACTTAGAACATCCACGTACAAATATTGTATTATCAACCTTAAGCACGGCGGTGCCGTATAGGTACCGCCGGGGCTGCGGGGGTTGGGGTAGGTAAGCGCCGTGTGGTCAGTGATCTTCGCACAGCCGTGATCAGTTGCGGATTTGCACTGATAAGAGTTTGTCGCTTCAGATCGTGATCTGACCGCACTCGCACTTACAGTCCGGCTAAGCATTTGTTATGGTTGTGTCTATATTATTCATAAGTATATTTTCAAAGATATATTTCTGTTATAGTTACTTTGGTTAAGTTGTTCCATAAAAGAAGGAGATTATGAATTTTTACTAAAAGATAAATGATAGAATTCATACTGTATATATGTGTGCGCAATCGCATGTTTTTAGAGTATCCCAGATACCAAAATAGATTTGACCGTTCTCAAGTTATAAAAAAATGATTGTCTGTAAAGTTAGTTTACGAACGATAATTTTATGTCATAACGTCATAAGAAAACATTGGTGAAAAATTGAATTCTTTCATGAATTGAATTAAATTATTATCACTGAATTATCATTATTTTATGTGATACAAAGAAGGAGTTAATTGCAAATGACAATGTTTTCTATAAATTGACATTTATTTGCGCTCGGTAATTCAAATATTTTTCTACTTAAATTATACAGTAAAGAGATAGATGTGTCACAAGCCGAACGTTTAGGCCGATCGTGCCTCTCTATTGCTCCGCGCTCTCGCTCGCACGCTCGGCTCAGGTGGAACGCGACAATGAGTCATGCTATTTCGTGTGTGCCGCCTGCGTTCATTGATTTATAAGACGTTATCACAAGAAAAAGACGAACAGACCGACTGGTGTTTGTAGTCCTTCATATTTTATAGCTCTAAAGGACCCCAGTCCTAAATATTTGGTATTAACTTCAACTTGATAAATAGCCCTTGATGTTTTCTTCAACTTGATACTTCCATGCATACCTAAGAAAAAGGGTCTGGACAGATAGACAAACGGAAAACGTAGTGATCTTATAAGGGTTCCTTTTTTTTCTTTTGAGGTAAGAAAGCCTAAAAATAATTGAAAAACTTTGGTAAAAAAATTGTATGTGCAGACAAACCTAGCAGATTTATGTAGTAGTACGAATGAGTGACTAAAATAAATTTTTTAACATCGATAGCTTTAGAGGTTTCGATTTTTAAATTATGGTATCTATAGCCTCAGCGATTTTGATTCCAACATTATTTATCCCTTATTTTACCCCCTTAGAGTTATTTTTTCAAAAATAATATGTCATTATTTTTCATTTTTAATTAGTAGTTAAATTATAAATTTTGACATCAACAGTTTCAACGCTTTCGTTTATCTATTCAAAAATTTTAACCCTTATTTTATCCTTTTTAAGGTTGTTTAAGAAAACGATGTTTCATATTGATTGGTATTAGTAATAATTAGCTAAAATACACATTTTGTCATGAATAGTTTCAAAAGTTTCTTTTTTCCATGCATTTAAATCTTTATTTTCACCCCTCAGGGTTAATTTTAAAAGAACAACGTACATAATTATTTTTTGCTTTCTATAAGTGACTTAACGTTTAGTTTGACATCTGTAGCTTCAACGGTTTCAATTTTTTGGACAACAGTATTTACTCTTTCCACCCCCTTAGGGATTGAATTTTGAATTAAATCTTTCTTAACGCACGCCTACATCACAAGATATAAGCCTCTGTACAACATTTCAAGTTTCTAGATCCAGTAGCTTGGGCTGTGCGTTGATGTATGTCAGTCAGTTTACTCTTATGTATATATATATATATATGTGTGTGTGTGTGTGTGTGTGTGTGTGTGTGTGTGTGTGTGTGTGTAGGTGTGTGTGTGTGTGGGTGTGTGCGCGCGCGCGTGCGTGAGTGCTTGAAGGATCAGATGAGTGGTTATAATTCAGATAAGAAAATAAATCGTATCAGATTCATTAATAAATATAGGAAAAATATAGAAATTTCTGTAAGTCGTCGCACAGCACTATTGTTTGATGTTTTCGGTAAAAGTCGGTATTGTCAAAGGTTTGCAAATAAAGAAGATGAAAAATTACGAAACTAAGACGCCGCTGCTGACGTTGTTAAGTTTGAAATTCGTTCATTGCTTTTAGAAATCAATTCTTTAGCTTCGAGTAAAAAAATCTCTACAGATACTTGCGTGCCAAAGGTTTTGTCATATTTTTAGAAGAAATCATTCTGAAAGATAAAAAAATACACAAGGAAATTATCATATTTGCTGTTGGGCCACAAAATTTTTTTATTACCACTTTTTTTTCTGAGTTTTGTTAGGATTCAATTTTGTTTCTACTTGTTCTATAATTATGTTTTTGTGTCTGTATTGAGAAAAAAAACTGATAAAGAAATTCATAAGTACATTAATTTTGTGTATGTTGAACATTTTTTAAAAATATTTTCTTATGAACAAAGATTTGCTTTAAGCTTTTATACAGTTTTATAAATTACCAGCTGGCCCGGCAGACGTTGTTCTGCATTTTCTTGTAGGTGACTTACCTGCATACTTAATGCTCGCAGCTGCACCAGCATGGCCGTGGATTTTTTTTTATTTTGTACCAATCGATGTCAATTTCAATCCCCGTATCCTAATGCGGCGGGCGGTAATGTCGAAATGAATTTATTAATGACGATTTCAAGTGTAATTTCATTACCTACGAAATAAAGATATTTTTGATTTGTTTTGACATATTCGATTCCGATCTCAGTCATATTTTCGATCTCACACTTCTTTTCGATCCTAGTTCCGTTCCCAATTTCGGCTCCGGTCTCGCTCTCGATTGATTTGGATTGGTTGCAACTTAACACAGAAAATTTGGTCGCGAAAACCAAAAGATATATTTAATAATTTAGGATTCATTTCGTCTTATAAAGAAGCAATATTTCATGAAACATCTGGTCATTTTAAAGACCCAATAGATATTCAATTATTTAGCTGAGTGGGTCTTTCTTGCTTTAATATTCATTAAGGCAAGGAGCTCCGGAGCATATGTTACAAATAATATTGGTAAGTCGCAAATCAGGCTGTGCCGGAAATTGTAACTTCAGGAAAATTTGACTGTTTTGTCCGCAAGCTTCCATAGAATGCAATGACAATACTTATACTGATTTTCCTCCACCAATGATTGCAGACGAAGATGATGAAATAGAAGGGAAAGAAATTGCAAAAAATATTTCTAAGTACATTTTTATATTAGGCCGGAAAAAAGTTCTTCGTTTTTTATAAGTTAAAAATTGCAGTAAAATCTCTTTGGTTGTGCTGTTTGTATCTGGTAAGTTTTAATACCATTAAATAGATATTATTTAAAAAATTAAAAGTAAAAACGGTATTCCGCCATTTTTCTATTATTTTTATCTCCACCAAAATGAGTGAATCTAACATAGGGATTCAATACAATTTGAAGTTTTATTACAAAAAAGGAAAAACTGCGCCACAAGCTGCGAAAAGAATTTCTGACATTTGGCGTTTGTGGTCACTTGTGGGCTATTGGAAAATGGACTATTGCGGTAAGAGTATGCGAAAACGATCGAAACGGTCGAAAGGTAAGCAAGCTCCACAGACTATAGCGAAACCTTGAATAACTCGCAATAAGTTATGCTATGTGTATGGTGGAATTACAAGGGCATTATTCATTATAAGCCTTAACCTTCTGGCAAAACCATCAATTCGGATCTCTACTGTCAACAACTAACGAGACTCAAACCAGAAGTACAGAAAGCACGACCGGAATTGATCAATAGAAAGAGTGTGGTTTTTCATCATGACAAGGTCAGACCACACACATTTCTAACCACTCATCAAATATTAAGGAAACTCATCAAATATTAATTATTTAAGGAAACTTCGCCTGTAGTTAACAATCCCTACTTATATCCACTCTCTATAGTACCTATAGTTATATTAATCTTTAAAAACACTTCGTGTTTGATTAACAGTACCTATCTATATCCATTGTCTACAGTCCCTATAGATTTTTCTAATCTATAAAGAAACACCGTCTATGGTTAAAATTCCCTACATCCAATATCTATATTCCCTGTAGTGGTCTTATTCTTTATGGAGACTTCGCTTGTGGCTGACAATCCCTATTTATATCCAGTATCTACCGTCCCTAAAGTTTTCTTAATCTTTAAGGAGACTTCGCCTGTAGTTAACAATCCCTACTAATATCTACTATCTATAGTACCTATAGTTATATTAATCCTTAAAAACACTTCGTGTTTGATTAATAGTACCTATCTATATCCATTGTCTACAGTCCCTATAGATTTTTCTAATCTTTAAAGAGATACCGTCTATGGTTAAAATTCCCTACCTATATCCAATATCTATATCCCCTGTAGTGGTCTTATTCTTTAAGGAGACTTCGCTTGTGGCTGACAATCCCTATTTATATCCAGTATCTACCGTCCCTAAAGTTTTCTTAATCTTTGGGAGACTTCGCCTGTAGTTAACAATCCCTACTAATATCTACTATCTATAGTACCTATAGTTATATTAATCCTTAAAACACTTCGTGTTTGATTAATAGTACCTATCTATATCCATTGTCTACAGTCCCTATAGATTTTTCTAATCTTTAAAGAGATACCGTCTATGGTTAAAATTCCTACCTATATCCAATATCTATATCCCCTGTAGTGGTCTTATTCTTTAAGGAGACTTCGCTTGTGGCTGACAATCCCTATTTATATCCAGTATCTACCGTCCCTAAAGTTTTCTTAATCTTTAAGGAGACTTCGCCTGTAGTTAACAATCCCTACTAATATCTACTATCTATAGTACCTATAGTTATATTAATCCTTAAAAACACTTCGTGTTTGATTAATAGTACCTATCTATATCCATTGTCTACAGTCCCTATAGATTTTTCTAATCTTTAAAGAGATACCGTCTATGGTTAAAATTCCCTACCTATATCCAATATCTATATCCCCTGTAGTGGTCTTATTCTTTAAGGTGACTTCGCTTGTGGTTGACGATCCCTACTTATATCCATTATCTATCGTCTCTAAAGTTTTCTTAATCTATAAAGAGACATCGCTTGTGGTTGATGATTCCTTCTTATATCTACCATCTAGAGTCCCTATAGTTTTATTAATCCTTAAGGAGACATCGTGTGTAGTTTACAATCCCTACCTTTATCCACCACCTAATCTCTATCTCTATAGATAATATAGATTATTTAAGTTGTTCGTTGTCTATCTTGGTGATGTATCCTGTATATACGATTACAAAGTTACTTATGCAGTACGTAAAACTATTCATCATCGTCATTTCTCGGCTATCATAAATAGATTTATAAATTTGTAAAAGGAGATAAATTTACTAATAGAAAAGAAAACAACGTTAAAATTTAGAAAGTGAAATTTAAAATTACGGATGTTCCAGTTTATCCTTCTTTCATAGGCTAAACACTAACTGATTTTAAAATTTGAAATATGTGTATCTGCAAACAGTACCTTAGAATTTTGATGATCAGAGAATTAGTGTGTCAATGACAAAACTGAAGGACTTTCACTGGTGATAGTTTGTAAACTATAAGTCTAAAAAGTACATAATTTGGGAATATAGCTAGTTGTAGTATGTCTTCTTGGACACTTAAAATTAAAGCTACAAGCTTTATTTGCAACGATATTGCAGGGGGTCGAAAATGCCCTGAGTGGCTTCGACCAAAGGAATGTACGTCTGTGCGCGACTTGGCAGAGGCACTGTCCCATCCCCAGATTATATTTTACGAAGCAAATAAAAGTAGAGTAAATTTAGTTGTGCTATTAACGGATTCAGTCTGGTGAAATTTTGATTATTTTTTGCTATAGTGTCATTAAAATTTTAACATTTGAAAACACGTTTCTATTGTTACCTTAAAATAAAAATATATTGTGGTAATATTTTTTAATAAATCTGTCTTATCGTTTTGGTTTATTTTTTTTAAGAAATCTCCGTGTACTACCTACTTCGTTTCGTTTTATCCGGTAACAGTTTTCAATGAAAATGTACCGACATACTGTATTCCATTCACATCCGCAATATTATTTTCTTGAAAAACATCCTATTTCCGGGGTTTCCGGCGGTAGACCGGGAAAAATTGTTACATAAAAGGCCATGGCGGTCGGGGGGTTTGCGGGGGTGCGGGGCGCGCCGAGGGAGCGCCGCAGACGGACCGATGAGTTTAAATAATTGGACGACACGCGCGGGGCCGACGCCCGCACGGTCGCGCACTAAAGCGTCTCGCACACTGCCGAGCACTTTTAAAAAGGTCCTGTTTTGGCATAGGACTACTCGTCATAGTTTTTACAGCCGTTCTAAATTTTTAATATATTGTCATTGTGTTGACTGTTTGTCGTATTAGGGATTTTATATATTTAGTTCATGTCATATACTTAAGAAATATGATTTTTGTTTTAAACTGTGGTCAAGCGTGAAAGATTATAAAAAATGTACAGCTTTAAATTTATTTATATTATTAATATAATATTAACTCTGTTTAAATGAGCTATAATAGTATTTATATTGTCTAAAACTAGGAAAATTTTCCTTCAAAAGAATATTAATTTTATGACATTTCTGAAGAATTATTGCAAAGGCTCAGACCTTTGCAATTGTATTCGAAAATTTAGTTTTCAGGCAACATCCTTAAGACTATCGAACTCAAGAAGACACATTGCTAAGCGACCATCTGACTAATATAAATTTTAGTTCCACGAGTGATTCTGCATTCGATTTTGAGTCGACTAGAACTTTATAACTCAATTTTCTAGTTTTTTGTCCGTGTCCGTTATTTAAGGTTATAATTGAATTTTGAAAATTGGTGTCTCTATAAAAAACACTGTACGCACAATAAAATTGAAACTTTTTAAACTTAAAAATATCATTATTGATACAATTTTTATAGTTTAAATATACTCTTGTCATAAGAAATAAATATTTTTGAAATGTAGTTAATCAAAAAAAAAATCGATAAACATTAATTTCCCAACCCACGGCTGTTCATACATAACGTCGGACGTGCGCATACGAGACTATCTTATTCTACCGCTTCGTATCATTGTATATACTTAGCTTTCTTTCTCCTTATCTTTACGTTATATCTTTCTTCTCTCTCATATAATGAAACGTGACGTTCCTTTTAAATTGCTCTCAATTCTCGTCCAATTTTCGATTATCCATTTAGAATTTTACACATTACAGAATTATTTCGGGACTATTGCTATTAGTATAACCATGTATAGTTTTGTGGGAGCATTGACATTATTGCTATCATCATATCATAAACAGCTGTGTACTTCTCGAAAATAGTCTTGGAAAATAAAAATAAATTAAAGACTTGTGTCAACGACAGTACCGATACGGCGCCGTTCAGGTGAGCTCGACCGCGCCGGCCGCTTCCGTTTGTACACGCCAGGGGGAGTCTCGGTCAATATTGGCGCACGGACTGCGTTCTGCGAACCGGATTATTCTGGATACACTAGAGCTTTGTAAGTCTTTTAGGAACCTGAAAATGTCTAAAATTAACCTACAAAGGTACGAGATATAGAGGTACGAGTACGTCATATCTTTGACGTTGTGACTCAAATGCAATTGCTTTTGCCATAAATAACATGTACCTAAAATTCGATCTACCTTATGCTATTCGAATTCTAGTCTTACTTCTAGTCTTATATGTTAGGTTGGTGAAAAAGTTTTTTCGTATTTTATAAGTGAAAAGTTATAGTTATATACAAACGGCACAACCAAATCTCTTTAGTTGTGCTGTTTGTATCTGGCTAGTTTTGATACCATTAAATAGAAAACATTAAAAAAAAGTAATAATGGTGACCAGCCATTTTTCTATTGTTTTTTGTCCACCAAAATGAGTGAATTTAACTTAGAAATTCGATACATTTTGAAGTTTTATTACAAAAAAAGGAAAAATGCGACACAAGCCGCAAAAAAAATGTGACTTTTGTGGGGTTAATGCAGTTTCGGTACACAAAAAAAAAATACAACTTAGATTAAAGAAAAACAGTTTTCTCGGAATTATTATGTAAGTTCAAGCGTATTAATCTTGTTTTAAAAATACTTTTTCTTCCCAAACGTTACCGCTTGCAAAACTTTCCAAACAATTAACAAAAACTGTTTAGGAAAGAATTATATTTTCTTAAAATATTTATTGGGTTTAAGAAAAAAACCTCTTTAGTGGAAAAATTACAAATTTCGATTTAAATTTTTTTCTCTTGTTCCAAAAATACAAATTATTACTTTTCTTATACAAGTATTTTTTGATGCAATTATAATGTTCTTATTTCTACTGTATTTATTTCAGAAAATTATGTTTGAAACATTAAAAGATTTAGTTTTACGCGAAGTAAAAGTTTTCTTGAAACTATGTAGTTAAACGTAAAAAAAATATATATTTTGAAAATCCATTGTTATTCGTGTAATAAAAAAGGATAATGAGTCAAAACAAATGTACTCCATATGAAATACTCGTATTTGACACGTCATCGTGCGTTATTACGTTGAGCATGTTGCAATTAATATTGACGCCATTTTGCAGTTTGTCATAAACAGTGTTGTGCTTTACAATAATAATTGATTTTATTGTTTGCTGTTTTGCTGGTGATTTGTTCTTTTCACTGTTCTTAGTGTGTTCAAGATAATTTGCTGATTTTTATCGATGTTTATTGGAATGTTATTCTGAACCTAAATCAAAGTGCGTCGGTACATATTACGCTACATGCATATTTCCGAACCATTCTAATAAAATTATAAACGGAATCCAACTGCAAGATTTATTGTAAACTTTTGTGAATAATCCTCATTATAGAGCTTATAAAGTCAATGAGGCTGTAGAAAGAAAAATTCTTGCACATGAAGATTTGTATACAAATTCACTTACTATTTTGTACCTTGTAGAGCCTTATTCGATATAATTGATTTTTAGTTTAAATTAATGACCTGTATTTGTACAATAATAAAAAAAAACTGCATAAGATTAATTATTAATTTCTACGAAATAAATCGTATTAGATATCATATTTTTCAGATGAAAGTATTCACGAATATTACATTATTACAAAAATCTTATGAATTATGATTAAAAAAATATAATGTTTTGATTCCTATCATTTAAAGTAGTTAATTATAGTACTAATTGTAAAGCTTTCATAACCAATTTCCTTAAAATACAGAGTTTTAGATTAGGTGTGTCTAACAAAAATAAGGAAAATTGTAATAGGCAGATAATTATTGACTAGTATGATATTAAATAATAATAATAATCCTTTATTCGGCCCTCAAACAAACAAAAAGGAAGACATGTATAAAATCTTAAAATGAACTTAACTAAAACGTACCTTTGCAAATTAAAAATAAATAAATGACAAAAGGCCTAAAGGGTGACCAGCTCAGCAAAATGCTGCAGCCGGAGCCACAGCGCTGATTTTCCGCTGGGCCCGAAACATTAAAATTAAATCCTGATTACTTATCAAATAAATTTTGTGCACACAAAATAATTTCGCCCATTTTTAAATCTGCAGCAGCATAAACCAAGTCTAAAGCAAACATATATGAATAGAAAATGAAATAATACCACTTTCTTCCTTTTTATTTTTAAATTATGTTTTCTATTTCATAATTATTAAGGATAAAAATTTTTACGGCAGGTAATCAGTAATGCCATTCAACTGTAGTGATAAAATCTGTTTTTTTAAAGGGTGATTGAAAGAGTGAGATAATGGGAGGTTGCGCCGTGGGGGTGGGGTATTATTTCATACTTTGGAGGTGGCATACTTAAAACTGCCCCTAAATGCAATGTAAAGTTACAGACGAAAGTGTGCTATTATTATGTTATTTTAAAAGTAACTCCAAATGCGAGGGTCTTCAAAATATGCTTCGGTTGTTATTGTTTAAAAATAAAAAAAAGGTAAACCATTATAGAGGCTTTGAAGTGTATAAGACTTGTTATAGATCTTTTAAACAATATAAAATTGTCATAATAGGCACGATGAGAGTAAGCAAGAATAACTAAAATAATGTGTTTATCTACCGCAAAACATTTAATTTATTTTGAAATTAATATTGATTCTCATTTATAAGACGAGATTATTTATTTATTTAAGTAAATAAAACTACAAAATAAAGATGTCTGCCATGCATACCTTACTATTTTGTACTAAGTATAAATACTTTTGAATCAAAAACATCTCATCTTAATTTAAAACTTTGATAAAATAATCTAATATAATTAGTGATCCGTTTGACCTCCTATCATATTCGGATCGAATAATACTATTTTAAAGTAACACACTAACAACATCAAATGCAGAAATTAAGTATCATCTTTTGAAATTTGCATGTCTTTACTCAAAAACTATTTTCTAGCTTTCAAAAGTCATAATATTTAAAAAAGAAGAGCACATGCTCTTAAGTTGTGGAAATTTGGAATTCAGTTAAATTATTCTTAATTCTCCATACAAAAATAAATAAATTCTAGAAGTTTTAAAATAAAAAACTTTTTATTGTAACTAAATTTACATTCTTGGTGCAAAGAAAGGCGTTTGAGAAATTTCTACTCTATTGTCAAGAAAATATGTTTTTCCTAATATATGAGCGTTCCTTGTTTTTGGTTTTAGGAAATGTGCTTTGATTGAATGTAACGTGCTGTAGTTAAAGCTCTTTCTTTTTTCCGTAATAGAGTAGCACAAAACTGGTTCAAGCATTTGTAGTCCGATAATTTTGATGTCAAAGATGAACCTCGCTCTGGTCGACGTGTTACGAAGGAAGTCGATGCCAATTTGACAAAACTAGAGCAAGATCAGCATATTACTTTTATGATATATATCACAATAAGTTACAGGCTATTATAATTTACAAAGATACTAGCGTTTGCATGTGGCTTCGCTCGCGTGAACATAAAACGAATGCTTTACTTTCACCGATTGGTTAGTGGTAGCAGAAATGTTCAAGGGAGCGCCAAGTTCAACATCAGTCTGGTATCGGAATTGCGAGCACGACCGGAACCAGTTTTTAGGAACACGAGTGAGATAGTTGCAGAAGAAGAAAAAAATGGACTCGTACATGTGTTTCCCATGTAAAATGTATAGGTCCTCTGGAATAATTTTATGAGAATCGAATTGAAGACAGAACCAGGAATTGGTATTGAGAACCAGGATCGGAATCAAGGACAAGATCAGGATCCGGATCATGACTTACAGCGTGATTGGTCAATATAAAACTTGAAAAAATTAATTCTGTTCGGAAATTCATTCGGACGGAACCGCAGGTGTTATTAATGCTTCTATACTTATAACTACGGTAACATGTTGAGGTAAGAACTTTTGATGTATATTTAATAGTTTTACTATTAAAAAAAGTAATATAATTCGGACAATAAGCACAACAATTGCATTGGCTCTTAATAACTTCAGCGAAAAGAATTGATAAGAAGATTTTGACTTTAAGTAACTGTTGCTTTAAATTAACACGTAAGAGAAAACGTTTATATTGTAACCATATTAGCAAGGGCGTACCCCCCTCCTCATATTACATAAATATATATTAAGTAAACGTTTATACTTCTACAGTTTGTTTAGTGAATTTAATAAATGATTGTCGCAATATAATTTATTAAATAAATGCAATTTCTTGTATCAAAAATTTATTATTTGAATATTTTGTCTTCGTGTCTGCTCTGTGTTTATACGCCATACGTATGTCTATATATATTTTTTTACTGTCATTCTGATGTACCGACAAAATGTAAGGCGTTTGCATGAAATTTGCATGAAAATCACCGACGCGGCGTCAACGGCGCGGACTCTTCTAACGCATTAACGCAACGATTGTCAACGCACGATCCCGAGTTAGAGCGGGGCGTACGACGTACGGCGCCTATTTGCATTTGTTTGTCGTTATTGAGTCAATTTTAATGCTGTACACATAAATACGTATTTTACCGGCATGATTGTAATTTTTAGTGGGTACTGACTTATTTACAATTGTACTTAATCATGATAACAAAGAGGTAGTGGTACTTCAATATATTTTAAGAACTAGCTTTTGCCCGCGGTTCCGCTCGCATGGATATCGAATGTTTTTCTCCTCTTGTATCGACCGATCATAGGCTGTCAACCGTGATCTAGATATTGTATTTTTTTCTTTTTCAGTTCTGGCTCTACTCTTGATTCTGATTCTGGTCTCGGTCTAGATTCCGATTTATCCGGCCTAGATAGATTTCGGTCTAGATTCCATTCAAAATATACATAATTCACCCCCGACTCCGCCCACGTAGACATACAACGGATTCTTTCAACTTTTATATCGAAATCGATAACGTTATCGACCACGATTGATTCCGCGCCATATTCTTGCACATTAAACGCACAACACCCCTTTAACCTTTTTTATTATGAAACAATTTCGCTTACGCTTTTGATCTTGATTGCGCTCCTCCTCGCAATTTCGATTCCGAAGCGATGTTGAACTCGAACCTCTCTTGGACATTACTGGTGCTAATAGTCAAATAACTCATTCTACCATTACGTAAGCGGAGCCGTGAACAAAAGTTAGTATCTTTATTTTTGTTATGCTGATGTTTAAGCTATATCACGGTAACTTTTCAGATAATTCTCTTCAACCGTTAAAGCGTGATTGAGCAACATCCAGACATGCAAATTTTAACATTCATTATATTAATTGTTGAATAATTGTATAAATAGCTTCATCAAGCAATTGTTTAAATGAGCACAGATAAAATTAAAGTTATCAAATCATGATAGAACAATGCAGTGGTCAACTTGGCTGCAGCACGAAAATGGGCTAACACACTTCTTCTCTTATTTGATATTGATAACTCGACGAAAGTAATTTACACTCACACAATCGGCAAATTTGAGAGAGCGTGTTTTTGCATCGCGTTTTTGGCCATATTTCATCTTCGCAAGCCCGTTTATACGTCTCTTTTATTTTATTAGGATATCACAACACACATTACAATGATATATGATAAATAAGGAAGATGATAAAGTTTCAAGTATATAAAAAACTGGTTAGTTGCGATCAGAACCGCGGACTGAAGGTCCCGTATCAAGAACACTATTTATTTATATAATTTTTGTTACCTGCTGTGTTGAATGATTTTGAGAAACTCAACCACAGCGCTATTTAATTTTATCTGAAGCGTCATCTATACAATTTAATTCTGAAGTTAAAATGTACGGATAATATGGCCGATATCATAATATTTATTCGAATTCACGTAGTATCTATGGGAAAATTGCTTATTTTACTGGATTTTATGACTTATAAATTTTTTTACAGAATTTATATAACGCACAGACATACAACCAAAAATGAGTACAACGCAAAATTTCGTTTTGCTATGAAATATGGTTAAAATGTATTTTTAATTTTAACAATTTCTATTTTAGAATTACAAAATATGGAGATGAAGGGATTAATGTACTAATTTTAACCTACTTCAAAATAGGGAGGTTCTTAATTCGTCTATATGTATTATTTGTATGACAATAAGATATTTTCCCGCGGTAAAATGGAGCCTATATTTAAGTCACACCTCTAGCAATATGTCGGTGAAAACGGTATTCAATTACATGCAGCAGTTTTGCGCATGCGTGCATATGCACAGACAGGCAGACAAAATTCGGAAATTTATTGTTGTGGCTTCTGTTTATCTAATAAAGACCCCCACATTCGTTTTTCTTCAGTATCTATAATACACAGAGATCGGCCTGTTACGATTTTATTATATGTGTATTACATTTTATCTTTTTCTTTTGGCATTGCTGATTGTCTACGAAAACTTTTATGTTGGCTACAAATTTTGTACGAGTCTCCACCTTAGCAATGACGAATCTTTTAGTAATCAGATAAATTTTATGTCAATTTATATTAATTAATGGTGGTACGCGCTATGCCACAAGAAGAAAATCGAAAATTCTGAAACAAACATCAAAATTGTCTCGCCTACGAGTATTAGACATCGCAAATTCTTGCTAATCTTTTATTTCTATAAAGTGCATTTCTTACACTCGTTTTCAAAGCTGGTACGATAGATACCGGTTTTCTCGAGAAAATGTCCAAGCGCTGAAAAATATTAGCGTTTCAGCATTCTCTAATTTCAATCAATACCCGGTTGACTGTAGCGGCAGCGTTATCTCTGCGCTAGTCCAATTCCACAGCGTCTCCGCAGCGTCAAGTGTTAAAATAAAGATAGCATTGTCTCCCGTACAAAATGAGCTCGCGCGCGGCGAGGGGACGTGAAATAGTGCGCGGCGCCATCTCTGGAGAGGGCGCCGAATTCAACTCGCGATGAACGGCGTCACCTCCGGCGGCCGCGCGACCGAGGGGGGCTATTCTCGAAGCGCCCTGCAAAATTTGCATCTGACGGTTGTGCACATTGACTACAATCATGGCAAGCGTAGTAACAACTCTCTCTCTGCAGTTCTGCTAATGATATAAATATTTATATTTCAGTTTGCGTATAATATTTTAAATATTCGGCACAGCCATGTTGTGCGGTTCAGCGATTGCGCCCGTTGTTACACACAACAAATACATAGTTCATATAAAAATATTGAATATGCCACTTAGATGATGGCTGCTAATACTCTTTAATGCGCAATAAAGTGCACATAATATTTTGCTGTGATGTTTACGATTAGGTTTGTTATTTATTTGCTTCGGTTAGTAAATTTTGTATTACATATATAGAAATATTAATATTTTTTAATATGTTTTGTGTTGTTTGTGACACACAATGTTTATGTGTCGAAATATCACGTTAAAAAAAGGTATAAAATCAACTTACAAGCATATTGTTTATTAATAAATAGATGTTAATTTGATGTCGGGACTTCTGATAAAGTAAACTTTGGGTATTAGGAAAAATCGTACGCAAATTAATTTTAAGATTTCGATTAATATTTCTATAAAATCTCAATGTATATATTTATATTAATGTTTAAGAATAGGCCATTTGAGTGTCCCTCTCGGAGGCACCGCGTCGGGGATGTCCCTCCCTGTATCTGTTGCCCCTCTTTACGCAATATCGGGCTACCCTCTGCTTTTGTTAGAATTCAATGTAGCGCGGACGGCGGACTTTCCGTTCCGTATCGTGAGATATGTGGATGGAAAGACATTTTATTTTGAATTAAACTCCGCTTCTTTCTTGTAAATAATATAGGTTACGAAAATTTGTTGAGCAAAGTGAATAAAAAAAAAATAGGTATTTTGGAATTTATTTGGATATCCACAAACTTAGAAAATACAATGGTTGAAATAGAGGACGCATACGCACTTTAATTGTGACAGCAGTATATTACAGTAATACATGTCCTCTAAATAGACTTGTTTTGCAATAATGCACGTACGCTGTGTTATACGCGCGAAAGCAAACCTACTGGAGATCAAATTTAAAACTAGTCGGTGGATATCGTTTTGACGTCAAAACTACGTAGGGCGGTTTTCCCGCCACGCGCCCTCGGTTTACATAATTTAGATGTCATAACGCTGTCGACTAAGTAGGTTAAAGTTTACAGAACTACCTGCTGGCTACTTGTTCTAAAAAGTGTGGGCGAAAAAAATGAGAACAAAAATTTGTAAGGCATCAAGCATGTGTTGTAAATATTTATTATGTATGTATGAAATAAATATTTATGACGTTAAATGCGATTGAGATGAAAAAGACAATAATTCATGTAAATTTTAAATGATCTATTGAATTTGAAAAGACTTTCATTTCAGAGACATCATTATTACTAATAAATGTTTACAATCTATCCGCTCTCATATGCAGTTGTCAATCTAATCTCAATCCGTTATCGATCTCATCACATATCACAAATAACTAAGCATCAGAGATCAAGTATGTCTTATGACTGCTATCTAATGTTAATACCGTCTCGCTGCGATGCCGGTCCACACCGCCCTTTCGATCGTTGCCGACACGTGGAATGACGAAGGACGTCTCCTATTATACGAATTTTCAGATTTATACAAAAAGAAGAGAAATGAGTTCAACTGACAAACCGATGAATAAAATGAACAAACTTTGCGTTTCTAATTTTACATGTATTGTTACCGCTTATAAATATTAGTTTTTTTTTCACGAAAATAATTAAATCTAAATGTGCCTGTTAAACCGAATAAACTAAACGGGATTGATATGTAACTGATGACATATCATTGTGACATGCCGTAGTTACCGCGCCGTTGGTGCGAGCAGCCTTATAAAGTGCAACAATATTGAACTCATCACAATATAATCTCGATTCATATCAGTAAAATTCATGATGCTGGGGTGTCCTAGAAGTAAAGAGACAAAATAATCTTAACAATATTTTATCAAAAATAATCAGATATAGTATGAATTTGGTATCCAAATGAAAGTAGACCTATTTTATTTTTAATATATGTATCAAATTTGCTCTAGAATGCCTTTATATCCAATTTTTCTCATATCGATCGCGGCCACGTTATGACCGCTTTTCCACATGTAGCTCCAACTCCTCTAGTCAATCTAGTCCACTGGTGTTTGAAAGAAGTCATTGTTCATGGTATGCCTGTACACTTTTTATATCTTTTTTACACGGGCCCAAAACATTTCGATACCTCGAGCTGAGGAACATTCGTGGCGTTGTTTGTCTATAGTCATGAACTCAACACCCGCAGTCTGTAGTCGTCATGGGGTGAAGCTAAATCCGGCCAAAACGAAACATCTTCTCTCTGATAATGCTTGTCTATAAAAGGTATTAGACTTTTGATAATACACTCTAAGGCAATCTGCGAGTTTATAGATCGTGTACGATAGTAGGGTTCGGAAACATTATCGTTTTCATCAACAGCTTGCCAAACAAGATATTTCTTAAGAAATACCTTGTGGCCCTTGGTGCGATTTTTCACTATACTCAACAACGTCACGACTGGTTGTGTTCTCAGTTTCCTTGTAACGTCATTATTCATGTACAATTCTTGTTCAGTTCGCTTCATTTTGAAAAAAAAAAATGGAAAACGACTTTAAAATCCGCCTATTTTAACTGATGTTATCTATGGTACCATAACAACCATTTACTTATCTTTGAATACTTGTTCCGTGGCCAGTTTGATTTTGAGAAAAGTCTCTTTATTTCTGGGACATTCTTTATAGTACACAAATACTGGTCATTACATATAAATAATGTTGTAAATCTTGTCACATAGGCCGTTTGTACGGCATTTATCGTAGCAGTAATGACAATTTGCCACGTGAACATGTGTAGGCGTTTTCATGGTTGAAAGAGCATGAAGGCTCAGGCGGTTTAGTTTAAATCGCCCAAAAAGTATGTAAATAATACAACAAAAACAATTAACGTCTGACGATCCGTTCATTAATTAATCACACAACAAACGTCAGAAAACGTGACTGTAAAAAAATTTTTCGTATTTTATATACAAATTCAAGATAATTTTTCATCATATTTTATTTACATTTAATTATAATATATATGTGCCATTTTGTTTAGTAACTTATTGCTATTTTGTAGATAGTGACATCATCCCCTCGTTGTAGAAATTTTGGGACTTCTTATCAAAAAACTGGGACAAGTAGTTTTGACAGTCCTTGATGTTAACCTAACACTGGCTAAAAAATTTTAAAGAGACTGAAACAGGTAAAAATCTGAGGGTGCAAGGTCAAGGTTATATGATGGATACATTAACAATTAACAACCGAACTCTCTCAATATTTGCTGAGTGGCTAAAGATGTGTGTAGTCTGGCCTTATCATGGTGAAAACCACACCCTTCTTGATGAGTAATACCGGTCGTTTTTCCTGTACTTCTTGCTAGAATATCATCAGCTGTTGGCAGTAGACATCCGAATTTATGGTTTTATTCGGGGGTAAAAGCTCATAATTAATAATGCTCTTCCAAGCCCACCATATACATAGCATCAACTCATTGTTCTTAAACTTCTTATATATCATTTTTTTTATAATCGTATTCGTAGACAAAATAAAATTGATCTATTGTTTTACTATAGTATACGATGTAGTTAATCAGTAAGTAACGGAAATGGTTTCAAAGGGCCGAAAGGGACTTTATATTTTATATTGACCAGTATTCCAAAGTTAATTTCATTGGTTTTAATTTGAGTATGCATTATACAGTGTACTGGCTACATATTTTGTGATTTTTTTTTTATTAACATATTTCGAAGGGACAGTTGATACGCGGTTAGCGCAAAACGCTTAAACTATTGAGGTTAACGACCTTTTTGAATGTTTTTCTGCTTTATAAAGCAACGTAAAGATAAATAACATCAAATTTCAATTGCAATCAGTATCGATTCTATTTCCGCTCGCATTCCCCATTGTACTTACCGATGTCTCATTTACAATCCGATTTCGATCTCGAACTCAGCGTGATTCCGCTTGCGATTCTTGAATGAAATAATACCCAAGTAAAATTCTAAAAACGAATTCGCAAAAACGTAGATTTCTATTTTCATCACTAGTAATAGTTGAACTAAATAGCGTAATATAGTATTACTTTTAAAGTCGGTAGCGGATCCATAAGGTTGGGGGGGTCAAAAAGGATCACGACCCCTCCTGGGATGGGTCTTTCTCTTACGATCGCAATCGAATTAGAGCCAGTCCTGACTGATACCTATGTGTGATCCCCCGACTCGAAGGCTAGATCCGTCCTTATTTGGACTTATCAGAGTTACAAAATTGATTTGTGATCAATTTCGTGCTTAATTTGGTGTAAAGAAAGATC
Organism: Eumeta japonica; assembly: GCA_005406025.1. Taxonomy (NCBI): domain Eukaryota; kingdom Metazoa; phylum Arthropoda; class Insecta; order Lepidoptera; family Psychidae; genus Eumeta; species Eumeta japonica. The sequence goes on from BGZK01000559.1 coordinate 187,647, forward strand.
AATACAATACTTAATTTTATAAATTTAATATTAATACATCGCTGTACGAAATGAAGTCGAGATGTGACGTGAAAGAACGCATTTCTTTGATTAAAATAATTAATGTAATACAGAACACATATTTTGGGGTTGTCCGACAAATGCCTCTAATATCGAGGTGTACCGAATTTTGTGTGGAGAAATTCTAGGAGAAACGATATCGTTATTATTGTTGTTGGGTCAAGTTTTTATTAATCTATTGCTGAGTAGTCTCATCTATCTTCACACAATATTTATTGTATCAGATCAAGAATCTTAGATCTTAAGTTCTACCCTCGGGTCCTTCAGTCTTCTATGGCTCGTGCTCCTGCGCCAGGCCAGAGTGCACTGAAGGCTGTTATGACCTACTGTCATTAGTACGGAGAAAACGACCACAACCAGTAGCTTAACGGGTTTTTCCAAATGTGGAGAGAATCGTTTAATTTGACTTAAGATAAGAATTTATTGACCGATTCGCCCGTGGTCAGGATTCGAGCCCAATACTTTCTCATTTGAAACCACCACGCTTAATCACCCGATCGTAATATAATATTTTAAGTCGGGAAAATATGTATTATATTCAATGCGCAACAGTTTTATAATGAGTAGTATGTTAGAACATAGGTAAAACCTAAAATGACATTAATAATATCATAAAATAAAAATTAAAAACTCATTCTACGTTGCAACACGTAGTGATTTACAGAGATAACATGTAACAGAAAAATATTAAAATGGGACATAAATAGGAGACGCGACTGATTAGAAAGGTTAGAACGAGACCAACATGCTGTTTGGTGACCTGAACGCGATGAGTTGCTTTTTGCTTTGTGCGTTCGTTTCTTTGATCATGAATTATATATCAACTAGCTGGCCCGGCAGACGTTGTTCTGCCCTTTTTTGTTTGTTCTCGCCGTATAAATGCCCGGTAGCTACTCCAACATGGACGTACAATGAATTCCTTCATCTTTTGTGTCGATTGATTTCTAACTGAGTACCCGTATCACTTTCGATTCCGCAGCCGGTCACACATTTGGTTGTAGTCCCGACTCCGCATCCGTTTTCGACCCCAGTTCCGTTCTCTGTTTCGGTCCCGGTCCTGCTTGCGATTCGGTTCCGATCATATTCTATTCTCGTCCCGTTCGCAATTGTCGGTCCCATCTCGCTTTCAATCCAGATTTCGCTACCAGTCACAATTCCGACTTAGACGAAGCCGGGGGTAAATGCTAATATCGATATATATATATATATATATATATATATATATATATATATATATATATATATATAGAATGTTTGTATATATGAAATCGAAAAACTCAGAAACTATTTGATCTATCATTATGGATATTGATGTGTTGAGCGATACGGAAGTCAGTACATCGCAGCGCCACCTGGTGGCGAGTTGTGTTAATGGAGATAGCATAAAAACCTCTGTGAAAAAATACATCTACATGGCAATATTCATATTAATAGATCAAATAGTTTCTGAGTTTATCGATTTCATATAAACAAACATCCTTTTATACATAGGTTGAGTTCACTGTGATGCGAAACATGTGAGCGGAATCTTTATAATTGTGACAAAACAATTTTAAGTTTTAAGGGTGACATCTTTTGGTGGTGCATAAAATTGTATTTATAACATTTCTTTAAACCACTGGTTATTTATTTAGCATATATTATATATTTAAAAAAGCTTATTGCACCTTTCAAATATAAATATTTATAAGGGATTTTTTTTGTCTATAACGAAACTAAGATTTTGTTATTTGAAAATTCTTTTTAATAATTATGGTACCCATTCATTACTTATGCCTGTAAAACAAGTTTAAATTGGTGGTCAAAGGTTAGTAGAAGAGTGTCTTCAAATGACAGGGCCTTGGGTTAATTGCAATTACGAATTTGTCATTTAAAAATGAAAATGGCCCAAACGGATTGTTATTTTAAGATTATTACTTTTCCTTTTTTCAAGAAAATGGTCTGGGCTTTTGAGTGTTAAAAATTTTTAGATAGATTTAATTACTAACATTTATAATTATGCACTTATCTTTTTTGGGTTCCTTAGCACAGAAGGAATCTCTATAGTTTTGCCAAGTGCGTCCGTCCGTCCGTTTGTCTGTTTGTCCGCGTCTTAGTACTAGAAAGATTTATGGATATACATATTAATAATGCCGAGAAAATAGTAGATTAAATTTAAAAAAAGTAACTTAGGTCATCTCTCTTGCACATAATATAGAAATGATTTTTTTCATCTATCCCATGGTGTGGGATATAGTTGGATAGCTCATTAAAAAAATGTTGATAGGAGAAAAGCATTTTTTAAATTAGGGATCCGTTTGAGAAATACTACGCTTTAAAGTGCTAATTTTTGTTAGAGACAAGTGTCCCCTCCCTGTGGCTAAAGGTTGCACGAATACCGGCTGGCTCTACACTCCCGTTACTCCTAATCCATACTGGAACCTGCACTCCCTCTTATAATTACGCTTCCTTCGGTGCATCGGGACTTGTCCCTTTCAGTCATTGCGCCTGACTGAAGGTCGAGCGATGATGATGATGATGATGAGACAAGTGTTCCCTCCCTGAGAGCTAAATGGTTATTCTTAGTTATGTTTAAAATTTTAAAGCAATGCTATACATAACGAAGTTAAAAGGAAAACTATCACAACCGAATAAGCTTCAATAGTTAATAAGTAATAGTTGACCGACGTATAAAATAAATTTCGAGAATTAATAAGCAAAATTTGATACAAATTCTATTGAAAATTACTTAGATGACGTTGATTGTGTAAAACGGATAATAAATATAAGTATATGAGCCACGTAAAATTATGTAAATATAAAATTATAACATCTTTAACATTCGTCTTATGTAGCCACGTTTTTGAATGCTATTAGCGGTTAAACCGTTGAAGCGGTTAAACCAAGCTATTAACTTAATTAATAGGTTAATAGCTTGAAACTAGAAATCTTATTCTAATTCCACATACGGGCAACTACAGAACCTTACATTGCGCATGGCCTTGACATGCACTTGGTCACTTTTTAAATTGGTATGGAATTCTATCGTACATTGATCTCAGAAATATAAGGTCGGGGAAAAAGTGTTTTTTGTATCTTATATACAAATTCAAGATAAAAAGTTTTTTCGTATTTTATAAGTAATAAGGTGCAGTAAAATCTTTTTGGTTGTATGTACTGTTTGAATCTGGCTAGTTTTGATACCATTTTAAAAAATAAAAATTAAAAACCTGTCCCGCTAATTTTCTTTTTTCTGTTCTCCAAAATGACAGAATCTAACAATGCATTTTGAAGTTTTATTACAAAATCGAGAAAAATGCGACACAAGTCGCGAAAAACATTTGTGACGTTTATGGAGCTAGATCTAGAGTAGCACAAACCTTGGTTCAAGTGTTTTCAGTCCGGTAATTTTGATGTCAAAGATGAACCTCCATCTGGTCGATCTGTGACGAATAAAGTCAATTCCATTTAATAAAAAAGGATTGATTACCAAACAGTTTCGATCCATTTGGAAAAAAAAACTGGATATAAAAAAAGCTTGATACTTAGGTCCCACACCTGCTCACTGAAAGAGATCTATCGAAACTCATTTTGATCGCCAGTTATTGATCACTGGTGATGAAAAATGGATTACCTATGACATGCAAAAAGATCATGGTCAAAAGGCAAGCAAGCTCCACAGACTATAGTAAAACATGGATTAACTTGCAATAAGGAGATGCTTTTACCTCCTGGCAAAACCATCAATTCGGATGTCTATTGCCAACAGATGAGATTCAAACTAGAAGAAGAGAAGAGAGCACGGCCGGAATTGATCAATAGAAAGAGTGTGGTTTTTCAACATGAACATGCCAGGCCACACACTTTTTAGCCGTTCAGCAAATATCGAGAGAGTTTGGTTATGAAGTGTTAATGCATCCACCATATAGCCCTGACTTTGCACGCTCAGATTTTCACCTGGTCCGGTCTCTTCAGAATTTTCTAGGTTGGTGTTAGGTTAACTTCAAAAGAGGACTGCCAAATCAAGATTGCCAAAACTATTTGTCGCAAATTTTTGATCAGAAATCCCAAAATTTCTACAACAATGGAATTATGTCACTACCTACGAAATGGTAACAAGTTGATGAAAAAAAATAATATATGTGTTTATAACTTTGTTTTATTTCTGTAATCATTACTGAAGTTAAAATAGTTCTTTAGTGAATTATTTTATCTGAGTGTTGTTGAATATGCACCTTCTGCTTGTTTTCGAGTTTACTTTTTGCCCTATCTCAATTCTGTAACTTTAACTGTAAAAACCTGTCATCAATTCTGGAACCCTTGGTAGGGATATTTTGTAACAATATTTTATCACATTTATTTCATATAATGTGTTAACTAAACAATGTTGCGTTATTCAGGTATTCTCAGTTTTAAAAAGCATTGAAGTTTTTGGATTTGACATTGAATTTTAAAATTCTACATGTTAATGTCGTATTCACTATTTAATGCGATCACGTTGCAAAGTATCTATGGAAAAATATATTAGTTTATATGATATTTGTTTTGTTTGTCTATAGATGAAAAGTAGGCTTTAAATAATTATTTGCTCGTTTTATTTTTTCATGTATTTTCAGATCAGTGGTAAATGACTGAATATATTTAGGTACTTTAAACTTATTAATTTTAATATTAAAGTGACATTTTTCTTCATATGTGTTTATTTTCAGGGAAAAATTGCACAAATTTGGCCTTTTCCTAGAAAGGCCATCTAAATGGACGTCAAAGTCCAGCAGCTCTTAAAAAATTATAACAGCCATTAACCCTTATCTGCGAAATGGAGGGTTGCGTGTTGTACTTAGTGACGCATCGCGCACCCTGATAACCGCCACCCTAAAGCGACTCTGTTGCCCTTCAAATCGTAAAGGCCTACTGTTTAATAAGGGTGATTTAAAAAAACGCTTTAGTAATACTCTGTGAAATATTAGTGATATTAGAGTTCGATTGAGGCGTTTAAAGATGTTGGTGATAGAGACGAAAATTTTCTTAGTGACAATGCCGACGACCGGCAATTTGAATGCTCTATGTTTCACGTATTAATGATCCATTTTTTCGTTTTTTATTTAATTCTGAGTAATAAATTTCAGATCAATGTTATTTCTTGAAAATTAACTTGACAAACCAATATCTTTGATTGGACTAAAACAGAGATAATCCCTTTTTTAGTATCTTTAAAAAAAGTAAAGGGTTAAGTCTACAGCAGCAACATTTACACTAATATGAACTTTGATATTAGTGTAAATGTTGCTGCTGTAGAAGGAGAAGTTCTTATAATAATCACAGTTTAATGAGTTGGAATATATACACAGCTTATTATCATATATTTCTGTATTAATACGTAGCTTATAGGTTTCATGTTCATAAGTCATAAGTTCATAAGTCTTGCTTCAGAATTATATAAAAATTTACAGCTATACATATTATTAATACATTATATACTGAAGTGCTTCAGATTTTTTTCTTGTTTTTATGAAAAAAGCTTATTCATTAAACTCCTAGGTCGTAATTACTGACTGGTGTATAACATCTTAAAAGATTAAAAAATACCACTTTTAATAACTGACCTCTTTTAAATATAATAATGAATTTGATGTTAAAATTGTATGTTTCAATAAAAATATCATTAAATAATTTCTAATTTTGACATTTTATTACTTATACAAAAGTCAAAAACATTTTTCGTCGATCTAGAATTTGACTTTGAATTGTCACATTCACTTTCATTGCCTTTAAGGCAAAAACATTTGTTGAATATTTTCTATTGATGAATAAAAAGTTGAAATTCAGTAAGTTGATCTTGATACTATACTCAAAGTGGGGGAAAACAAAATTTAAAAGTGCTCTGTAGTGAATTGATTTACATGTCTACTTAAAATATTTTGCTGGTTTGGAATTTTGATATTCAGAAAATAATGCCTTCCTCAATTAAAGGGATGGATAAAAATCGAATTATTTCGTTAAAACTTGGCAGTTGTAATGCCGTTGGTCCTTAACCAACTTCAAATTCAAAATCAAGAACTTAGAATTGCAATGAAATACGAGCGACAACTCGAAGTACATCTGATGTGTTCATCTATACTTTGAGTTGCTTTTGCGTGAACATTTTAGGAAACGCTCCAAAATTATTTAAGTGTAGACTGTTTACACCTGTGACTTAATATCGTCGGCTTTAATATCCGCCCCGAAGCAAACACGTTAAGGCGTAATATCGGATGTTTTATGCGCCCGTCGGAGAACGGCTGCGCTCTCGTAAACTGGCTGCGGCGCCGGCGCACTGCCTTCAATTAAACTGTAACCAATTGTAAGCCATACTTAAATTTATGGTTCGTCATTTTGAGGGCAGGTCTTTTGTACGGCATTTAATAAATAATTATGATACGAAATTCTAAGATAAAACAATGTCAGAATTGCGCCGGGCGATTATTCGGCCACGTAAAAAGGTTCATGAAATATAACCGCATCGCTTTTGAAAGCTCCTCGTTGCCCGACTTCGTCTAGACGTTAAATTTCTAGCGATCCATAAACAACGGTCAAGGGACAAGCTATGTCATATATTCTCTATTATGACTTTTAGTTATTTATGGTTTAAGTCATTTTTTTGTATTTGTCGACTGTTGTGCTGTAGTCTGCTATTTTTTATTCGTTTGAGCTTTGCTTCGTGGTGATGTTACCAATGTTGGTAAGAAGCTATAATTAGGCTAACAACTGAAAATTCTTTACCCTTACCCAACCGTTTACCTTTGCGCATTCACCCGGATATGCACCCATCGACGCAATGAATTAATTTAATAATACGATAATTAATTTTGCTCACATTTACCTAGGATACATTATAAATCAGTTGAAAACTTTTATTGGGTATATTTAAAGGAAAAATAGCTAAGATAAAAATCCAAACAAGCCTATCACAAACTGCATTCGTCTATAATTTATTGGGCATTTAAAAAAAATTCTTATGCGATATTATACCTGATGATCTCTGTACTCTTAATAACTATCACTCCAATGGGCTATGAAGCCTTCGTGTCTACTGGCATCATTTTGTCTTCTCTTATAGTCTCATTTACGTATTACTTCAAGATATCTTACCACGACAGCTGGTAGATATCATCAATGTTTTTTTATTCGTTCTTTTAAATAAATTTAAGCTACTAAAATTCTAATTTGCGTTTTGCAGACACAAACTACGCGCTTTATTTTACTGCTATGTTTTAAATTAGATTTTTTTGTGTGTATTTTTTTGGTTGCGAAAAAAAGCGGAAATGTTTAATTTGAACTAAATCTCCAAAATTATATATAGCACATTGAGCATGTTCTTTTAGACATTCTTATAATGACGGTCATTTTGAATAGTAAGAAAATAAGTAAAACGAAAATTTGTATTTATTTTTAATATTATACCTCATTTGATACATATTACTGCGCATGCCGTATCTAATTACAATAGTAAAAGTAGTTTTAGGTCGTACGATAGTGACTTAATGCGAGGTTAAGGACGGAACTGCATGGAATCAATCAAACGCTAGAAAACTGTAGGCGATAGGAAACACTCCTATCGCTTGTACCGTTCGTCAAGTTTCAGTCGACCTATCGTCTAGATTTTAACTACGTAACGAAATAAACTAGAGCCCTTATTATCTGGGCTCGTACCAATATTACTTATATTTTATTTATTTGATTGTGACGGGTCCTTAATAATTGTAGAGCATTTATTATGTACAAAGCTAAAAATAAGGGAAAATACGAGTTGGATAACGCAAGTGTTTATATCCAAATATCTTTCACACTATTCCCTTTTACTGTTCTTTTTCTATAGTCAACAGATACGACTATTATTCATTATTTTCCACTATAAAATATTCAAAGATGGAAAAATTTTGTCCTGGCCTAGTGACAAATTAGGAATAAAATGAAGTACTTATTTTAAGGATTATACATATACTTTTAAATATATCTAAGATATAAAATAAAGATATTTTGAATTAAAAATAAACATTTTTAAAAATATTTTATCTTTACATTCTCCAATATGAGTTTAGTTTTCGTTGAGTTTCACCTTTTCTAGAGGTTCACTATAATTAAAAAATCTAAAGAAATAGTAAAGTTTCGTCTGATGTGAATCTGTAACTGTGGTAGTTGTAGACCATATAGTACACTACTGTACACATGTACTTAACTAACTACAGATATTTCTTTTTGGTTTTTATTTTCAGCAGTTATTTGATTCTTAATTCCAACTACCTAAGTAATTGGAAATAATATTCAAAACTTTTAATTTTTCATAAAGAAATAAATGTACGAATATTGCTACCGGAAGGTAATTAATAGAAACAAAAAATATAACCAATTCCTATGTTAATTTTATTTTGAAAATTAGAGAATTTCACGAAGACTTAATAAGGACTTTCAGGGTTTCGAAAAAGGTAAATATTTGTAAAATATTGTTTCCCAAAATGTAATTTCTTCTTTGTCTGGAGAATTCCCTGGTATTAGTTTCTCTCCTATTTCAAGATAATCTTCTCGTTCCATTGTATATGGTAGCCATTTCACATCCAAAGAGTTGTCAACAGTGGGGTCCCTACAAGAAATGGCAAAAGATAAAATCATGAGAAATAATACGAATAGAAAAATTTGTCAAAATTGATAATCTTAATTTTATTTATTTTTTAAATGTAGAGCATACCTTCAAAGTTACTATTACAAAATTTTAGGCAGATTTAAGACAACTTTTATACAACTTACCCAAATTTTGCGAAATTGGTCCATAACTGAGTCATTTGTTTTATCATATTATAACTCTTTGAATGTACGTTTACTGGTAGAATTGGTGTCGCAAATAAATACGCGAGATCATCGGCGTGCGCAACGACAGGTTTGTCTATTTCTACAAACTTGGAAGCATCCCATAACTGTGCGAATGTATTTCTTTCTGAATGACAGAAAAATTTATATAAATAAGTTTTGCTAGTCTCACGCTTAGCATGAAACTTTAACCACTCCGCGATTCCATAAACAAACATATTCATATTAAAGTAATCGAGCATTTTGAGAGCATTGTCTGTATTCACTTTGCTGTTGCCAAAGTAATAACTTTTCATCTCTCTGCCGGCCTGCAATTGATCACGAATGTTACAGTGACGACGTATGACCGCCGGAGTGAAACATTCCAAATATTTGTTCAGCTTGGCGTCGATGTCTTCCTTCTGAAGTCGGTCGAGGTTGAGTATACCTTCGTCAGCAGTATAGCCAATCATTACCTCCACATCTTCATGTATGCCTTCACGCATACGTTCATAAACATCTCCATAAAAGAACCTTTCCCTGTTGGGATACATCTTTTCATTGACAACGTTGAAATATAACGGCAAATCTGTATGCATGCTTTCACTTATAGTGATAGGAACTTTGACGCGGACTAACGACTCGAAGGGAACGTTTTTCAAAAATATGTATATTTCCTTCATATCATTTTGGCCGTTGTAGCCCAGCTGACGCGCGAGTGCTAACGCTCGCTCACGGTGCCCGAAGCTCTGTGACCAGTAACAGTTTATGGTACCGCTTTGGATGATAGCGCGTTTAAATAAACCTTTCGACATCGGTGAATAGAGATGATACGAAACGGAAGCCCCTCCGGCACTCTCGCCGAAAATTGTCACGTTATCGGGATCACCACAGAAATATTTGATATTTTTATGGACCCAACGCAACGCCGCTACCTGGTCTTTCATGCCGGCGTTTCCCGGCGCCTCCGGTATGTCGAGGCACAGGAACCCGAGAACTTCGAGGCGGTAGTTGATGGTGACTACGACGACGTCTTGTTCTATTAGAAAATCGGGACCATACAAGTCGCTGTCTCCCGAACCGCAAGTGAAGCCACCTCCATGAATCCAAACCATCACAGCCAAGGGTTTTGTCGGTTTTAAATTTGGTGTATATACGTTTAGATATAAGCAGTCTTCACTCCCCGTTAATAATTTATCTAAAAACATATCATATTGATGGCAAACCGGGCCATGTTTCTTAGCGTTTCTTACTCCTTTCCATGGAAAAGTTGGTTGTGGGGCCTAAAAGGTTAAATAACTTATTTATTATCAGTTTTTGCACTAATCCACTGAATGTACCTATATGAGTTTCTTCAAATATGTTAACGTTAATAAGTTATAAAATTATTTGTAGTTTTATAACGCATTTTACTTTATCTTTTATTTACTAACGAAAAAGAGTTATTGTTTTTAACATAAAATATCATTACTAGTTTATAATAGAGAATCCTGAAAGCATATTTTGTTCTACTGGAAATTTCTCCTCTCATTTAAAAGCCTAGTGACATTTTCGTCAATACTGTAAATGGGCATAGAATTAGTTTTTCAACAAAAATTACGGAATATGGATATTAACTTAAATGAGCAAAAAGATCAAGAACTCATTAAAATTTTTAAAAATGAAGTGATTGTTTTAAACCTTTGTAAATAACAACAACAGTAAACTTGAAAATCGTTAAAATTGATGTGGTATATATAAAATATGTTACCTGAAATCTAAGGTCACCTAGTGGCGGCCGCGCGTAGGGAATACCCTTGAAGCTGTAGTAGTCGCGGCCAAGGGCCCCCCGCAACAGCTCGCCCTCCAGCAAGCCCTCCGACACGCGCACGTGCGCCATGCTCAAGTCAGTTGGCCTTTCTGACGAGTACTAGCAAAGCGTATGCGCCGATACGAGGCAGGAGCGTGACTGATATCATCATGACGACAGTTGTTTTTGAGGACTTATAATTTGCTGAATCACTTCTGTCCTTCTCTTCACACTTTAGATAAAAATGGATTTTGATGTCATCACTACAATTTTTTAACTAGTACTCGCTACGACCTTCCTAACGTATATATTTGTAAATGTCTATGAAAATTGAGTACTGGAGGATTTGACCATGTATAAAATATTAATATATGAAAAATTTATTTTCTATTGTTATATCATTTTCCTTGATATTGAAAAGAGTCAAAATCCAATTAAAATTGTGATATTGCATTTTTTTTAATGTAAGCTAGTTCCATTCCGATAAATTTAAAACGGTTTACACATTAATTTAAGTTTATCTTTTTTTTAACGCCGTGAACTTACAGTTTAGGTAATTACGGTGACATTTTTAACTAACAGTTCGATTGTTTGCAATTACGCGCTGGCAGTCGAGTCGTCAGCGCGCTGCCTCCTTCGAATGTGAAGGCGTCAGGAGGTCATTGCGGACGACACATCGGCGCCTCTTGATTAGAAAGCGATGCTTTCTTTCAAATGCAATTACCTAAGTACATTAGGTATATTGTTATTAATAAGTAATATAACGAATGTTTCTAGTCTTCAAAAAGTGTAATTATGTAAAAAGTTAATTTTTTATAAGCAACATAACTCTCCACAGTTGATTTTTTTATGAATGAGAAACAAAGTAAAACACAGCCTCTACACTAAAGTAAATGAAACAGGATATGAATATTGAATTTAGAAATTTATTCTAGTTGTATATTATGTATAACAATAATAAATATTTTCTGGTGATATTGACGTTAAAGTATTGACAAAGTTTTTTTACGGGGATCGTAACAGATTTAAAACAAACTATTTATGACCAATTTCTAAAAAAAATTATCTTTTTTTATATATTTTGAATGTCACGAAGTAAATATGGGAAATGAAACAGTTTTTTTTTATGAAAAGATAGAAAAACGAAATTATTTTTCGGCACTGCTTAAAAATTGTTCAGAACTTCACACTTCATAAAACTGTTAATTAAATGGAAAGTTGATTCATTATTAAGACTATTTGTATTAAGATTAAATGGGATTTTATTGACGGTTTCTCTAAAATGAAATTAAATTGTTGTTAATAGTAGTATTGGTAATGGTAGAGTATTGGTAACGATTTTAAGGTAATGTATGTGGCACATATTGGGCAAATATTGATTCCCAAAAAGCTAATTTCTTCTCTGTTTGGATGGTTTCTTGGGACTAATTTCTCTCCGACCTCAAGATAGTCTTCTAATTCCAAAGAATACGGCGACCATTTCACTCCCAGAGATTCGTCAGGAGTAGGGTTCCTGAAACATGTCTTAAAATTTAACATGAAATTCAATACAACACTATTTATTTTTAGTCATAATCAAATTCTTATTTTCCAAAAACCGTAGGCAGAGACCACATATCTTTCCATGGTTCTTTATATACTACACAAATTTATGAAGATGCATATTAAAAATGACTACTATTTTACGTTTAGAAGTTAACGTATGCTGTAAATTTATTGTCTATGCAACAACCTTCATGATTACATAAGTGACTAATAAAATGTTTACCGATTTTACCAACTTTTTTTTACCTTAGTTTTTTTTTGAGTGGTGTTATTTCAGCCGAGAATAATACGAACTTAGCAAGATATACAGTCGTTACAGATAAAAATAATAATTCCGTTTGTAAATGAATCTCACCCAAATTTAGCGAAATCTGTCCACAACTTAGTCATATTCTGGATTACTGAGAAACTCTGCGAGTTTTGATTCAATGGAAGTTTAGCCTCTTTTATAGGAAATAAGTATGCAAGTTCGTCGGTGTGTGCAGCTACTGGTTTGTCTACCGATGCAACATTGGAAGGCTTGAAATGCTTTGTCATGAAATTTCGGTCTAAGCGGCAGTTGAACTTGTACAAATATGTTTTGTTGACTTTTCGTTTAGCTTGAAATTTGATGAATTGTATGGTACCGAAAACAAAAAAGGCCATAGAATAATAATCAATAATGTTAATTGCATTGTTAATATTTACTTGATCTTTGCCAAAGTAATAATTTTTCATTTTTCTCCCTACCTCTAGTTGATCACTTATTTTACAATAGCGACGTACGAGTGCAGGTGCAAAACTTTCTAAATAATTATTATACGTTTTCTCAATATGACCTTCTATAATAGACACAAATATAGCAGCCTCTTCTGCCGTGTAGCCGACCAGTATTTCAACGTTGTCATGAATTCCTTCTCTTAAACGTTCATAAACATTTCCATAAAAAAATCTCTCAATGTTTTCGAATTGCTTTTCACTTACTACAGAACATGCTAACTCGACATCCACGCAAACAGAATCCGCCATTGTTATAGGTTTGTGAGTACTAACTAAGCATTCAATAGATACATTTTTATAGAATTCATATAAATCTTCATCATTCGTGCCTTCATATCCAAGACCACGAGCTATGGCCAATGCTCTTTCACGAGGTTCTATGCATTGTGCCCAGTGACAATGCATCGACCCGCTCTGTACGATTGCGCGTTTAAATAAACCTTTGGTCATCGGTGACACAAGGTGGTAGCATACAGACGCTGCGCCGGCGCTATGACCAAATATAGTTACGTTTTCAGGGTCGCCGCCCAATCGTTTAATATTCTTATGGACCCAGCGCAATACTGCGACTTGGTCTTTCATGCCAGCATTTCCTGGTACATTTTCATTATCTAAGCACAGAAAACCCACAGCCTCTAATCTGTAGTTAAATGTAACCAAAATGATTTCTTTCTCGATCAGAAAATCTGGACCGTAAAAATCGTCATTCCCAGAACCACACATAAAAGCACCTCCGTGAATCCACACCATCACAGGTAAAAGCGAGGACTGTCCTAAACTCGGTGTGTACACATTTAAGTACAAACAATCTTCACTTCCAGGTTTGAGCGTCATACTTGTGGAATCAAACTGATGACAGATCGGACCGTGTTCTTTCGCACTTCTGGTTCCATCCCAAGGTAAAGGTGGTTCCGGGGCCTAAAAACAACAACGAGTTTTGTTTTAGTTTCAGACTCATAATTATTCTTGCCGGTATATAATTGGTGTATTCCGTTATGGAGACAGCCACGACACGAATCTAACCTAAAGGAGCTAATGTCAAAAATATGGCTAGATTGTTAAAAAAGTTTTGTATAAATTTCGCTTTGGAGATTAAAATTAAATATGTACTCATTCAGCATTCGATTCCAAAGACATTAGTGACTTTTTATCTCAATTTTAATATGAAAATCTATATCATAGGAAACTGAAATGAATTTGTATAGTTGATTCGCTTTCATGTTTCAGCTGAATGCGTGCCTGAGCCTTTGAATGAGTCTTTTTACTCTGAAGACTAAAAAAAGTCTACCAGAAGTAGCACCAGTAGGAGGTGCAAATGATTTGATTTCCCTATTGACAGTAGCATTAAACGTAGCATTATCACTGAAATTAATAAATAAATAAATTTAATAGAAAATATGGAAATATAAGCTATCATGCCTATTAAACATTGTGCATTAGCGAATTGCACTTCTAATAATCACTACAAGCAGGATGACATAAAATTGGTGTCGTCTATAAAACCTCAAGTTTGCAAGAACAAGTTTTGGAGTGGATATTTATCGCAAAGAACAGATTTAACAATTGAAAATAATAATTAAAAAAAATACATTTATGTGTGTATTAAACATTTTACAAATCTGAATGATCCTACAATAGAAAATCTAAACCTGTTGTCAGCGACAATATCAAAGGTTCGTCATTATTCATTTTATGAGGTCATGCGAGAGACGTAAATTTATATTAAGTTTTTTTTAATATTAAATTTTAATAAATGTAAAATTGTAATTTTGCTATACTTATATTTCAAATATGAAATATTTTGATTTAATTAATTGAACATATTTTTCTTTGTTAACTCCAAAGATCTTAAAAAAGAGTGTTTAAGAGGATTTAAAATCTCTCATGCGTAAACGTCCAAGTCTTGTCTTTTCGGCCGTTACTGCCAATTCTCGTACTGAAATAATTCATAATAATTTGTCAATAACAATGAAAGAGTCCAATTGAAAATTAATTTTATCTTAGAGTATACCAATAACAATAATTTAGGATTGTCTTATCGTAATGAGATAGCTAACTGTCAACGACAAATAAAATTTCTACGAGTGCATTTTATTACCCGAAAGAGGTATGCAGCCATCGTTTAAAATCCCGGACCAGGCGGTCTTGAAGTTTTGAAAATATTAATTTCGCTTCGAATCATCATCTTCAATTAATTCCATTTAAAAAAAGTTTCCCTATTGATACTACTGTCAATAGGGAAATCAAATCATTCGTACCTTCAACCGATGCTGCCTCTGGTGGATTTTTTTTTTTGAATCTTCATAAGAAAAACTTTCATTGAAATAAAATTTACAGTATCGTAATTGATGTATGTCATGGACAAATTTATGGGATGGCTTAGGAAATAGTGGAGTCGGAGGCGGTTAAAAATTAAAGGGTGCCCCCATACAAAGAACGTGTTTTATTTGACGTTTTTTGCTTGAGTTTAATAATAGCAGTATAAAAATGATAAATGATTTAAATGTTCAAACAGTGTGTATTGCTATGGTCGCTATAAAAATAAATAATTAAAATGAAATAAAGTTAAAAATGAGAAGGGATCCTCATACAAAAAAACGTGTTTTTATCGCTGATTTTTCTTCAATCTTAATATTTCTTGCCATTAATGGTAATCTAACTAGAAAAATATGTAGTGCTCAACATTGTACGGCAGTAAGGAATCCTTCGCGTACAAGTCCAACTCGCACCGTCGAGTGTCATACCATCAATATGGTATCACACTATATTGACGAAGGCTGGATTATATTGACTGAATTTTTCAAATGCCTTGTCGGTGTAGCATTGCGCTATCGTGAGCGACTTTCAGAGCAGCGAAAATCAAGTTTCACTAAATATTAAAAAGTTTCTAAAAATATCACATTTTTAAATAGGCAATAGGCTCTAGAAGGCCCTCCGAGTACACACGCACGACAACTATTCTTCCGGATTTCGTTTTCGTCGTTAATGAAGTGATTACAAAGGAGTATTTCTAGTTCACAGTGTGGCCGATATCGTGATAGAATGGTGTAGATTGTTGATATATTGTCAACAGATTTACTTACCAATATCAGATATGGTTTTTGTTGATATATAATTAGACTTTGCCTTCATCGATTTGCTTACTGATTTGATTTAATCTCAAGGTAACGATTTATTTTTTAAATTAAATTTTATCTGTCTGCTAATAATTGACCTTAAGATATGATTATTAAAAAATCTTCGTTCGTCTTTAGGTGCGTTTTTCTGTCCACGTTTCTCAGTATACCGAGAATTTTTGGGTTAAAGTATGATTTTACTACTTTATTAATTGACTTCCAAAAAGGAAGAGGTTCTAAATTCACTTATATTTTCTTAATATCTTTTACCTTAAAACTCCGTCATTTATTACCTGATTTCGAAAATTCTTTCCCTGTTTGATAGGATATATTTTTAAATTGATCTCATATTTTCTAAAATTTATTTCTGATGATGAGATCTATGAGAGATTGAGGGGCATCGTCAAATATTATATATATATATATATATATATATATACAGCAACTTTGTTTTAGGTTTTATGTACCTAAATCATTTGCTTTTAGAAATTATTACTTTGTGACATGAAATAATGAAAAATGCCACGGATGTCCCCAGGAATCCCTCAATGATAAGTGTTTCACGGGTGTTGGTAAGATACTTCGACTGAGATAGTTATAACAGCGTTAAATTTGTTTGAAAAAATCGAGTTTGTTTGAAAAAGTCAAATTTGTTTGAAAAAGTTTGAAGAACGAGGTCGTCCCATAGTTACCAAGTCACGATCTAATGATAAGATCAGGAAATTCGAGGGATAACGTCAAATATTTTAGGCACGTATAGTGAGTTTGAGCTCGTTTTTTTAGTTATTTAAGTTTTTGCGTCTGATAGTTATCATCTCGTGGTGCTGAGCTGTGATGTAAGCTACAGCACTCTTTAAGAGTTAGAAGCTAGGGGATACTATTGCGATTTTTTTGTTAGAAATTACTCTTTAATAGCTATTAGTAAAACTTAGTATATACAAGAATTAAAATTTATTTCTTATTAATCTACCTAAATATTTTCATTCTTTGTATATTTTACAACATGGAAATATTAGCAGGAGCACGTCGGAGTTTTTTAACGATAACAGTAGAAATTGGGTGAATTAATTTAATGTGCAACGAATGAAAATGTAAGTTTTATGAATTGTGGAAGTTGTATATTATAAAGAATAAGTATAATTCATAGAATAAAAAAGAACGTTTTCGCTGTTGCACTCCAACTGAGAATGTAAAGTTCTTGAATTGATTAAAGGACAATAAATTCGTAATCGGACCTGCTTTTATGCTTGTTCAGGACAAAAGTAGAGGCAATGCCTGTTCAATCATATCAAAATTAATCCTCATGCAAGTTGCTAAATCCATTATAAAGTTATATAATTGTTCGATAACTAAAAAATGCGAAGTAAGATTAATTTAAAATAAAATACATATTCAAAAACTTTATATAATTTTGACGATACATATTCTTTGTATCGTTAAAATGTTTGGTTTTTGTATCTAAAGCCTTTCGTTTGAATCACCTAACGAAATATCGCATGTTGTAAATGTTTTCAGACTAGGGGTCATGATACAATCAATGGTTCGCGCAACCTGCTGGCGGTGAGTGGACGCACAGAGCTGACGATTGCCGCCAGGCACGCCTCGGGGCTGGGTACTTCTCGATCGTGCTAAAAGAGTGCTGCAGATTAATTATGTTTTGTATTTTCATTCATCGAAACCAATTGCATGAAAGTAAAATGTGTACACGTTTTGAATCGTTACAGGACTAAAACTTGCATAAGTGGACTTGAAGATTTAGAGTATTTTTTAATGAGGCGTGGATACTAATGAGACGGCTAGACTCGACTCGTCATGATATTATTGAAACGGACGAGAAAATCATATAAATACTTAAAAACAATTCGTTTCAAATTACCTATACTTTATTTGTTACAGTTAAATATCACAATCATCTGTTTACTTTAATCGTTCATATTATTAGCATAGTGAATATCTTTCGGATCACCTTTAGATAGCGTGTCTTTGTCTGTGAAAGGGCCACGAGGCGATTTTCTTTAAATTATTAACATTTTAAAATGTAAAGAATCGAAAAGGTTATTACACCCGTGTAAAAGAGTAGTCTTAAAAAAGAGTAGGTTTTTTTTAAGAACATGGGTGACAAATTGAAATTTAACGTTCTAGATATTTGAAATTTAATTTGAAACACATTTAACAGACATTTGAAAAAGAGTCATCAAAATTAAGAGGATCGCCATTCGAAAATATTCGGTTACTAGGAATGTAAGCGAGGTGATAGTCGGTTTCAATAGAAATTTCTTCATGAAATCGTAAAACACATAAATGTGGAAAACATCATAGTGTAGTTATGTTACTATAGCTTGATAAATAATATCTTGGCCCAAGTGTTCTTTCAGTATTAAACTAAAAAATATATTGGAAAAATGTCTTTGGAGCAAATATATTTCGTATTTATTTGTTACTTTTTCCGGCTCGTTTTACGTTTTCATAAGCACAAGCATGTTTTTGAAAGTTTTTATTGTAATATTATGATAGCGTCACCCTAGTCGATTTTTGGTTTTGTACGGCACTCCATTATTTCTGTACTCTAATATTTTTGGGTTCAAATTATTCAAAGGCGACTGTGGGATTTGTACAATGATTAGTAAGGGTAAGAGAAAGAGGACAAACAACATATGTAAACACAACCAAGATTCATGGAAACGGAAAATGAAGAAAATGACTCGTCATATTATAAACATTTATCTCATTTTCAATTGAAATGCGTGTTCCGTAGTAAATTGTGAAATTTTCCTAAAAAATTATGGTAATATTTGAGGTAGGTATTGTTTGTATATCGATTCCCAAAAAGCTTGTTTCTTCTTTGTCGGGAAAGTTTCCTGGGATTAGTTTCTCTCCTATCTCAAGGTAGTCCCCTCGTTCTGGGGTGTACGGTGACCATTTCACTTCCAAAATATCGTCCGCAGTTGGATTTCTAAAATTAGAAGTTAAACAACGATGAAAACAAATATTAAGTGGAAATAATTTCCAAAAGTTATTCTATTATTACCCCAATTGAGCGAAATCCGTCCACAGTTTAGTTACATTCTGGATCATGGAGAAACCTTTTGAATCCTTGTCTTGAGAAAGGTTTCCGATTTTCGTGTTGAATAAATATGGAAGATCATCAGCGTGTGCGACTAGTGGTTTCACTAATTTTATAAATTTGGATTTGAAGAAAGTGTTTGCTATAAAGTTTCTTTCAGATTGACAAGTAAATTTGTATAAGTAAGTTTTGTTCTCATTCCGTTTTGCACAGTGCTTGATCCACAGCATGGTATCGAAGACGAACGAATTCATTGAATAATAGTCTAGCAATTTTATGACGTTTTCGTTGTTTACTTTGCTGTTTCCAAAGTAATAAAGTTTCATTTGTCTTCCTACTTCCAATTGTTCCCTGATTGTACATCGATGACGAATAGCCGATGGTACCAAAGACTCTAAATAACGATTGAAAATTCCATCTATGTCTTCTTCGTCTATCATGGGCAGGCAAGTGGCCCCTTCGTCTGCGGTATAACCCACCATTACGTCAACATTTTTGTGTATTCCTTTACGCATGCATTCGTAAACGTCACCAGAGATAAATGACTCACTGTTAGCGAATCGTTTTTCGTTCACTAAGCTAAAACACATCATGGTATCTTTGCATATGGACTCTGACATTATGAGCGGTAAGCGAATATTAACTAGAGATTCGACAGGCGCTTTTTTGGAAAAGTTTAACAAATCGTCGTCGCTTTGCCCATTATATCCAAGCTTGCGGGCGAGTAATAATGCTCGTTCACGAGTTTCAAAATTTTGTGCCCAGTGGCAACTCAGTACGCCGCTTTGTATGATAGCTCGTTTAAATAGCCCCTTGGACATAGGCGATAATAGATGACAAGACACTGATGCTCCTCCGGCGCTTTCGCCGAAAATCGTTACGTTATCAGGGTCACCGCCAAAATTTTTAATGTTCTTTTGGACCCATCGCAATGCTGTAACCTGGTCTTTCATACCGGCATTTCCCGGAGCATCTTCGATATCCAGACAGAGGAAACCTAGAACCTCCAAACGATAGTTGAACGTGACTACGATGACGTCCTTGTCGACTAAGAAGTCCGGTCCATAAAAATCGTCGTTTCCGGATCCTGCTACAAACCCGCCCCTATGTATCCAAAACATTACCGGTAGCAGCGTACTTGGTTCTAAACTTGGTGTGTACACACGTTTAGATACAGACAGTTCTCGCTTCCAGCTTTGATAATTCCAGTTATGTAATCGAACTGGAAACAGACCGGACCATATTCTTTTGCACTGCGCACACCATCCCATGGTAGTGGTGGTTGAGGCGCCTGAAACGAACACTGTGTGATACGTGGAAGGTCGTTTTTGTTTTATGATTTTACGATATTGTAATTTTGTACAGGACATGAAAAACTCGTTTCAAAATAAAATTTTTCGCACATGGAAACAGAACAGTTGTATTCCAAGTTGTAGAATGTATTTGTAATTCTGCTATATTTATAATAATATATAAAGCTGTAGGCTGTGTCTATTCATACAACGATTTTGTCTTTTGTGATAAATAGTCGTGTAAGGGCACACTTATATTTAAGATTTATTAAAATATTTGTCTTTCTGCTCGTTTGTTTGTATGTAGGTCATCGTATAGCTAAACTACGGCTTGAACGATTTTAATGAATTTTGAAACAATAAGACCATATGCTTGCGCTGCTAAATTTTAATGCAGAAAATTAAACAATTTTCAACATGTTCTATTTGAAATAAATAACTTATAAACTTATAACCAAAATTTTGAAGCAATATATCTTTGTCTAACATTGAAGTAATATTTATTACCGAAGGAAGACCCGTATTTATTTAAAATATCAAATACTAAACTCCATCTTTTTTCTACATATTACACTACGTCACTCGTACGAGTATTTAACCACACCAAAACGATCAAAAATCAGCCAGTGAAGGTTCATTTGCCATATCTAATTAAAAAATGAAAAAATGTATCTAAATCGCAATTAGTAACATTAAAGACAAAAAAAAAAACTAATAAAAGTGCTTTTTCATTGTCTATATTTGCACGTTCTAATAAGGTTAGCAAGGCTTGTGTGAATGTTGATTAGGATTGAGAGTTGGACGGGGATCATATCTAATAATTAGACGGGTGTCGAATGAATTTAGCACGGAGTCAGCTTGGTAACCAAGAGCAAGTTCGGGATCTGAAGTATATAAAAGTGAGACTGGGGTCCGAAAAACTTAGAGCGGAATGGGTTTTGTAAACGAGAGTGGGACGTGTCTTTCAGTGGGACGGGGTCGAAAGTACAAATCCATTGATATTGAAATAGGTATCCAAGATGGGACCGGGACCGGAATGGAAAATGAGAACTGAATTGGTATTGACAGTGGCACGGAAATTGTAATCGAGAACAAGATTGAGATCATGATTGACATAGCGGTTGCTCTTCTTAAAGGATGAAGAAATTCATTCTTTCGTCCGCGCTGGAGATACCGCAGGCGAAAGTTAGTATAGCGTAGATTAAATAGTCACCTTAGGGAAAGTAAAGGTTTAAAATACTATTCTTAAGATGTGGAGATAAAAAAAGGATAGTGTAGTGTAGTCAGATCACCGTCTGTGACTCATCCAGAAAACGCGAGTTAGAACATCGAATATCCTTCTGACTCATGTGCAGTTTGAAAATGCCGTTCATAACTGCTTTTGACAATAATTGAAAAGGTTTGGATGAAAATTGCGTTTGGAAGAAGATGCACCAGAATATTTAACACGTTGAGTTCCCAATACGTATTGGGAACTGGCGCAGAGGTTATGGCCACTCTCATGTGAGAAAAATCCTGGCACCAGCAGTCGGATGTCAGCTAGATATATGGTTTATACGAAATACGTGTAGAGACGAAAATCGCTCAATTTTACTACAGAATAAAACAATTTAAAAGCAGCAACTTGTTGGTTATATTTTACAACTAATATTAATTTGGAAGGCCAGCCATGCTTTGACCCGCGCGGAATGTCTTTATTTCATCGTAATGGTAATTGCATAGTAATAAAATTGATTCTTATTGTAAAGTGCTTATAATAAAATAAAGTACTTTATAAATAAAAACCGGCTATGACCATGTCGGACCATGTTCACTGTAGGGATTTGAAGCCGTTCCTACGAAGATGTGCACTACAGACGAAACAACTGCGTTGTTAGCGTTTTTTCTGTTTTCTGCACATAATAGGTATAAGCACTTTAGTTGCCTATAACTAGAAAATCAAGTAGGTACATTGACTATTACTCTGTGTGAACTAAAGTGCACCAGTATAAGAGCGATCTTCATGGCACTTACGTCCTTTTGTTGAGAAGTGTAGTTTTTCGGTAATAACTCAAAAATGGTATAAGTAACTATGTTCAAAATAATTTTCATTGAAAGTATTTATTAGTCGTAATTTTTTTCGTATTTTTGGATATACGGTTTTAAAAAAAAGGGATGGGACAATTTCTACTAATTTTGAAGCGATTGTTTCCGGAAACATTACGTCGGATATTACGTCAATTATTTCATTTGAAATGCCTTCGGACTGATATTATTAAGAATCAGTAGAAACAATGAAACACGCTGTATGTTGGAAACGGCTTGTGGAGGGCGCTGATTTGCGTCCACTGTCCGCGTAGACGTCACCCGTCTCCGCGATGGGCGGTTGCGGACGACGGCGCGCGGGCGGGCGCTCGCCGCGTACGTTTCCATTTAAATTATTTTTTTTAATTTCATATTGTTATTTTATGTGATATGTTTATGATATGTGATATGATATATTTAGCATCTTGATTGTATTGTATCTATTATATTTCAAGTTTAGTCTGCTTTCAGTAATAATGTAAATTACAACTTTGTATAATTTCCATGGCAAGTGAATGTGATAATGTTCTTATTTAAATAAAGATTCTCCAAACTGAAACTAATCAAAACAAAAATTGCTTAGAAACCTTAAAGTATTTTTAAAAGATTTGTCGAAATGTTTGCCATAGAGTGCCCATGACTCTAGAGATATATATTTTTGGCTTTTAACTACTAAACTAAGTAGTGCTTTTACTTCAAATTTCATAGATGTAAATTATTGTATATATATATATCTTGACATTTTTGAGTAAAATACTTATAAAATACGGACGGACAGACGGAGACGACGAAACTATAAGGGTTCTGTTTTTGCTACTTCGGCTCGGAATCCTAAAATGGTTGTGTCAGTATATTGTGTCGTAATACAATTCTAAAATTTCTTAGATGTAGAATTGAATGTTGTAAAAAAAAACGCGCAACTATTGATGCTCGTTGTACCACTTTGCTTTCATATCTTTTTTTCTTACGTCCATTTCACAAAGTTCTCATAGCCTCATGAAATATCTAACGGCTTGGAACTTGATTCATACGACTTTGTATGATAAACTTAGAGGGAGAATGATATAATAAGATCTGTGGATTTGTCTTTTATAATGATGTTTTTGTTTTGAATAAAAATAAACAAATTTAATCATGGCAATATTGTTATTCTATGTATTTAAATATATTGGAAGAAAAAAAAAAGATAAATTACTACGTAACGGAAGAATACATAAGCCACATGTATAATAATACAGCATGTTCTCGTCTATATTTATGGACATATATATAATTTATTTTTAAATATAATAAATATGAAGAAAATTCCGTCGCCTTTTTTAAAAAAAACAATTACAGCGATGATTCATCTTATTCAATTTGCTCCATACTTTCCTACTAAATAAATGTCATAGAGTGCGGCACGGGGAGAAATTCGCGCTGAGTGGCTAGACGGGTGTGCGGCACTGATGGAGAAGGATGTCGGCAATTGGAGTCAGCGGCGTGGAAGGTCGGCCAGGGGATCTTCCTGGCGGACACCCATGCATTAAAGTAGGATATTATGGTGCGAATTTGAACTAAGATACGTGATAGCTTAATTTAAATAATTAATTAAAATTAAGGTTAAAGAAAGGTTATGGATCTTATTCAGTTTATTTTTCGTGTTTTAAATTAGATTATACGTCTGTTCTAAAGATGTTTGCAAGGTGGACGCAAAAATGTGGTATAATTCACAATTTACATTTGCAAACTCAATTCTTTTTCCCTCTAAACTATTAGGTTTGAATCAAAGTTTATTTGTATTTATTTCCATATTTGAATGCAGGAAAAAGCTAAAGGAACATTAATTTCTGATCAAACTTTCATCGTAAAATGTAAATTATGAATAGTATGAAGGGTAAACCGATAAAACGTATTTGCGGGTTACAAGGTTTGGTTTTCTTGAGTCTTCATGCGCCAAATTTTAGTTTTTGTTTATTTCGTAAAACTGTTAGCCTAAGTATATTGAATGCAAAATGTTTAAATTGAGTTTTAAAAACAAATACGTAATCTATAAAACATTAGAGAAATAATGATCTTGGAAACCGATCTGATCACCTTAAACCGGAGGTCGCCTATCGGCGGCTGCGCATAGGGTATGCCCTTGAAGCTGCAGTACTCGCGGCCCAGGACGCTCCTCACTACCTCTCCCTCTAGCAGGCCCTCCGAAACACGCACAACAACCATACTTGTCAGTAAGTAATATTATTTTTATGAAAATAACTACATTAAATACAACACAGTACGTACGTAAATAACGGCAAAGGCCGAGTAACGAGTGTTGTGATGTGTTGCGTGATAGTGACCCACGCGATAATGAACGTTGCTGATAAACAAAATCAAGGCCAATATCAAATCTAACAGCATATGACGACCCTAATTTCTGTGTTTATGATTAAAATTACGGTGCTTGTTTTAAATTAAATTGAATTTGAGTAGTGATTACATTATCAATTTTTCGTCAGTTCGGTTCCAGATGTAAGTTGCTGAAATATATAAAATGCTATACTGGACCCGTAAGTTGACGTTAGTATCCCGGTTTGAAACAGTTAGAAAAGCCGCTTTGGCACTTAGGTCTTGCTTGACGCACGCGCCGCCGGTGACCGACCATACGCTCTCCCTACATATCGCTACCTGTCCGTAAAACTTATCGCATGTCCGTATACTGCGACATAAAACGTATCTTGTAATGTTTCGGTCTCGTAGCTCTAAAATGTCCTGAACAGCGCAAAGCATTGAGTTTTGGCCTAGATGATTTTGAGAGATAGGTTCGTGTGTTCAATATTTCTTTTGTAAATGTCACAGTTACTGTACTGGAGTCATTTAAGACGTGTAATATTATCTTTTTCAACAAAAAGGTTTGTTTCAATTCGATTGAAAGGACGTTTTTTTATTCTTTGATGAAAAATATTCAATACGAGGGATGTTCAATAAAAGTGCCCATGAGTACGTTGCCGGTAACTTGCATTAAGTGTTATATTACTTTTCAACATAGTCGCGTTTTAGCATAATACACTTGGCATTTCTTTTTTAAGTTCAAAATTCTTTTCTTAAAAAATCTCTTCATCCTGAGCACCTAAAATTTCCTAGACTGCTGTGACTACTGTTTCAACAACCTTGAATCTTTGTCTTTTCAGACACTCTTTAAATCTTGAAAATATATAAAGAAATCACTAGAGATGATGCCGGGTGAATATGCAGTAATTTTCAATTATTTCACGTAATTCTCAGTTATTACATACATAGCAACAGCGGACCTGTGAGCCGAGGTAATTCTGATGGTTCAAAACAATTTTTTCCACTTTGCCTCATAGTTTCTTTCGAATTCTAGGTCTTCAAATTCTGCATCTAGAGTATCGCATGTCAAATATTACACGTTATGATGTCATCTTAATTCCAACATTGTGGATATGTTTAATACAATATTTCATAAGTTAATATAAGTTTTCAAATATATCACTTTAATACGAATTTGCCTCTCGTTCGAAAGGCAGTTTTCACTTAAGAAGAATGGACAAAAAACTTAGAGGTAACGTTTGGGAAATCGAATTCAATAGCATAACAGAAAAAGACAACCCGATAAGAAGTCGGGCTGGTTGCCTATGGACATAACCAAATGTTATAATACCCATTTTTACCATAACGTTTATTATTTAATAATGGTCTTAAATTTGTCTTAGGGTAAGTTTCAAATATCTGCAGGAACCTTATTGTAAAAACGCGCATAGAATCCTATAAATGAATCTGTTTCTTTTTATTTATTTTTATTTCGTCTATTAAATTTATGTTGCTCGCTATTTTTCTAGAACATTTCTATTTATTTACATGTATTAAATTTAGTATGCAAACTGAAATGCTAAAATTAAGATTCCAATTTCTTTAAATTTACTCCTCACAGATACTCGAGGTCCTGTATGTAAATATCCAGTTTGTTAATCGCCCAAATGGGTCGTTTCTGTAGGCCGAAAATTTTATGTATATTTGCGACGTGTCCCCAAAGAAAAATGCCATGACGTCAGGCTATGGAAACTGCCAAAATAAGCTTATCTAGCAATATCTACATCTGTCAAATTTCGTATCTTACTAATAGTTAAGGTCTTTTTTCAACTTACGAATGTTTGTTTTTTTTTTGGGATTTTGTTTGAAAATAATTTTAATCAAAATAACAAGTGTATAATTCAATATAGATAACTCAGTTTTTTTAAGAAAGTGAAATATGTAAACATGCCAAATGTACATTATATTTAAGAAGAATAATAATATGGATAAACATTAATTTTCTAAGTTAATGTTAAGTATATAAATGTAGTAACATTACCAATTAGTTACAGGCCCAATTGATTTGCAAATTCAAAAGAAATAAATGAGTAGATGTGCCAGAAAATAAAATTTTAAGACAGAAGATGAGGTACGTATTGAGCTAATATCGATTCCCAATAGCTGAAGTCTTCCTTGTTTGGTGATTTATTTCCAATAAGTTTTTCTCCAATTTCGAGATAATCCTTTTGTTCTAGTGTGTACGGTATCCATTTTACTCCCAAAGAATCATCAGGCGTTGGGTTTCTGAAAAAAATTAAAAATATTTATATTATTTAATAATGGAACAAAAATATATTATTAAGTAAAAATATGTATAAACATATTTATTTTATTTACCCAAACTTAGCAAAATTTGTCCACAATGTAGTAACATTTTGAATCATCGAGAAACTTTTTGAATGTTGGTCCAAAGGAAGATTAGCTAATTTAATATCAAATAAATAAGGAAGATCGTCAGCATGCGCGACCACCGGCCTCTCTATAGACGCAAATTTAGATGGACTAAGAATAGTAGACATGACATTTCTTTCTGACAGACAGGCAAATTTGTACAAATACGGTTTATTTTCGTTCCGTTTCGTGTGACTATTAACCCATTGGATAATATCAAATATAAACAAATTCATAGAATAATAATCAATCATTTTTTCAGCATTGTCTTTATCTACTTTATTTGTACCGAAATAGTAATTCTTCATGCTCCTTCCCACCTGTAACTGGTCACTTATTTTGCAGTTTAATTGGACTATTTGTGGTACGAAGCTTTCTAGAAACCGATTTAGAGTATTATCTATGTCGTCTTTGTGCATAAAAGCGAGATTAAAAACGCCTTCGTCCGCAGTGTAACCGATCATGACTTGGACGTTTTCATGTATTCCTTCTCGCATGCGTTCATATACATCGCCATAGAAAAATCTGTCGTTATTTTCAAATTCCTTTTCATCTACAACAGAAAAGTATAGAATACCGTCTTTACTTAAAGCTTCATTCATTGTAATAGGGTCTCGAGCGGCAACCAGAGACTCGATTGGCATTTTCTTGAAAAACTCATACAATTCGTGATCGTTTCCACCGTCATATCCCAATCGGTGAGCTAACGCCAGGGCTCTTTCGCGAGGTTTAAGACTTAGAGCCCAGCAAGAATTCATGGTTCCGCTCTGTACAATGGCTCGTTTAAATAGGCCCTTCGACATCGGCGAGACGAGGTGGTAGGACACGGACGCTCCGCCGGCGCTCTCACCGAAAATCGTTACGTTATCGGGATTACCACCGAACTCTTGAATATTGTTCCGAACCCAGCGTAAAGCTGCTACTTGATCTTTCATACCGGCGTTTCCTGGAACATCCGGGGTGTCTAAGCACAGGAAGCCGACTACTTCAAGTCGGTAGTTGAAGGTGAC
Source organism: Eumeta japonica (assembly GCA_005406025.1). Classification (NCBI taxonomy): domain Eukaryota; kingdom Metazoa; phylum Arthropoda; class Insecta; order Lepidoptera; family Psychidae; genus Eumeta; species Eumeta japonica. The sequence goes on from BGZK01000559.1 coordinate 215,873, forward strand.
TATTATAATATCCTTTTCTATGAGGAAATCGGGACCGTAAAAATCATCATTTCCGGAACCACTCATAAAACCGCCGCCATGGATCCAAACCATAACCGGTAGCGGTGAGGATGGTTTTAAATTTGGTGTATACACGTTAATATACAAACAGTCTTCGCTTCCCTGCTTAATGACATTGAACATCATATCAAATTGGTGACATATTGGACCGTGTTCTTTTGCACCTCTCACTCCATCCCAAGGTTGAGGTGGTTGTGGAGCCTGAAAAGCTTTAGTTCATAAATTGAATACGTCGTGACTGAAACCTTAATATAGTTGAGGGGTTACTATATTTGAGATTTATTTTGTGTCGTTCATACTACGGTCACAGGATTGCTTACAATATCCAGAGACAGTGTACTTCGTGCACATTCATATTTCACACTAGATCAATCGACATGCCACAGTTACAAATATTGCTGTTATAGGTTTTTTCTAGGTAATGTGGACTTACTCAAAATGCTTTCTTTCCGCGATAACAAGTAGTGTTTTTGAATAAGTAAATACACTAAAATTGATATTTAAAAAAACCATAAATACATGCATTGAATCCACGATTTTGGGGTTAAAATCAAGGTTCCTACTATTGAGCTATTCGTGTTTCCACATGATATACACTTCAAGGCTTAAATTTCACTATACAAAATGTAAGTGTCACTGTATAAAATTTGAGTGTTACTATGTGATTCATAAAAAAAATTAAAATTATACATTTTCTAGACGACCTGTGAAGATGCGGGTTCTACTTTTTGTGTCAAATAAAAGAACTTCGAAATAACAACCTTTTTGCGAAATAACGTCGAAACATAATTAAAAATAAATATTTGAAATAAAAGAATTTACAATATTTGCAAATGTATTTTGACGTCTTTGTCTAATTACATTTTTTTCATTTTCGTTAATTGCTTGAATTCTTTCAACATATACAATAAAGTCGCGTCGACGTCTAGCGTGCGTAAAAGACGAATCGAATTTTTGAAAGAAATATTTACTAGCTTCGAGCGAACTAGCTTCGCTTCAAACGATTTATCATTATTTAATCTGGTACTAGATAAAGAGGATAAAAACACGGTACGGAAAAAAACAGGATAAAAAGACATTAAATTAACGGCGATGTATAAGTTTCTATATTCCGACATTAAAATATAGCCAAACAGACTATATTTCAATGTTTCTGTATTTAATAATAAATATCTATATTTTTGGTTTTAACCGTAGGAATAAATGCAACTTGGTAAATTCCGTTAGCGTTTTTGTTGTTAGGTAAATATCGCGCCGGACGACCAGTAACAAAATGTCATTAAAAAATTCTCCTAGTGTTATCAATGAAGTGGATTTAAATGCTTTTGACAGTAAAGGAATATCATCACATGATCGAATAAAAATTTTTTTAGCGATATTTCGTTAAATGAAAAGAATTCTCAGTATATTTTTTTCAGTTACAACGAATAACTCAACTCCGTCGTTAAAAAAATGTATAGAAATGAAACTACATGATTTTTTGTAGTTTAGAATAAAAAGCTAAAATCCAGTTAAGGTACACATTTTCTCGAAGATATTAGAATGCTATTAAAATTACTATTAATAGCAGAAGTATAAAAAAAACTCATTTCAAATAACTCTTGAATCCATTTCTTGAACCACAGTTAGTTACTATGCATTAAGGGTTATTTTAAATGTAAAATTTTGTGATAAATCATGAAATTTGCGTTACTAATTTATACAAATTGAATGAATCCATTTTACTTAATAATTGACTTTGGCTATCACAATAAATTATTCTTTTAGATTGATATGTGTATAAAGTAATTAATTTCTTTACTTCGAATTTGTACTGTGCCCTGTGTTTTGTTAAAATAATGATCATTGTAGATGGCGTTGTCCCCAACAAGTTTGACTCGGTAGATGGAACAGAAGTCGCGCGCACGTAGTTTAATTTCTACACAATGTTACAGAATAGTTTATTATTTTTGTTAAGAGTCAAAGTTGCATGTTGCTGTACATGCGACAGGTATATCCAGTTTTAATTGTACGATTTTACTATGTTTGACTATTATGGTATGAGTGTTGGGTTACGAAAGCGACGTGCAAATGATAGTTTGGGAAGAAATGGGAAATGGAAATCTAAACTCTATTGAAAAACATAGCAGTTTGGTGCGGCCAATGGGTTTAGCATGAGACCCTAGACTTGACTTTTTAAAAGAGTGAAAGAGACAGTCCTATAGACTATCTCTTTCATTCATTTTTATTCGTTGCGCGATAAAAATAGCCCCATAGATAGACTATTCCTTAGGACATCTTGGTAGGCCCGCTACATTAATCAATTTTCATTCAATATCGCAACCTGCCTACGTGCACCTATTTTATGCTGATGGAGATTAGATACGTTAACACTGAAAATGAGTCACTTTTTTCCTTTCACTTATCTATATTAAAATTGGGATTGAAATTAGCACATCACTGTGCTGATCTTCACGATTCGGGTTGAGTTCAGCATGGGCTCAATATGATAGGTGGGAGACAAAAAATTCTAAGATATTATTCATAAATGTCGACAAATGCAATTAAAAAATAAAATCACTATTTGTACCTTGAACCGGAGGTCGCCTATCGGCGGCTGCGCATAGGGTATGCCCTTGAAGCTGCAGTACTCGCGGCCCAAGACGCTCCTCACTACCTCTCCCTCTAGCATGCCCTCCGATACACGCACAAGGACCATATTTGCCAATCTGTTAAAACTATTATTTATATTTTTCGATTATGACTTGATGTCCTTAATTCTTAATAAATTAATTATCTTTCTATTAGATTAAATTTCAATGTCAAAATAAAGTACGAGTCTGGGTCGTGGCGCAACAGCAACTGACGAAACGCTTATGAACAAGCGATAAGTTTTATTATCAGTAATTGTATTACAACGCTAGTTAACATCTTTTGAGCCGGATTGAGCACGTAACGAGTTTAAATCTTTTATTGGCACCTCCATATATTTATAACTGAATGTAGTTGGCTATATTTTATTCTAAAATTTTCACTACTACCTACGTTTATTTTTATTAAAAAATCAGATAGTTCACCTACAAGAATAATATTATACACATCGAGTCGGGAAAAATTTCGTCAATTATTTCTTAATCTTCGATATACAACGCTATTAGGGCTGTACAATTTAGCCGGCTAAGCCGGTTAAAAAAGTTAACCTAGCTAATTAGCTGGTTAACTGCTCGGCTAAGCCAGTTAACCGAAATTAGCTAGGCTAATTAGCCAAAAGCTAAACCGGCTAATTAGCTAATTTTATGTTTTTTTAAAATATTTGTGTTTTTAACAGTTAATAGGAAAAATTCGATATAAAATAAATTTATTTATCAGTATTTAACGTCGATAAACATGTAAATTTTTTAATCCAGATTGTCAATAATATCTCTATTTTGATATAAAAAGATTAGTATGTTTGCAGTTTCTGATGACAGACAACTTCTTTTAGCAGAAATTACATTGCCTGCAGTCGAAAAAACCCTTTCTGAAGGTGTGCTTGAAGAGGGAATGCCCAAAAATTTTCTGGCGAAATTTGCCAAGATTGGATATTTATTCCTTTTGAGTTCCACCAAAGTAATGGATTGTCTGCCTTGGGAATTGTAGGCTCTCGATCGTATTTGAGCATTTCTTTCTCAATAGCAGTTTGGCCTTCAAGACTTGCCATCCTCTGTACATTTCCAGACAAACTGCGAACAGGATCGAAAAGAAAATCTAAATCTCTCTCGTTGATTTTACTCGAATCAGGTTCATTTACGTTAATTCTCTGTCATGTCCATTAATTTTTCCTTAATTTTGTTTCGATACGTTTCTTCCTCGTTTGCTAAATTTTGTACCTATAATATACAACATAGTGAGAATTGATAAAATTGTAAAAAAACGGTCAACCTGGTCAGTTATCATTAAAAACTTGAAAAATTATTACCGTGGATCTAAATAAGATGCCAGCCCACAGGAAGTAACATCTGAATTACTCAGAAAACGATTTTTCAATTCTTCTTCAAGAGTTTCTTTGATTAAGATAATATTTTCGGTATCATCATCTTGCTGCTCTAAAAATTTGTTTAACAATGAATATATGGTTGGCCGTACCATAGAGAGAGTTGACTGATTTTCAGTAGACATTAATCTTGTCGCAACCTCGAACGGCTTAAAATCTTGATGATTTTTTCTAAATAGGTCCAATCAGAATTATTTAATAATAATTTTTCATTTTTCTGTAGTTGTTATCTCTTTATCCAATAAAACACTTTCAACAGCGTCACGCTGTTCAACAAGACGTTCGACCATCTCATAAGCAGAGTTCCAACGTGTTGGAGAATGGCTTATTAAACGATGAATTGGCAAGTTAATTTTTTTTTGAGCATTTTCCAAAGCTGTAGTCGCTTTATTCGAGTGTTTGAAGTGACCAACTATGGCAGAGACCTTCTGCAAACAATCTTTCAAATGACATTCTTTTAACGCTGTTTCTACAGAACATTGTAAAGAGTGACAAGAACAACGGACACTCATCTCAATATCGTCATCAGATTTCCAATTGTCTCGTATAGCAGCAACAATGTACCGAGCATTATCATGTACCACTGCAATTACTTTTCATAAAGATTCCAATTATTCAAAGCTTTAACCAGGTAATTATATGTGTTTGTGGCAGTATGGTTTTCCAACATTTCTAATGTGTCCAAAGTAAAGAGCACAGATTCCACTGTTCATCAACACCATGGACAGTAATAGTTACAAATGAACAATTAGAACGCGATGACCATCCATCGGTTGTTATGGCTACATGTGGAAATTTATTTAAAGTTAACAATAATTTATTTCTCACAGCATCATATAATCCTTGCAGACGATCTCTGATAACTGTTCTGCTCGGTACCGTATAGTCGGGACAAACAGTGTGAAGAAACTGTAATAGCCCAGGCCCTTCTACAAATGACAATGGTAGCATATCCACTGCAATCATTTTCACCAGGGACATAGTTATTGCTTCTGATTTAGGATTCTGTAAAATAGAATTTGTTAGTATTTGTTCCTCTACTAAATCCTGTTCAAAAAAATCAATTTCAAATGATTCAATTTATGCAAAGTCTAATCAATTTATAGAAAAGTTTACTTACATTACGACTATAATACTCTTTTCTAGGTATAGTTAGTCTAGCTCGTTTATTTACCCTTTTTTGCGTACTTGGACCACTTTCAGCTTCGGACCTATCAAATACAAAAATTGTGTGTAGTAATTAATTTTTTAAGAAGACGGATAGAAATGCTATTTTAATTTTCATTAAGCCATAACTTATTTATTAAGTACATCAAAAACCAAAGAGAAATCAAAATTTACTTACTCAGAATCAGAATTAGACTCATCGTTGATAGAAGTTGTGGGTTGATATTTTTCTGGGTGTTTCACACTAAGATGATATTTTAATGATGCTGTAGTTTTTCGTATTATATTGCCGAAGGCAATATTTACATGAGCCACTCCACTCGAAATATTAGTGAAATGTTTCCACAGTAAGGACATTTTAAATAATTAACTGAGTAATATTGTTGTACGACAAGAAACTTAAATGAATGAAATATATATATGGATCTATTTCAAAAATATATACTGACAGAGGATTTAAAAAAAGAAACGCTATGGTACACACCTATTGCCAATAAAACGTACTAAATACTTTTTGCGTACCGCCATGTTGTGCTTTTACTTAAAGCGCTAAATTCAAATTAATTTTGTCAAATTCGAAAAATTTTTCAATACTCCATAACATGAGTATTTCACAGAATATAAAATTAGCTAATTAGCCAGTTTAGCTTTTAGCTAATTAGCCTAGTTAATTTCGGTTAACTGGCTTAGCCGAGCAGTTAGCCAGCTAATTAGCTAGGTTAACTTTTTTAACCGGCTTAGCCGGCTAAATTGTACAGCCCTAAACGCTATAGATGCGTTATGATCTTATGAAATTAATAAAAAATAAGTTAAGAAATAAGTTAAATAAGCCACCTAGGTGCCGTGTAATCACTCTAGTTCGAAGACGATCGTAAATCTGTCGAAATTGAAATGATGAAAATCGCCTCACTCAAGAGATGCAATTATTTCGGTCGGAAATCGCAACAATGCGTCAGGAGATCTCTAATATTAGCTAATACTTTGAAAAACTTTCTCATGCAGTCGAGAGCCTCAATAATAGCATCGACAGCCTTGAACGCAGGATCCTAGTGTTGCAGGAACATTCGAGCGCTGTCAGTACGTCAAGTGACGTTAAAGTGTTAGTGGTACTATAGATCGTTTAAAGTTTGAGCTCAATGACCGAGACCAGGTCAAATTGTCCATAGTCGTGAAAATAACTGGTTTACCTGAAACGAATAAAAAGAATCCAATTCACTTTGGAATTATGGAGGTACAGAAATTGGTCGTGGAGGTGGAGTCGTGAGATATAGTAAACGTGGAGCGCGTCGGCGTGCGACGAATGGCAGATGAGGGTGGCAGCGGAGATGCGGGGCGGCCTATAGCGATGGTGATGCAGTTAACGCGGCGTGTGCTGCAGGATGAGTTGCTGCGCGCAGCACGTCGGGCCCGCGCTGCGGACACCGCCGGTTTCAACTTACCTGGATCACCTCGTAGATTGTATATCAATGAACGACTTACGCATACTAACCGCCAGCTTTTTATAAAGCATTCCAAGAAGGATCACGATCAAATTGAAAATATATTTGTACCCGCAACGGTAGAATATGCGCTAGATGCCTACCGGACTCGCAAGCGTACAGGGTTCGTCCTGAAGCAGAGCTGGTAAAGATTTTTGGTATTCCAACCATTGGCCCTTAAATGCGAAAATAAATATATTGTTTTGGTTGTTGACTTTAATATGTATGATGTTAGTCATATATTCAGTCTTAGTGCATATATAGTAAGTGCCAGATTAATTGGCACAGACGGTCATTAACCGACTTTTACTAAGAAACCCTACTTTCGCGTAATATTTTCGATAGCTACAAATGTGTCGGAAACTTCAGTTGCGTTGCATATTGTGGTAGGAGACGACCTTTACTTGGGGAACTGCAGATATGCTAAAAAATTTTGTTTATATTATGTGATTATTGGTGACTTTACAAAATAGAGAGGTTTCTGTGTTCGACTGTGTATTTTTCACCTTTTTTAAGTATGTTCATCGATATCTTCGTCAATTGTATTTAGTGTTTTTAAAGCCGATTTCAGAATTTATTAAGACCTCTTTTATGGAATGGGTAAAACTACCACAATATTTTGAAAAAGTTAAATAAAAATGTAAAAATAAGGAGAAAAAATTAATAAATCGTTGTCAAACTCCGATTCTTCACTCCGTTCACCCAATGACCCAAAATCGTGGCTGCTAGTAACGTTAATAATAAAAGAGTCGACAGTCTTATTAACTGCGTCGTCGATTTTATTTATTCTGTTTTCTTCTTTTATAATGTGTTCTACACATTTTTTCCATCTCTCCTTAGTTGTATTTTCAATGTCTTCATGTAATAAAATTTTAACGTTAGAAAATTTAAAATTTGTATTATTTCTGGCCACATGCCTTTAACATCTGTCCAAAGCAGTCCAATCGGATTTGATTCGCAATGATAAGGTGGTAAACGCAAAACAGGTGGTAAGCGCAAAAAAAAATTTTTTGTCATTTCATCTACCACATATTTTTTATAGTCTTGTTTTATTTCTTTGATTTGTTCAATTAATTGAATTTTTATTTCCCATTCTTCGTAACTTATATTTTTATAAGTAATCCAATCCTGGTTTTACTTTTTTCTCCAAGCAATTGTTGGTGTTTTTTCAACTCGTCTGAAACTAAGTATTTTTTTATGTCCTCAAACTAAGTAAATATAACTATTATAAACAATAAATAACATTTTTTTTTGTTTTTATTTATACCTAGAATGATAACTGGCATTAGCCAATACAATCACACCATTTGGTTTTAATTTTGTTAAAACTTTTTTAAACCAATCTTCAAAGTGCTTTGCATCCATCAATTCATGATAATCGCCTTTCTTAGTCGGCTCAAAAATTTAACCGCAGTCAGACAAGAATCCATTTTTATTACCAATATGCACAATTATGGGCCGTTTGCCATTTGAAACAGGATGTTTGGGTGCTGTTGATAGTCCCTCTTTAAAAGCTTGCATTGCAGATTTGATTTCAGTATCAATCCAAGTTTTTCCTACATTATGACCTAAAATATAATTAAATATGATAGAATACAATTATTATTAAACAGAAATATAAATATATACTTGAACTCGATTAGAAAATATAAAAGTATTAAAGGAACAAAAGAATATAAACGTACTAAGAATTAAACAAAAAAATGTTAACCTACCTACATTGATCCAAGTTTCATAAAGGAAATAAATTTCCTAGGTTCTGGTCTATATTTCGATATAAGGCTTAAATATTTAATGCGCTATAAAACTATTTCTTTTTTCTATCAAAGCGTTTTTTTCGTTCTTTCGATATATTTAAAATTTATATCTTTTTCTAAGTTAGACAGGTCCAGCAATTTTATGCGTCTCATTATAATTTTTAATAATTATGTAAATAGTTCTCTAACTCACAATTGATATTTCAGCAGTTCTATTTATAATTTTTGAATTTGAATCGAATTTGTCTTTAGGCCAGTTCTTTCGAACGAATTTATAAATGTTTATTATCATTTCCCTTCCCCCGGTGGACGGTACATGAGACTTTCTTTGTTTACGGGAGACGTGATCGCGGCTACTCTGTGCTCAGATGGACCTGCTTGTTTGCTCTATTTTCACAAGTAACACGTTAAGCAACAACATTTGTGATAACTATATAACAATCACTACAACAAAATACTGATTACTAGTTATAGATTATAAACAAGATCTCAATAAACATGAAAACACGGCCGCACGGCTGTAAGTAATGCGTCAGTATGACAAAATGGCGACCAACGACTACGAATGCCTAACAATACGAGTGTGTGCGTAAACATGATCTCTCTACTTAAAAAAACAATTTTAATTTAAAATAAGTTGATATTATTCGAAGTCGACGCATTGCAATTAACATTTTTTTAGCCTTTAGTAGGATATATTACTGTTATTTCGATTTGTGATAAATGACCATAATATTTTATTATATATTTATGAAATCAATGAGTGTTATTATTCGCTATGTAAATCTCGGCTGGGGTTTGGCTAAGTTCACGCACTTTCGATCACTGACTTTTACTATGTAACACGTGTGTTCAAAGTTTGCGATACATTTGTACTACAGTTAACTAGTATATTTCACGAAAGCAGGTTTCGTAGTAAAAGACGGTCAATGACTATCTGTGCCAATTTATCTGGCACTTATTTGTTTATTGATTGTGACCTAGAACTGTCATTTGCGTCATTTTTCTTTATTTTTTACACATGTACAGGAGCTATTCATTAGCTATTGATAGTTATTATAGAAAAATGAATACACTTCACTGTAATGAATCGTCCTGTAAAGAATATATAAACAGCTGTTTTTCTCAAAGAATATCAACTTCGTCTTGGCCTTTTAAAAACCGGAAAACCTGAATATCTTTTCAAAAAGTTTACCTCCCATGTAGGCAAATTCAATACACATGGCCTTAAGTCGACTAGAAATGTACTTGCAGTTCCACATCGTCACACTGCCGCTTTGAGAGGTAGTTTCAAATATGCAGCAACCAAATGCTGGAACAACTTACCTCCACCACTAAAAAGCCTAAGTACTATTAACGGCTTTAAATTGGAACTAAAATGAAGCTTATGCAAGTACAGCTGGCGTTAGCTCCTGGTACTGGCATTGACGATCGTAGCGTCACACCTCTGATATATGTCGTTCTACACTGTCCCATATACATCCTCATGTACATTCACACATGTACCCCAATCGCATACATGCATATACGACTCACATATATACATAAAGTATACATAATTACACTATCTTTATTCATACAAAAATATTATATTTATTACATGTTTTTTTTTTGTTTGACGTTTGCAAACCATTCGAACTCTCGTCGCTCATCTGTATGCGATATTATTTATTCAGATCCGTGGCGAAATTTTTTCGTAGAAAAAATTAGATCGAAAGATGTTGAAAATGCAGTACGAAAATTCTTTGCAACCAAGCCTAAGGAACGGTTTGACCAAAGTCCCGCAGAGGTAACTCCGAGTTAAGACCGTAGAATATGATGAGTTATACTTTTGATATTAAGGTATTCTTTTTGGATGGTTAATTAATAAACGAAGTGAATAAAACCGACATTATATAGAGACATCTTAATAAATGGAGCCTATCTTGCTATTATGAGTAGTAAGAGTGTTTCACGACAATGAATTAAGTAATAGTAATAGAGTTCTGGTCTGTGTGCTTATGTATGGTAGTGAAAGCTGGGTATAGAAGAAAAAAATGAATGCAGAATCAATGCAGTGGAAATGTGATCCCTACGTAGACGTGTGGAGTGTCTTTGAAAATTAGATGTAGCAACTGTGATATCAGAAAGCGGTATGCTCTAAGATGTAGTGACTAGTGTAGAAAAATTACGTTGCGTTGGTTTAGCCATATGGAAAGGATGAATGAAAGAAGACTGGCCGAACAAAACAAAGTGAATGTATGTGGATGAACGGTCGGCAAGTATCGGCCTAAAAATATTATCTGATTTTAAAAAAGGGCCAACTGTTTTAATTATTTTCTTCACCTTCTGAATATGCATTTTTCATTGTGCATTTTATGTCTCGTTCGTGCACGTTCATTATAACTGTTAGGCATCAAAGACTTTCCATTCCAAACAGTATAAGTTTAGTTATTATTATTATTTCTTTATTTAACACAATGTAATTAGTTTACCTTCCCCTAGATTATTATTAACTATTTACTTGTGTATGTTTATGCAGAGATATTATATACATTATAAATAATAGCGGTTCGTATCTATTAATGAGCACTCATTTCAAACATTTGAAGATAGGCTGCACTTTTAATAATTCTGTTCTCATCTTTGATCATCTCAACTTTCTTCTTAATTACTTAAGTTCTACTGTATGGTGATGAATGACTAAAATACTAATTTTCATCTCAGAGCAAAAAGTGTCATAACAGACGTCTGACACATTTAAAGCGACGGACAGCAATGTCTACTTGAGTAAAAAGAAGATCTAGGCCACTGCAGTTACAACCCATTATTTGTATAGTACTATACGAAAATCAGGTGCAATATATTTTTGGTGCGTGGTGCATATCCAATGGCTGAAATAAATGATTACTATATACACTACATACGTTGTGAAGCAGCTCGAATCGTCATGAGTATTGCCACCTGATCGACTTAATTTAGCCTTGCGAAGGGATGTTGTGTTTCTTTGCGTATATTGGTGGCGTTTTCTGAGGAATCGTTCCATGTACGCTAGCTATTGAGTTCCACCGTAATAACTTTTCTCGTAAATTAAAATTTTACTCCTGTCGCATCGATCATATCGTATCGTATCGTAATGATGTCGTATGATCGTCCCATTCGCAGTATTGGTTATGTGCCCAAGTATATACTGTACCACGAATCTCAGGATTTACTCTTTTTATGGAGGCAAAAATGCCAAGAAATATTTATCACGCTGTCGATATGAAATAGAATATTGTTATAAAGAAAGTTCTAATTTGAAATAGATTTTTGCTTCTCTTTATAAATTATCACTTGGATTTACTATTAAGGTTAATTTTTAAAGTCGTTTTACGTAAATATAAAAAGGTGTATACATATACGGCTCGGGGCCGTCATCGCTGTAGCATCCATAATAATTATATAATTTCCAGTATTCCATTACCATTTCTTCGCGTCCGCCGTCTGGAATATTATTGACTACGAAATGAGTTAGGACCACCTTCATCTCGGACCTAAATCCCGGGAACGGTTTATGCATAAAGTTAGTAGACGTTATAACCTATCTCCGTTAAGCAATCCTCCGAGTCATTAGTATGCTAAAAGCATTTCACCCGGGATAACTCGTTGGCAAAACTTACGATATAGGAAGATTATCTTCCATTGACATTGTAATATTGTCCACGCTGTTTATAAGCTCAAGGTTTTGTCTGCTGCTTTGTGCCCTCGTCTTAAGGAATAGAAAAACGTAATATATTTTTTCAGCCTTGTATCAAAGATTTACTGACCCCGTATTCGATTTCGGTTCTCGCTCTCATTTTAGCATTCGATCCCGTTTTCAACGATATTTTCGATTCTGATGCATATCCCTATGCCTTTACCTTCAAGTGACTTAAATAAATCACTTATTTTTCGCATTACTCTAAGGGATTTCCGAGGTTTCTTCTGGGAATACAGGGATTGAAAAAAATGCTTACTCTTTATTCATTAAAATAAAAGAAGTTAAAATGCTAGAATTCATGCAAAAAGATAGAACCTCTATACTGTCTAGGAGAAACAAATGTATACAGAAATAAAGTCAATTTGAAATTTATGTAACAACGACAAATCACCAATTTCTTACAAGTTAAAAATACTTTTTTGAAATACAGTTTTGTTTATAATACATTTATATGAAAATGAATAGTGAAATGAGTTAGTAGGCGAGAGTGAAACAAGTTTCTCATTTATACTAACCCAAAAAAAAAACCGGTCAAGATGTAGTTAGCTTTACTCGCCGATGATACCGTACAATGTAATATTTAAAAACAATATGGATTGGACCAATATAGGTAATAAATTTAGAAGTTGAAGTGGTAATAAATTAACAGTTTCATATATTGTTTGAGAACTCTGACATTTCTGAAACTTTTTCATGTATTATATGTTAAAACTTCTGTGATCACGAACCACTTCAAGTTAATTGACTAGACATATGGTGAGACGATCTTTTTTTTATATTTTTTAAATATCAGTGGAATATCAGTGAATACGAAACGCAACAAAACATTTGAAAAATATAATCTTTGAATTTTAAATTGTTATTTTTGAGATCATAGTCCATTTAGTACATAAATAAAATATTTGGTTACCTTGAAACGTTGTTTGATTTTCTCCGCCCATAAAAAAAAAAAAACTGATATTCTCTTTAGATAAATAAGTACGGGTAAACGACTTTTATAATTCTAGAGTAATAGTCAGATAGAAAAACAGGCGTGAATTACATATACAGACCAACAAAACGACTTACACAAAAAAAGAAAATAATAACGATTTGTTTAATTTATATTTATAATTGTTTAACAACACAATAACAGAAAATCTCCTGTATCAACATCTGTCTATAAATTATTCGAGTTTATAACGGATAAAGCTCTATGTAAAATTAGAGACAAAAGTAAAAAAATAGCATATGTAGAGATTGTAATATAAATTTATTGGATGCAAATAATGGCGGCGATGAGATTTTGGAATTTTTTGGTTCTTATAATCTGTCTAATCTCTTTTTAGTTCAAACGAGGATTGTTTAACTTGTGTCGACAACATCTATACAAATATAGAATCACAGAAGAAATCTATTATATCTAATTTAAAATCATACCACAGCGGTCAATTTGCGTCTTTTAGAATACCGCTTACTAAAACTCTCAAAAGAAACATAATTTGTTTTCCGGCAAAGGTCTTGTTCAATTTAGAAAAAATATCAGGCAAAGAATTCCGGAACTTAAACGCTGTAATGATCCCAATGAGCTGTATAATTTAATGTTTGGTGTGATAAAAAGAGAATATGATAATGAATTTAAAACAAAGAAATGTTAAAAGAAATGAATCATTATCGTTTAGCGATTGGGCAACAGTGGACATTCATAAAAGTAGAAGGAGACTGTATGAGCTTTATGACGAGTGGACGAAAAAATAATAGTGAGAGCTTTGCCAAAAAAAAAAAATATATTCAAAAATTTTTGAACTTGTTTGCATTGCGGCTAAAGCCAAACGAGTAAGTAATAAAATAACAAATAGCAATAATGTTATGAAAATGACTTGGGGTGTCATAGAGAATGAGACTGGAAGAATTAAGGCTGAGTAATTGGCTTTAAACTTAAGTTAGATGACAAAACCCTGAGTGAAGACATAGAGGTTCCTGTTTCAACTACCAGGTCTCTTAACTCATCTCCCGCTCTTGTCCCGCATTACTGAAGAAAAGTAACCCGATCTGTAATACTAATTTATAATTTAAATTAAATATATGAGTTTCGAGGAGGTGATCAAAACATTTAAATGTTGACATGAACGGGACTGCTGATCTCCGTTGTCTTTCCAGTATGATTATAAATTCCATTATAGATAACACTGCGCCGCACTTGGCGTTTATCTTTAATAAGTATCTAGACGAAGGAGTGTTTTCCGTTTTTATGAAAGAAAGTAAAGTAATTCCATTATTTAAAGACGGTATTGCATCAAACCTCAATAACTTTAGGCTCATATTTATACTGCTGTCACTTAAAAAAAATTCGAAAATTAATCCTAAATCGTTGATCAGTATATTTTATACTAATAAATGTCTAATAAACAGTTCAGTTTTAGTCGGGGTCGCTCGACAATCAATGCTGGCGTTGAGCTTGTGCAACATATATTTGGAGCATGGGAGGATTCATGAGACGTATTTTGCGATCGATCCAAGGCATTTGATTGTGTTATCATGAAACTCGGATCAGCAAATTACGTCATTGTAGAGTGACTGGCCGGGCACTCGACCTTCTTGAATCGTATCTGAGTAACGAGAAAGAGTTCAGAGGGTTGATGTCAACGAAATGAGATCACCTGGATCTCTAGTCCACATGAGTGTAACACAGGGATCAGTTCTTGGTCCCTTTCTTTTTTTAGTTCATTAAAATGATTTATCTAGTCTTGTTAAGAATGTTCATGAGATAAGCATGTTTATGACATAATACTGTTTGCAGATGATACTTCTTTGTGATTGAAAGTTAAAAGATAACAACCCATTTATGACGATGTGAACAATGCTATACTTAAGGTTTGCTGTAAATAACCTACTTCTTAATGCAATGAAAACAAAATGTATAAAATTCTAACTTCCAAATGGAATATATATGGATCCAGAATTATTACGTTAAATACCGAATAGTTGGAGTTTGTGAATACTACCGTGTTCCTTGGAATCACTTTAGACAATAGACTTTAATGGGATCTTCATATCAGTTAGCTGACGAAAAGGCTTAGCTGTGTCGCTGTGTCAAAATAATAAGGAATTTTTCTGACGCGAAATTGCTAGATTAATTTATTTTGCCTGTTTCCATAGTCTTTGCTTGTCATCCTGAAAGGGAATGGAAAGCCTATGATCGACCCAAAGACTTATCGTCTAATCACTTTGCTCTCGATCCTGGGTAAAATTTAATAACAGGTGGTGTCAAAACTCTGCATTACTTACTAGAAATTTAAGCTCGTATCAGCATGGCTTTATGGTGGGTAAATCAACAACCACCGCGCTGAATTGTATTCTGGGGGTGGCGAGGAGCTCCGCTGCCAAATATGTGCAGCTGTTATTTCTTGACATCTCCGGTGCGTTCAATAACCCATGGTGGCCAACGTTGATGAGAAACGTAAAGCAGAGTAGTTTACCGTCAAACATCTACAGACTGTTACGTGACTGTTTCACTGACAAAAGGGCTGGATTCTTTGTCGGCCTAGATGTGGAATGGAAGCTTTTCTCCATGGGGTGTCCCCAGGATTCCCTTCTGGGGCCCACGTTGTGGAATGTACTAATCGATGACATGCTGCGGCTTCTATTCCCGGCCGGGTTTCAAACAGTGGCATATGCTGATGATATAACCGTGGTTGTAGAGACTATTTACAATAATGACTTACCGAACTACAGTGACATACGCAGCGGGGTGTTGATATGAGCGTGTTAACTTGAACTTATTACGCAGCGCCCTGCTCAGGACTCAGAGACCGTCTTTAATCTTTTGACTAAGGCGTACCATACGACCAACACGGTGGTGCTCTTGGTTTTGGCCGGTGTGCTGCCTGCAGATCTTGAAGTCGTCGTGGCCGAGTGGATCGACATCGCGCGAGAGGGACTGATCAGGCCGAGATTAAAGTGCTTGGGCGTAGGGTGCGAGAGCAGCTGATTGTGGAGTGGCAGAAGCGATGGGATGAGGCGACAATAGGAAGGAGTTTCACCGTTATTTCCCGGATGTATCGGCTCGACTCAGTGCTGATTGGGTCGAACCGCACTATGAAACCTTGCAGCTTCTAACTGGTTATGGATGTTTTAGGAAGAGATTGAATGAGCGGGGACTGGATAATTCGAGCGTGTGCTTGTGTAGACAGACGGACGAGGATATGCGTCACGTTTTGTGGCCATGCCCTCTGTATGAGGATTAAGGAATGTAATGTTAAACGGAATGGACATGATGAATGTAAGTTCGATTTACTACGCGTATCTTGTGAGCACGAAGGCGAACTTCCGCAGGTTTCGCCAATATGCGCTTGGCACAGATTGCGCGGCGGGCAGAAATAAAGAACTGATGACAAAAAAGGAACTGCTCGGCAATGAAAACTAATGAAAACTGTGAAAACTGTGGCGTCACAAGTCTTATTAAAAGAGAGTTGTTTTTAGGAATAAGAAACACGACTAAAGAATAAATTTTGAGAAGCATGAAGAAGCCGTGGCATTAGATTTATCGATGTCCCACGGCGCTTCTGCGATTCGGCCCATATGAGCAAAGGTGTCGGAGAGGCCATGGGAGGTGGCGGGCTGTTTTCATAGTATGATGTAATACGGCGTCTTGCTCTGGGGAAATGCCGAAAATATTCATAGAATTTTCGTGTTGCAGAAGAGGGCCGTTCACGCGATTTACAAGCTCGGACCTCGTGTATCTCTTAAAAATAAGTTTAAGAAAATTGGAATTAACTTAACTCTGGCATCCCAATTCGGTTTTAAATTATTTTTTTTATATGTAAAATGTTACATAAAAAATGTAAAATTTTACATGTTAGTTGAGTATGTAAACTCACAAATTCATTTATAGGATTCTGTGTGCGCACGTTCAATAGGGTTCCTGTGGATTATGAAAATATGCGAAATTTACCCTTATATAAATTTAAGAATGTTATTAACTCAGTAAAAAAGGGTATAACACAATTTCCGAATATTTAGAAGACAAATATACATGGGCATAAGCGGCTCTACTTCTTACCGGGCTGTTCAGTTCATTAATGGTTTTGTATTTTTTTTTGGCTATGATGAAATTAGAAAAGAAGTTACCCTTAAGTTTCTTGCTTGTTCTTCTTGAGGGAAAGCTGTCTTCCGAATGAGCGGTAAAGTGTAAATTCGCAAAAAAAATGTGTCATATTTCAAGTATTATTTTGTAATCTATGAAATAAAGATATTTTAAATTAAATTTGAATTATCTCTTGAATTTCTCACACTATATTTTCAATTAATACATAAAAAAATAAAGTACTCTTCTCCATTACGAAAACCTTGTTTAGTGAATCCATTATATTTATTAATTAAATAATAATTGTTATTTTCGTATTAAAGAAAATGGCGAAATGCAGTCGCATAGGCAGCACACGTTACACGTTCTACCGTCGGTTTCTGTTTAACAATGCCGTTATCACTAAATAATATATGTACTCACATTAGCAAGTCATTACAACAAATTTAGAATGTTCAATATTTTTAATGGGTCGTTATCCGTAATGAGATTTTTCGTTCTGGCGTTTTAAGGAGTAAACACCGAAATGACCCTGCGACCCTTACCTCAGCGCCATTTCGTTTGAGCTGAGGAAAATCCTCGTTGCGCAAACGCGGCACGGAATTACTCCGGCGATCGGGGCGTGCGCTGGATTTTCAATTGTTAATTTTTAGCCGGTACTTTGCGAAGTAATTTTACAGTGAAACTTTAGAGTCGGGCATGTTGTATTCAACCGTATATATACTCGAGAACTACTGTACTTTTATATTTTTTAAAGAACTTCATACGCTGAGGAGGCGACGTCCTTCATATTGTCTTACGTCGAGACATTTTGAAGTGGATGGTTTGCACACACACTCACACACACAAAACACACACACACGCACACGCACACACACAAAACACACGCGCACACACACACACACAGATATATATATATATATATATATATATATATATATATATATATATATATATATATATATTGTTGCAGTACCATTTTGTATAGCTGTATAATACATGTGAAATAGATTGTTTTGTGAATCAAGATGAATGCCTTAATTTTCAAAAGTAAGCTGGTAATGAAAGTACAATGTGTATAATTGAGAGAGTATAGAATACAAAAGAGAAATGCGGAGAAAACGTAGCAACGTTTGGAATTTAAAACTGAGAAAATAAATAGAATAAAAATGATGTATTTTGAACGATTATATTTTACTTACCCACCATCCGAGATACAATTAGTTGAAAATTTAGTTTAAAAAATTGTATTCACCCCGTTGAAAATCTTATCTTTGAGAAAATATAGAGACTGCAGTAAAAGTATTTCAAGGGTAAGGTTTTAAAATACTTTTATACTACGAAATATCGAAACTTAAGCAGTTTCTGTCTTACGTCATTATATCGGTATTAATGCAAATATTATATAAATTTTCAATGAGGAAGGGCAGTCGAGCAATAGTTATTTTCAGACTGTAATAAATATTTAAAATGGAAAAGATTTTTGGAATGTAAATAGTTTTCATCTTACGAAATACAGCATCTTCTAAAGAGTATTACAAAATTATTTTGTGAATTTTTAAATGTATATTAAAATGGATTAAAGGTTTTTAAGTGACTTCTTCTTCCATGTGTACAATTTGTGGTTTATTAGCTTCGAAAATCATTGAATTTATGTATTTCACTCTAACTTTTGAACCACGTACTTTACAAATCTAAAAAAAAAATTCTCACGATACCATTTTCGTACAGCAAAATAACACCAAAACCGACCAAGATATTAAAATGCTCTAAAGTTTTTGTCAAGTTTTCGACAGACATTGCTCGACCTTGACTCTAAGTTACGGTGTTGCTTGTACGATAATACCACGAATGTTGCAGTGGAATACCTAAGTAGGAAACTTTTGTTGTTACAGGTGAAGGCCGGCGCCGACGCGAGCGGGTACGTTGTTGCGGTGTGTAATTTGTTATTTTCATACAAACCGCTCGGCTTAAGTCAGACTTATGCGAGAAATGTTTCGTATTACAACGTTGAATTCATGCATGCAGATTTTGGACGGGTCTTGCAGATGATTATAGTCTCGTTGAATATAAATATGCGTAATGCGCAGTGACAGTAAGTTGAAGGCTGACGGTGAAGAATTTTGCTAGAGATTTTTATTCTATCATCAAAAAAAAAACACTTCAGTTTAATTAACTTAGTTTAATTTGATAGTTTTGCCTAACTATTGCTTGGGATAGGCGACGCGCGTCGCAAATATTTAAGCCCTAATGCAGAGATTACCGAGGTGACGACGTCTGAGCCCGGCTTAATGCTCAGCACGTCCTTTGGCACACTTTGTTATTGGGCGTTCGAGGTTTATCAAAATATATATAGATACACGGACTTCTATCAAAATGAATGGAAATGGGATACGTGGTAGTAATATTGAGACCCTAAATCATTTAATGGTTATATATCTGTTATAAAATAACTAATAAAGTCCTGTGAATGTCTGCAGTATTATATCATATAACGTGCAATATATAATTCCTGACGTGTTTGTTTGTAGTTTATGGGGTCCTGCTATTATTTCACTCGGTATTTAAAGTGGCTACAATATCGCTCAGTTCACTATATCATTGTACAAATTAAACGATAACCACAAGATCTAACGCAATTATTTATTTATTTTTTACACAAATGACAGTTATGACATAGATAACAATCGCACGAGATATAAATCTCTTCTTTAGGCTGGAATCCAAAAAATGTGCTCAGCTTGATTGGCATCGCATTACTATAGCGCAAGAATAAAAAATGAACTTAAAAAAAACTGCCTTCAATTTGAGTAATTCTTAAAACAGACTTCAAAATCAAGTAACTCGGTTTTAGTTAAAGTTAAATCAGACACAATTGTGTCTCCTTAGAATAAAAAAAATCTTCTTTTTGACTCAATGTTTAACGTTTCTTATTCATGTTTATAGACTATGTTCTTTTACGCTGTTTTAGCTGGAACCGACTCCATAAACAAATAAAAAATTTTGAAGTCTGTTAAATAAATATTTAAATAAGTTTTTGAAGGCTAATAAGTAATATTTTTAATTTATTGTATTTCATATTTTGTGGTTATCAAGTAATTATAAAATTATAATTCATTTAGTTACTTTCCATATTATTAAAGCCATGGTTAATAAAAGTGGCCAAGCATTTTCACTATTGTACGTAGCAAATGGAAAAATAATTCCGATACCGAATTTATTGTTCACTGGCATAGATGTATAAAAAAGAAAAGATGCACAGTTGCGTACTATTTGGATGGCGAAAAATAGCTGAAAGTGTACATTTTGTCTGTCTCATATTTAATACCATTTTGCAGTGCCAAAGAAAAAGAAGGGAGGAAATATTATTTATCATCTGATATTTCAACCGAAATGTCGTAACTTGAATGCAAAGACAACAACTTACGATCATTTTCTTATTGGAAGACAATAAATCTTATTTTTTCACAATTTACACGTGCTGTTCTAAAATAAAATATCAGTGGAGTGGTTTAATATTATTTTGAATCTTTATCATTGTTTTTTGGTTGAACGTATGAAAAGAAGCATAATATATTTTTCTTCATAATAAAGCTTAATCTAGTAATGACCTAAGATTAAAATTAATAATAACCTTTAATTTGATAATGTCGATGAAAATATACATGAAAGAACATGATAATTTTTAAAGTGTATACAGTATAGTAATACAAAACTTTGTTATTGTTTATGTAATAAAATAAGATAACGATTAATTAAACATTAACATACTTATACGTAATTTACAAAAAAAACAAATTCAAATATAGTAAACGTTCGTTTCTGGAATAGATTTAATCTAATGTATTATTTTCTTTTAAAAGTAATTTTAAGATTTGTATGAATATAAAATAAATTATAAATAAAAAAAAACATATGGCGACTCCATTAGTATAAGAACATAATCTCTACTATTAAGCGACCGAATAATGTGACAAAGCAAGAAATACGAGACCGGTGTCGCTTAGGTCAATTTCTTTTAAGTCGGTTTATATTTTGGTTTTTAATGCTACTTTGAATGAAGAAATACAAAATACTCGTCGAATACTTATTATAATACGTGATTGAGCACCTATTATAAACAAACAATTTTTTTTTATCGAAAATAAGAAATGCCATCCGTTTTCATAGCTTTTTAAGTGTTCTTACATTTTTTAATAGAACACTTCGAAGATACGACAAAAATACACTGAATGCAGTGAGCGCTAAACTGTCTATTTTAGCACTTATTTACTGCGGCCGTCTTTGAGCGCGGGACTGTGCATCTTGTTTTTTTTATAGATCAGTGTTGGCCACCCTCACTTTCAGATATTCTTTGAAACTTATTTCTAGATTATTACTGTCTGTGATCCTTTTAAATTCGATCGTACTACATGATGTGGTCTTACAAGTAGTTATTTAAAAAAGTGAGCCCGTAGTCGGTGATCTCAATTTTCGTATTGAATACACGGTTGTTAAAATAATCATCGTTTTCTTAGATAACTTTTGCCATGGCTTGTTCTCGAATTCTATTTGCCTAGTAGGATTTTTGAAATAATGTAACGTAGCCTGGTTAGTCCGTTACTGAATAACGTGTACATAACGAGCTTTTTGTAAGTAGCAAACTCGGAGCACCTTATAACTGAATTTACAGAAAGTTTCTTTAACTTAGCGGAGTGTAATCGCAACTCGAATCTTGTGTAATTACCGAAACCGAAGAGAACTTCCACGGTGACATCGCACAGGGCAAACACGACAACAATATACGCTCAAGTTTGATTGTTACGTCACGCGGTGGGGCTTGGCGACACGCGACAGCTAGCGCGGTGGCCGTGGGCGCTGTCGGCGCGGGGCGCGACACGAGTTCGGCGCCGACAGTACCTCGTGCGCAGGACCGCGCCGCGCGCCGCTAAACGACGTCAACGGTTTTGTTGACAGATGTCTGGGATGTCTGTGCAACGGCTCATCTCATTTAACTGACGATTCGCTATACGTTCTTTAAGGGAGTGATTGCGACAATGAGGACAAGATTAGGATAAACACACAAAGTATAATAGTATAATATGTTTGACGATAAATATTTAAATATCTATGACATATGTATTTGAATACATAGTAATTTTAATTTAATTAGGAAACTTAAATGAAGTTTAAGCAAAATATCTTTTTTTCATTTTAAATAATATCTTTTTTATTGCAGAGACACATACAAATACTATTATCTGAATTATTTTTACTATTATAATGATTATTATTCAACTTCGTTTATAATCAGAGATTTATTATTATACCCTAGTTGGACACTTATTACAATCACAGGTATATGGTACCTAAAATAAAAAATACATGTTTTACATTCAACATAATTCAAAAGCTTCGTGACGGGCAAACGTGACGGGCACATGTGCCGAGCGATTGTGATATTTTTTTATACCGTACTAAATTTTTCCTTTGCGTGCCTCATTTGCCTTCTATCGTTAATGTAGTTATCACTTAAACTGCGAGTTTATAGACGATAATAACGATTTCATAATAATCTATACATACATAAACGAAATACCACTTATTGACTGATTCATCACAAGATCTCCGAAACTCCGATTGACTTGAAATTCTGCATAGCTACTCTTTTCGGAACATAGACGCTTACTAACAACGGACTTTACACAAATTTTATCCAAAAAAAATGTCTACGCGGGTGGAGACTGGGACGAAAGCTAATATAATTATACTCAAGATATTAATCTTCATGTACGTTTCGGTGTATATTAATGTATGCACAAATAATGGTCTCACTGCACCGAGTTGATCCCCAAGACGTGTCAGACGTTGCATTTGTTGCACTCTGCTCTACATTGACTTCCGGGACGCATACAGCCAGCGGAGGGCGGGCATGCCGATGCTGGCGCACGAGTGAGTTGTCGGCTGACCACATACGGAACGTCCGGTACCTGCTGAACTGCGTGAGCGTGTCGAATGTTCACTATGAACTTTGACCTTTCACGGTATGGGACCGATATCTAGAAACGAATCATGAAATAGCCGTATTCTTTTTCTCAACTAAAACTTTCTCGTGTACTGTTAGAAATGGCACTCTTTTGTCATTTTTTTATATTTCGGATTGAGAACTTTGGACTCCCAAGCTTTTCACACTCGTCCGATGCCGCTTAGAGGCTACCGATGTTGCCAGCGCGTGCACACACCCAGGCCGGCTTAGCTCGTATTAATAAAACACACTTAAGTGCGCGTTCCATCTTGAGAGTGGAAAGAGTAAGATAGTTATAGTGTTTCGGTATATAAAATAACATATATCTCGCTCCCACGTCACTTCCTGGGATGGCGCATGATAGGAGCTAGGTTTATTAATACGGACCCGAGATACGGAGCGAGTGGTTTAATGTGACAACGTTAGTACCTTATTTATCCACTTTTCCGTAATTAGGTTGAATCCCGTTCTTTCAGGTTTGAAGGCTTTCTGGCAAACAATCGCCGCTCATAGCTTTCAGTTTCAGCTTAACATTGCAACAGCGCGTTAACTTTTAGTAATAACATTGTGGTTGCAAGCAATTATACAAAAATGTGTAATAGAATAATTAAAGATCAAATTTAATGTCAGGCAAAGACTTCGTTAATAAGCATAAGTGTCCTATTATTTTATTAATAATTTAATAATATTTAATAAGTTTTCCACGTGTTATATTAAGTTAATGATTAGGTCTGTCCCAGGGTCAACATTATTTTTTTAGTCACCATGCACTTTTATGTTTTCGACATTCATTTCGTTTTATTACTAACATTTATTGTGTGCTTTTCGATCCTAACTCTAATAATAGAATTGATATATTTCAAATGGCTTTATCATAGAACATATTAAGCTCCCTTATATTCACAACGCTTCATCATAAATACTCTGCCAAAATTCAATGACGTGTTGTTTCAGGTTTTTTCCTGGTTTCAAAATTTCTCCTATGTCTAAGTAATGTTTATCTTTTGGTTGGTACTGTTGCCATGCTACGCCTAAATCCGAATTTTGCGGTGTTGGGTTTCTGGAATGTAAAATATTAACTATTAAATAAATGCAAGAACGAATTAATATAAAATAAGATACATTTTTAAGAAAATATTAATATTAGTGACGGTGTTTGATAGCGACACTAACTAAACTAGCGACAATTTTTTTGAAATAGATTTTAATTTTTTTTTATTTCATTTTTGTAATATTATTACTATTCAATTAACTTAATTATAAGTTTGCTAATAATAAATTATTATAATTGTATAATATATTGCCAATTTGCAATAAAACGTCAAACACAAAACATAAATTTAACTTACCCATACTTAGCGAAGTTCGTGAACAACGAACAAGTTTGTTTTATCATTTTGTAGCTTTTGCTTGTTACGTCAATGGTTAAGTTAGCATATTTCGGATCAAATAAATAAACAAGATCTTCCAAATGCGCTGCACCAATTAGGTCTGGACAAATAGAAGCAGCTCCTCTAGAGTAAATATTTCTCTCGGAAACGCAAGAAAATTGATACAAATAACGTCTTTTTTCAGAAGGGGGAAGCGATGACAGAAAATTGTGGATATCATACACGAATGTAGAATCAGATATGTATTTCATCATTTCTTTCAATGTTTCCCGGGAAATAGGTTTTTCCCCGAAATAATGATTTTTGATTTTATCAGAGAGTTTAAGTATCTTTGAAGGTCTTTCCTTCAAAAGAATTTTCCAAGGGACGAACAATTCTGAAAACGTTTCGTACGTATTCAATAATTCCATGACAGTGTCAATATCGAACAGCGATTCTTGATCGGTGTGACCTATCATAACATCGACTTCGTTCAAGTTACCTTTCTTCATGTAATTCTCTGGGGTATCTGTCAAAAAGTGATCGCGTCCCCTGTCCTTTTCTACTACGGGAGTGAAGTGATACATCTTAATCGAGTTATCAGAGAGTGTTTCCGAGATCAACACGTTGGGGTGTGTATTCACCAGTTTTTCTACGGAAGCATTTTGTAAGAATTCAAGTAATTCTTTGTCGCATTTTGTATTTTTTCCCAGTTGTTTCGCTAGTGCAAATGCATGTCTCCTAGGAGCATAAGGGGTGGACCAATCACAAAATGGAACGCCACTCATCAGGATGGCCCTGTGAAATAGTCCCTTAGACATGGGTGACAGTACATGGTAACCGACAGATGCTCCACCCGCGCTCTCTCCGAATATGGTAACATTACTGGGGTCGCCACCAAAGATCGCAATATTGTTTTGTACCCAGCGTAAAGCTGCTACTTGATCCTTCATACCGGCGTTGCCTGGAACATCATCGTTTTCTAAGCTCAGAAAACCTAAAGCATCCAACCTGTAATTTATGGTGACGAGAACAATTCCGTATTCCACTAGAAAATCAGGTCCGTAATGATCGACATCACCGGAATCAGATTTGTAACCACCGCCGTGAATAAAGAACATCACTGGTAATGGCTGTTCTGGCTTCAAGTTCGGACTGTACACGTTAAGGTATAGACAGTTTTCGCTGGCTTTCGGGGCCAATATCAATTCTTTAGTGAAAATGTCAAATTGTGGGCACATTGGGCCGTGTTTGAGAGCTTCTTTCACCCCCTCCCATGAAGGCGGTGGCTGCGGAGCCTGTAACATGAATTAAATTAGTAGTAACTAAAACATGTCATTGAAATAAATATTTTGATTGGTTTTTATCATTATTTTGAAATTACATCGATAGGTGTCTGTTTATTTAATTGGAAACAAAATTTGAATCTGCCCTCTGTGAATTTTGCAATTTAACGTACTAATATAATTTTAACGGTTCTATAATTGAAAGATTGAAAAGAAATCCTTATAATGACATGTCTGCATCTGTCTGTCTCCATGTCCTATTTCCTCTCTATAATTGTATCAAGGTTGTAATTATTCGCATACTTGTGAAGCCTTACTAATTTTTGGTCAATGAATATTTACTTTTATTAAAACGAAATATGGAAGAAATTACAGACTAGTTCTTCGTATGAACTCTTACTGCAAAGGGAATTATTGGAAGTATTGAAAATTTAAGACCTATTATTACATTATTGTTGTTAAGAAAAATATGATTTCTTGCTTGGTATCCAAAATTAGCTAGAGCTGCTGTTAAATACCACCATCTCAGTTTCAAGTAGCGACATCTGGTGAATAGAAATTAATTACCCTTGTCGGTTAAAATTATTTCATAATAGAAATATAAGTGACTTAATCTTTATTTGCTTAGTTTGTTTAAGATTCTATGAAGTTTCATTCTAAATAAAGTACCAAATTTAAATTTTCTTTGCTTACCATAAATCGTAGTTTGCCCAGAGGTGGTGCTGCGTAGGGTATACCCTTGAAGCTGTAGTAGGAGCCATCGCCGGTCACCAAATCCACCTGCTCACCTTGTAGCCAACCTTGTTCTACTTTCACTTTTGCTTCGCTAAAAAAATTATTTATTATTCAATGTCGGAAAGTGTTTCCCGTACTCTTTCTAATGCTATTTCTATTAATCTATGTATGAGAATAATATTGTGCTTTTAATATTTTAAACAGTATTTGAAAAATAGCCCGTCTTGCATTCACTTTAATATCTATGCGTATAATGAAACTGTTAACATAATTTTTGTGTTTGTCTGTGTGTTTGTGTATGCTCATCTTCCAATTTCTGCACCGCTTTCAATGTATTTTTCAGATATGTAATTAGATAGGTTTGGACTAGGTTTTCGTGCTTATTTCACTAAAATTTTCTCCCGATTTTGAATGCGAATTTCAAGATTTTTGTTATCCATTCAGTTTAGATAGGGGGTTTCTAACGATATTGCAAAGCTCTTCTCCCGACTTCGTTTGTGTTTGTATGTTTTTCGACGTCGGTTTTAATTTTCTAATTATAAATACTTAAAGGGCAGAGGAACAGGCATGTGATCTTGACGTGGTAGATAGGGTTAAAGCCCATTCGCCTATACGCCGTGTTATACATGTTCGCGACCATGTATAACACGGCGTCGAGGCTGTGATAACGGAAACGTATTCTTATTATGGGCGGGCAGAAGCTAGTGCATGTAATGATATAAACATTACAAAATGACCATGTGATTGTATAGACATGATGTAACTCTAGGACGGTATATTTCTATGTCTGTTATCTATTTATTTTTGTACGAAATCATTCACTCTTAGTTAGTTTTAGCTATAGAAATACCTATTACTATTGTTCTTTTGCGCTGATTTTTTTAATATACAATAATTGTTAAAATTACTCTATACTTATTTAAAATAGTTCATTTTGTTTATTTCACTTAAAACTTATTCTTAACAAAAGCTTTTGCTTAAAATTCTTTTTCGTTGCTTTTATACCTATTTAATAAATATAATTCTGTTTATATAACAAGCAACAGAGCTAAATACGCTAACGTAAAATCGATAATACGTGATCAAGTATGAACATAAATAGCATCTAATATCATATATATTATAGTAGAACAGGTTTCAGTATAAAAACAAGTAACAACATAAAACCGTTTTTTTTTATAGCTAAGCGCGATTTAGATAGGTTCGCAAAGAATTTGCGCGGACAAAGCGCCGACATTAAATTCAAATACGCTGATTTATTTTATAACACTATATAAAATTCTGTAGATACTCAATAAATTTTTGAAAAATTATACTAATATTTCGTACACGAGTCGATTACTTAAATGTGGGTACTGTGAATACACATATGTTTGCACATGCACCTATGTCGAAAATGTAGATACTAAATATTTGTATGGGGTTACTAAAGAAACTTAGGATAAAATTATATATTACTCAGAGCCATAATGAAGTCGCTGTAATTTATTTTTGTAATCAACTTAATACGTACGATGTTTGTATCGATAACAATATAATTAATTATTTTATATTTTATGTCGGCCCTATTCCATACCGATTATTTTCTCAATTGCGATCGCAATCTTTATTACGATATTCTGTTCCAGTTTCGTGGTCGATACACGGATCGATAAATAATCACCGATGTTCGTATTATTAGTAGGATTTGCACTTTCTTTCCGACCCGTCGGTACAAACATAATCCTGATATTTATTTATGTAGTATTGGATATAATTACAGAAATACCCAAATAAAAATATTATGCAAAATACACGTCTACCTTATAACACGGGCTATTTTTTAACGGGAAAATCCACTAATTTTCATTAACATATTAATAAGATTATTAATTAATGCAGGATTTTTTCACATAAACATTAAGACGAACTCCAAAACGAAACCAGCTCACCCGTGACCTTGAACTCGCGCCGACGCACTGCTCTCGTTTCCTAATCCCTCGTGCATGATGTTTGAGCTGAAAGTTACACATTGACTTTTAATTTTGTTAACAGTTGCATTTCACAATAGTTGTATTACTGACGTAGCTTTCTATTATATATCTGTATAAGCACAACGTGAAAATTAACTCAATTATTTCAAAACTTATATTTATTATTTCAAAACTATAGGTAACGTCAATTTTAAACAAAAAACTGTTTAAATTTGGTCTAAAATGCTTCAAGGGGATATTATTTTCAATGAAATAAAATTTAGAAAAAACGCTACTATTACTGCTGTTAAAACTTTTAAAGTTAGTATGCAACATCAAATCAATGCGCATTAAATACAAATTTGAATATTCAGTTTTTAATTAAATTAGAGACAACTAAGGCGGTCAAGAACGGAGCCGAACTAAGGTGTTTTCAACCCGTCAATTGTCTATGGTTTAACAGCGTTTGTTTAACAACATTATTGAATATCGGCGTGTTTTTTCATATTATATTTTTTAACTACATTTTATAGGATTTTCACATACAATACAGCTATTTTCTTTTCGTCTACTATTACAATTTACATATCCGGCATTATACTCACTATTAATAATTAAATTGATATTATTTACCCGCTCGTACCTCAGCACTAAAACGACGCCGTACACGAACCTGGTGCGCATTTATTCGATTTGTTAAGGTCTGTTTAGAATTTCGTAGATTAGAATCACGTGAGGCGACTCGTGCGCGCGCGCCGCGTTCGAATCGCAAATGCCGGTTTGTGCCGCCGCAATGAATTCGTGCTGCCGCTGATGAAAACGCGGTTATTATTCAATAGGATTAGTCGTAGTGTTAAACATCTGCACTGTGATTTGATGTGCAATGCAAATATATTATAACTTTTATAACATTTACATTTTGTTATTAATGAATATTTGTCATGAAACGATATTTAGCACTAGTTACATTGAAGTTTTGATGTGCTATTTTTTATGACTGTGCTTGAGGCACGTTGTGGTCGACTTGGGTAAAACAAGAAAATCAGCCCGCTCGAACGGTCAAATACCAAAAGGAAAACAGACGTGAAGCAACAATGTATTTTAGTAATTTCGTCGAGTGAGAGAGAGTTCTGGTGCCCACTCTCGCTTCATCACTCCGCCCCCCCCCCGTCCATATCGCCCCCTTCCCCTACCTGGCGGAAGGAGAAGGGGGTGATAGATGGACATATGTGTATTCATAGTACCCACATTTAAGTTAAATAAAATATCTATAGAGAGGGGAGTGGGCTGGTGTCCACTCCCCTCTCTATAGATATTTTATTTGTCTTACATGTTTTATTTTATTCGTATCCAAGAGGCCGGTGGCGCGGTGATAACTCCATTGGGGTTGCGAGTGTTCATGGGCGGCGGTAACCACCTACTTCTTGGTGGTTCGCACGCTCGTGTGGCCTTCGATCTCCTAAAACACTGACCCGCACCTACTCGTCCTTTCATTGGCGCCTAAGTGCACTGTCCGTTCGAGAGATTGCGCAAACATTTACTATTTTTTTCTCGTTTGAATGTTTAATATGTCAGGGATTGTGATAAAAAAATATAAGTAATTCTATAAATAATTTATTATTTTATACCTTCATCAATATAACTTCAATAACGAGTAATATTAAAATTTGTTTTTGGAAAAGACTAAAATTAGTATTACTCAAATTAATTTAATTTCTCTAAATAGCTTGATGCGTTTTACTTTTAAAGCTCCTCCGACGCTCCAATAATCGCTTGCAAACAATTCATTTCATTTTAATTTACATAAGGACACCATTTCATTCGTTCGAGGGCTAATTTATTTGAAAGCCGTTTTATTATTTGAATAGATAAGAAGTTACATACACCTTAACAGTCGTCCCGATTTCACTGGAAGCGAGCAAGGACTGGGAATGCTCACATACCGTTATTTATTTAAAGTAATTAGAGACGTAATCTTTCTTTCGTGTCGGAATGCAGTCTTTTAATTAAATTTGGAAGAAAGATACGTTAATGACAGGACTTTTTTTAAAATAAATATTAGTGAAATTTACTCAATTGATTTAATGTTCGTCCACTTTCATTAGAATGTTGGAAATTACAGTTTTAAAATAGCAATTTCTTCATTATTAGATTCGACGCGATCGACAAAAATATTGGGCAACGACAATAAGATCGGAAAACATTTTTATAATGGCTAGAAAATGCAATTTCTTCTGGATTTGTAGCGGAATGATCGACTGATAAATATCTACTACAGACGTGGTTATAGCAAACGGTAAAGAAATGTGGTCTCATAGCCTACGAGTTCATATCGGAGCCAACGAGTTGGTAAACAAAGAACGGTAACAGGATCAGTTTAGCGACAAATCCGAGTGTTGTTCAGTTTGACGGCCGGTTTCGACTTACGCGTGTGAAATGCCCAAGCTGCATATGTAAATGTCGTCACAAATTCATTTGAAAGGGGCAATAGGTGATGAATGAACTTTAATTATTTAAAAAATAAAAAAAAATACTTTTTATAGAGAAGAGAAAATAAAAAATAAATACTCAACATTTTTTCCATTTTCATCGATAGTTGACAATAATTTCACTCGTTAGTGGGGTTATGTTTAGCAACTACTTGCCAAGGTGGGCTGTCAAATTTTAGAATTGATTACATTTTTGAATTACATTATTTAATTGTATGTAAGTCATTAAAAATATTTGTATAGGTGTTTTCATATAATTTAAGAGATCCATACAAAATATTTTATAAACGCTCACGTTAAATAACAAGCCGCTTTCGAGCAATACAAGGGCAAATTTAGTCGGTCGATGCGTTTAAAGTTTATTAAAGATTTACACGCGTCGCGCGCACGCGCGCATTTTTTATGCCACTGTGAAAATAAGCAGGATGCTTGTCTACCATCTCACAATATTATATCGTTTGAAGGATTCTATTTTTCAAAATTAGTTTGAAAATAATTCTCAATTTTTGAATTAAAAACATTACATTTTTTTTAAATATTGGGTTACTACCCAAACTAAACCTGTAACTGGAATATATCAGTAATTATAATGCACAAATATAAATTTATTCATAACAAAAAAAATCTGACTGTGTTCTTGTACGGCTGCAAATTTTACGTAAATACGTCTATGTATAACAGGATATTAGGGTAATTTCGAAGAACAATGCGAAGTAATGTTTCAAACTGGGTTTATTGAGCACAAGTCGGAAAATATGAAATACAACAAAATATGTTGACGTTTATCTGTTCAAGTGTTCTACCAATACCATCATACACATACCATCAACTTATTGCGTGTTAATCCGAATTTCGCTATAGTCTGTGTTGCGTGCTTCCCTATTAACCATGATTTTTTCGCACGATGTCACAAGTTATCCATTTTTCATCGCCATCGATAAATATTTTCATAAACGGTTCGGTTCAATTATGTTTCAATAGAGAATCGCAAATAAATATACAATTCATTAGATTTATTAGGACCATAGTATCGAGCATTTCTGTCTATCCAGCTTCTTTCGAATGGGTCAAAACTGTTTTGTGGTCAATCCCCAGCTCTTTACCCATGTCGTGAAAACTAACGTGCTAAAACTAAAAAAGTAGAGCAAGGCAATCTGGCTCTACTTCTTTCACAATGGCATCGACTTTGTCTGTAAAGGTAGACCAGAGCGAGGTTTATCTTCGACATCAAAATTATCGGACTGAAAACGCTTGAACCAGTTTGTGTTACTTTTACCGGATACTACATTAGGTCCATAAACGTCACAATTTTTTTCCAGGCTTGTGTTGCATTTTTATCTTTTTTTGCAATAAAATTTCAAATGCATCGAATTCAAGGGTTTATTCATTTTGGTAAACATAAAAACAAGAGAAAAATTGGGAACAAGGTTTTTAATTTTAATTTTTTGTTTTATAAATAACATTTACTCAATGGTATCAAAACTAGCCAGATACAAATAGCACCACCTAGAGATTTTACTGCAACTTTTTACTTCTAAAATACAAAAAAAACCTTTTTCCTCGACCTAATATTTGCCTTGTAACTTCTCAAGCTATATGAGGTCTATGAGAATAACTTTTTCCTGACATCAATGCTATTACATTAAATAAAGTATCCTATATCCTACTCTAAGTTAAAGTCTGTCTACTCGTAAAACCGCATTAAATTCTTTTCAGTAATTTCAGAGCTGTGTACGAGCAGACAGACTGACAAAAAATTTGAAAATCGTTGTTATCTCTTATTGTACTTTTCGTCATCTCCTTATTTTTCATAAATACCTTCAGTGTACAGACACACCGGGTTCTACTGTTTTACTGTATGTGTAGATGTTTTTATTATTTCATGAACTAAAAATATTGGATAAGTCCCGAAAAGTTGCGGACGGTAAACGGTGCTACTGTCGTGAATATAGTAAATAGATATATTTGGAATCAGGATAATAACGTGAACAACTTTTTCAGGCTATTAGGCAACTTTAAATGTCGCTAAAAAACACTTTCTGTTTAAGTAGATGTGTCGAGGTATAGCGTTTCAAATCTAAATAAATCATGAAGTCGATTGAATATTTGATTGTCATTCTAATGTCTCCATTTTATCTTTGTTTTTACACTTATGAAAAAGAAAAAAAAATAGACTGCGAAATGGTCTTTGAGAATAACGGATTCTTTATATTGTAACATAGAAAAAATGATACAAGTTTGAAATATATATTTAACATGTCTTTTATTGTCATGTCATCTTAATTTCGTACTTTATTAGATGCATGTGCAACAAAAAGCAAAGTTTCGTCATATATAAAATGCAACTTCAATCACTCCACACTATCGTAGATGCTCTGCCAAAACCGGACCAGGTCCTCGTCGACGTCTGTCCCCGGTACCAGAGTCTCCCCGATTTCTAAATAATTTTTGTGGTTGACGTCGTATTGCGGCCACGACACGCCCAACTCCGATTGGGCAGGCGTCGGATCTCTGAAAAGTGGATAATGTCATATATATTTTTTATGTATTCTTAAATGGTCATAGAGACGATAGACCTCTATGATACTTTATTTAAGGAAATATTTACAAATATGAAATTATTATTAAATATTTCCGTATTTTCTGATATCTGTACCATGTATAGAGCAAAATGTTATTTAGACTGAAATTCTAATTATAATCTGTGTTTGTTTGATAACGAACATATCAGGTGTATGATAAACTACATAAAGTGGTTTCGAAATTGTTATCCAATCTAATGTAGAACCGAAAGTGTTTCTGTCTGTGGAGGATTTCGCGGTTAAACTGCGAAATTGATTAAAATAAAGTTTAATAGAGATGCAACTTGTTATTTAGAAATAAATATGTGATGTTCTTGATTCTCTAAGATAAAAATTGAAATGATTTATAACATTAAACGTTATAGGTTTTAAGATACGTCCTTAAAACCGTTATAAGACAAAATTGTAATAAATATCTTACAACGCCATCTAGGAATAAGCAGTTGACATGTGGGATGTTTGTAGCTACCGAGAGTTAGCCCATGATAGGAATAAAGAGTAGATACAATACTTTACATCTACACGAGTAAAGACCTGGCGTACTCTTAAAGTTAATAAAAATACGCATTGTAAAAATACGTATCTGCACACATTTTTGCATCATGTCCAGTGTTAGGCGTTGAGAGAAGATACATAGAAAATTTTGTTAAATTTCTTATTCTTATTACTACTTGTTGTTACAGTACTTACCCATATTTTGCGAAGTTAGCAAAAAGGGTAGAAGTTTGTTTTATCATTTTGTAGCTTTTGCTGTTCACATCAACGGTTAGTCCAGCACGTTTAGGATCAAACAAGTAGAAGAGGTCATCCAAATGACTTGTGCCTGTCAACTCGGGGCAAATCGCTTTAGCTGGATTTCCAAAAATATTTCTTTCCGAGACACATGAAAATTTATATAAGAACCTTTTTTTGTCATTGAATCTAGGTAGCAATTTAAGAAATCTGTGTATGTCATAGACAAATGAAGAATCGGATATGTAGTGAATCATCTCTTTTAGTGTTTTTTCATCAATAGGTTTATCTCCAAAATAATGAGCACGGATTTTGTCAGAAATTTCTAATGCTTTAGCAGGTGTTACTTTCTGAAGTATTTCTCTGGGTACGAGCATTTCAGCGAAAGTTTCGTATTTTTCCAACAATCCTTTGACTGTATCAACGGAAAACAATGACTCTTCGCTTGTGTAACCGACCATTATATCAACTTCATTCAATTCACCATTTCTAAGGAGATTTTCTGTAGTATCCGGCAGAAAATGTTCAGACCCAGTATTTTGTTCTACGACTGGAGTGTGATGGAATAATTTGAGAAGAAATTTACCAACTAAAGTTTCTGAAATTAGTACTGTGGGATCGGTATTCAAAAACTTATCTACCGGTAGGCCTCTGAAGTATTTTACTAACTCTCTATCATCGTTTGTACTTTTACCCAATTGCTTTCCGAGTACAAAGGCACGTCGTCTGGGGGCATAAGGTAGACCCCAGTCACATAAAGGTGATCCACTCATGAGAATAGCTCTTTGGAAGAGTCCTTTGGACATAGGTGATAAGATATGATATCCAACTGACGCTCCACCCGCGCTCTCACCAAATATTGTGACATTGTTTGGATCTCCTCCAAAATTAAGAATGTTTTGTTTTACCCATCGTAACGCTTCAACTTGATCTTTCATTCCAGCATTACCAGGAACATCTGCGTTTTCCAAGCTGAGAAAACCGAGGACTTCCAGTCTATAATTTATGGTAACAAGTACTACTCCTTGCTTCATAAGAAAATCTGGACCGTAGTTATCTGAGTCACCGGAGCCCGACTTGTAGCCCCCGCCATGTATGAAGAACATGACCGGCAGCAGGTGCTTTGGTTTTAAATCAGGAGAATAAACGTTTAGGAAAAGACAATCTTCACTGCTTGTCATAAATTCGTTGGTAAGAACATTAAATTGTGGGCACACTGATCCATGTTGTGTGGCTTTTCTTACTCCCTCCCATGGAGATGGTGGTTGTGGAGCCTGAAATTTTTATATTTTAGTTGGTATCTAGCAAAATCATTATCGTGTAACTAAGTGATCTAAAATATTACTTTGAAACGCAGTTCTCCCACAGGTGGCGCGGCGTATGGTATACCTTTGAAGCTGTAATAGGAGCCGTCGCCGGTCACCAGGGGCAGCTGTTCGCCCTCCAGCCAACCTTGTTCCACTTGTACTTTAGCCATTTTCTATTTTTGTGGTGTTGTAAAGTTTCTAGAGCAGAAAAATATTTTATCAAATAAGAGAGTTTAAACCTTACGCCCTTGATGTTTATTTAATGCAAGTTGAAGGTTGTTGATCTCTGTCATCGATAGGAAACAAATGTGCGGGACATGACATGGACGGCTTAATTGTTATTCGTGACACGGAGCCAGTGGTTTAATTTAACTTAAGTTAAAAACTCATTAATGAATTCATGCGCATTCAGAATTGGAACCCGTGACCTTTTAATTTGAAAGCAATGTTTTGACCATTTTGCCAATACCGCTCATTTTGTGTAATAGGGTAGTGGTGTAGTTCATTGATACTAAAATATAACACTTGATGAAATTTTCAAATCGATTAGATGCGGTAAGAAAAAGCAGAGTAAATAATGACAGCAAATTGTAAGCCTATCTAAAATTATTTGCAACTTCACTGTTGCAACACCTGTATTTAAAATGTATTTTACAACGCAACGCAACGCAATACAATGCAATTTAATCATAAGGTCACCGGTTATCTATTAGTGTCCTTTACGTCTAACTTGAAATGTGCTATTTTTTATTACATTTTCACTACATTACGTATGAAATAAATATAATTATAAAAATAAGAATAAAAAACAGTCAACTGACATTTATCATCTATTTTGTTTTTAAATTCTAAATATGTAATAGTACAATTATATTAATTTAAATTTTCTTGTCATTTAATTTTAGTATATATTTTTCAGTTTTATTTCTAATGTAAACTGTACCATAGATCAAATCTAAGCCTTGCTTTATATTTCTAAAATACATGCATTTTAGAAATAAAGCGAAAAAGAAAAAGGAAAACAAAACTATTTTCAAACATCGTGAACCCCATTTTAATCGTTCCAATAGTTCAGAACATTTTATATTAAAGAGCTTTTTTTAAATTTTTATGCAAACCGTTGCAGTTGATTATTTTAAATTCCATTAAATTATATCGATCTTTTAATCTCAGTTTAGGCTCATCAAACAAATTTTAATTGATATTGTGGAATTCGACGTAGTTTAGTGGAAACAAAAATGAAGAGCTTTTGAAAATGATTTTTTAATTAGTTTTAATATTATGCTTGTGCTATTAATTTATGATTTCGAAAATATTAATTTTGTGGTTATTCAAAATTTAATTGATCGAAATGTATCCAACTTTTTATAAGTCTAACCCTTAATGCTGTAAGTTCGATCGCAATTGGTGAATCCTTTTGAAAATTACAAAAAGTTGATACACAAGCACACGCACATACTGACATTCAGACACCATCGTAAAAACTGTCAGAATAACCCTCCTAGGACTTTCAAACATCTCGAGTCTGATAAAAATCCGGTTTTTTAACACTAAATAATTACTTTCGTTCGTATTTAAATATAGTTACGTAGATTTACTGTGTTATAAGTAACTATGTGATGTTGATTAAATTATTTATGAACTGGAAACTGTTTACGTCTACAAACAGTATGTGTGTAATGAGATAAAGTTGTGATGAATATGCAAAATTGTGACTACATAAGCACATTTGATAAGCGGTCTCGTATCATAAATGATATACCGTCGATGTGTTGTCTTTTATTTGTTATCGTAATGTGTTTTTTACATGACTTTGGATTAGTACCAAATTCTTTTTGCTCGTAATGATATTTAAAAAGGAAAACGGACTTTGACCTCTGGTACTACAAATGAAATATATCCATTCATAATAATAAATAGTAAAGAAAAGAATGTTTTATTTTGAGATATTCAATGAAAGTCAAAAAATAATGATTACTTAGATATGAATGGTGTTTATTGTAATTTCAATTCGTACTTATCTTTTAGCAAACGAAATGAAAACAAACATCAAAATTACGACGGCGGTGATGTTCTTAAGGCGATACAATACATAAAAATAAAACCAGCCAAGTGTGTGTCGGACCACGCGCAATGTAGAGTTCTGTAGTTGCTCGTCATAGTATACGGACTTAGAAGGGGCATTTTGTTCAATGCTATGAATATTTATAAACTTACATTTACTGTCTATTATATTTCACATAAATAATTAACTGATTTATTTTATAATTTAATAACGTCATTTATGTAATTTTCAATGGAATTTGTTATGAAATTTTGCATTTACTTCTCCAAGTATATTTTATAAGTTAGTCGACTATTACTCAATAATTTGTAAAACTACTCAGTGGTGATAATTTTCCTTTTAACTTGTTATGTATACTATTATTGCGAATTTTTTCACATATCCGAGAATAATCATTTACCGATTGGAAAAAGGAGGGGCACTTGACTCTAATAACAATTAATAATTTAAAGCTTAATATTCTGCAAATGGATCCATATATCGAAAAATAGTGTTCACAGACCCAAAATGTGGAACAGAAGAGAAAAAAATTTACCGCCATTATACGTGTTGGGGAGGTAACATATTTTTTTTTAATTTTATTCTACCACTATATCGGGATGATTGATATTTATACCTATACCTAATTACAAGTATCTACTACTAAGTGTTTCTGAACTAAGCCGCAGATAGACTGATGGAAGGACGGACGGGCATAGTCAAACCATAAGGGTTCGTTATTGACTACGGAACCCTAAAACTGAAACGGAGATTCTCCTGTCGATCGATATATATACTTCATTTGTTGACAATTGATTCCATTGTTTTTATACACGCACCTTATTTTTTTGTTTTAAATTAATAAAAACAAACCCATGCCATTGAAATTGTTAGAGAAAAACGTTCACAAAATGTTTTGGGAAGTTTTATCACAACTATTCAAAATAAATAATGCTATTTTATAGTCTGAAAAATGCTTTGATTATCGATTAATGTAATGCATTGAGTACTTTTTCTGATTTGAAGCTAGATCTCTAAAAATAATTTCAAACCAAATTAAATATTTGTTCGCATATTGCGCCGTATTGAGTCGCCTTAAATTACTAAACGAACGATGGCACAACTATGACAATAAATGTTAAATCTTACATAAATAGCGGTCGAACAGTATCTCACCCGCCGATGATACAGCCGGCAGTCCGCGCGCGCCCTTGGCACTGGCGCCGTATTTATACGGCGGGCCGATAACGCCCGGGCGGAGCATGACTGGCATCGGATGAATGGCTTGTTTTCGTTATTGAATAACTATTCAACGTACGCTATCAAAAGTGCTTCGAGGCCTTTCGCCGATTCTGATTTTAGACGTGCAATTCACATCGTTCCGGTTATGAGTCGTGGAATTGGACGTATTTTAAAGACGTTTTTATCATCATCAGTTATCGGTTGCCGGTCGGTCTGGCGATGCGCAATTCATGGAAACTTATGATTAGACGTTCGCCTGCAACGTGCCTCTAATCTGCTATTCCAGTACCATTTCTTCTACACCGAATTGAATATATGTTTACTCAGGAGGATTGAAAAGTATCGAACACCTTCCTACCGAAACTTATTGAATTAATTGACAGTTAACATAAATGAAGATTTTTAATTAAACCTTATCAGGTATTTGATATTTCTCAATACTCTCTAACCAATATTGAATTCGTTGGATGACGATTCCTAGTGGAAGCACAGATTCGAGGGACCACGGTAGGTTATATGCTGCTGCATGTTGTAGGTAAGCACCTCGTTAGGTTATATACATTAAAATTTAGTTATATAAGTGTATCGGAAGACCTTCTATCGAGAGTAAACGTGAGAATTTCTCTAAATGAAAATAATGGAAATCGCATTTACGAAATACAATAACAAGTGATCTCGTATAAATCACCCCAAACTGGTAAGGTGTTTGTCAAATGTTACTACTGACTTTTTTATCTGCATTAAATGAAAAATGGAATATTTCAAATTTTCTAGTTTACTTGAATTTACCTCAATTTTATTGCCTAATAGTTAGGCACTAAGAAACATGTCCATATTAATAAACAACTGGAGATTTTCTTAATGCGCAGAATTTTATTGTCCCTCTGCGACACGTGGATAAATATGAGCGTAATAGAAATGCTTTTCATCGAGTGTTTTATATGATGTCTCGAGATTCTTTGCTATTCTTCTAGATGTCTCACGGTTCATCTGCCTTGTAGATTAGGTCAATCCACAGGCACGCACGGACACTGTACACATGGACACGTGATGTGATATTAGTACGGCTCACATGTACATAGCGCATGTACGGCGAGAGTCGAACGCCTTCAAACCTGAAGGTGTTTTTGAGGCAAAAATAATGAAATTGTATTCTTTTCTTCTATCTATCAGCTGATTATCAAAGTGTATGCAAAAAAGGTATCGAAAAAATGGTTCTATTTAAAATCCCATTTACAAAATTTAATATCACTCTTGTAGCACCTCGAACAATTCGTTTGCTCAATTTCTCATTTGTGTCGTTGTACTTTGGCACGTTTACCTTAAAGATGACCATATTATTTTATTACCTTTGGTGACCGAAAAAGCACGGCAGTTGTCTTTGACAGTGTTATTTGGCGTTGTTACTGTAACTAAATGGCTCCGCAGCAATAAGTAATCTGAACAATCCTATGAAGAAATATTCTCTTTTCGTCCATACACAATAAACTAGAAACGGATATGAAGCCCACGGTAAACTACGACCTTGTTACTAGAACACTATCCATATATTTCCCATCAAAAACATAATGTAAAGTGACCGTATCGCTCGGTCGATGAGTCTTTATTACGAAGACACGAGCATTCGCTATCGCTTCCGCAATGGCGCGACATTGTTCCAATTGCGGGTAATCAGCTCCCCTCAGCGATCACGAGACCGATATTAGGAGTGACAGCACTCCCACGTCTCTTTAAGATGAGTTTTTTTTTTTACGTTTTTTTCCGTTGTTTTTGCATGCACTAAAAATGTAATTGTTGTCTGTCATATTATAAAATCTAGTTCCGTTTACACAATTCAATAAAGTTTTACTCAATCTATTTATTTATGTTGTGAAAGGGAACCGGTAGATGTAAAAATTAATTTTTAGCGGTAGTAGTACCGGTTCCGTACGTCAGAATGAAAGGAAACGGAACCTTTATAAGATCACACGAGTCTGCCGAATAGATTAAGTTGAAAACTTGGTAAAAGTATAAATATGTACGGCCCAAACACGTATGTGCAACGTAAATGAATGAATTTTGATATAAAAGTCATTTTTAAGAAGAAAATTAAAAAATACGTTTTGCAAATTATACATTGCGATGTGTCACATCAAATGAAAGGGCTTGTGAACGTCACAAATATATTTAATTATTTATCTTTCATTTTAAAATTTTAAAATGAAAAGTTTTATTTGGGAAAAATAAAAATTAAGCATTCCCTTCTCATCTCTGAAATTATTGAGCTTACAATCAAAACGAAAATACAGAAAATATATTTTATATTATAGATTACCAAAAAACTTATAAGAAGGCTTTTGTTCTAAAATAATATGATAAATCTTTCAATATTATGCATTCAAACTCATATTTGACGTTGTCTTATTTGCCAAAAACAAATTTGAGTCAGCTTTAAACTACATTTAAGATACAATATTTATCATACGGAACCCTCTCTATGCGAGTTTGATTCGCGATTTATTATTTTACACTTCACATTCTATTTTACGCTTACGTTACACTTGAACATATTTTTATTGCCATATAACATATATATGACACTGTCCAAATCAGTTGTACAATTCCTGGTTTATTGTGGAAGTGCCTATTAAGCTACAATTTTTGGGATGTATATATATCCCAGGGCATAACAAAGATTTAGGCATGAATTCGAGCCGTTTGGTCCCTTGTGCCTATGTTGCCTGAGTATTTGATAAAAATTTTATATAGTCAGGTGCTACTGAAGAAGTACTGTCATTGTTCGCAACACGTCTTAAGTGGATTTATCAAACTTAGGCTGAAGGAGGCGGACAAAGTTGGAGGCGAATATTTATTTAAAGACCCGTATGATGTTTGTCGGTTTTATTTTTAGGCTTTGTAGGGGATTATTTTTCACTACTAACAATAAAAAACGTGTGCCCTATCACTGGCCGGCCTGCTGGTCATTGGCCAAAATCGATTTGGAAAAATAAATTTGTAGACTATATTAGAGGTCGCTCCAAATGAAAAAGTTGTGAAACGCAACTGTTCTGTCTAATGCATCAATTGTGTTTTTTGAATTGGGTATTCTAATTAGCTTTTTTGCTTTGCTTAGTTTGTATCGTGTTCATAATCACAAATTGATAAAAAAAAATACTCCAATTAAGATATTATCTTTTGATCAATGACAAAGAATTTTTACAAAATATAAGTCAAGATTTGATAAATATAAATTAAGTGTCTTTCGATAAATGATAAACGTTATCTTTTGTTGACGAGATATAACTTTATATAACGTAAAGCAATAGATATTTTTTCAACTATATTCATAAAAAAATAATTTATAAAAAATGGAAATTGCCTTTAAAAGTTATTAGTGAGAATAATTCGTTTCAGGTTTTGGAATCGGTGCCAAGTCGAATATGCCAGATGCGGTTGTCTTAGTTTTTTTTTTATAATTTGACGTCCTCTGGATTGACTGACCGACACTTTACATTTTCCATTCACGTTTATAGATAGTGTTTAGTTGGGTAACCAACTAAACACTTTATCTATAAACGTGAATTTTGTTATGTACTTTTTACTTTTTATCATGTACCTTTTGTGTACATTTTCTTATGTTATTAGTTTTTTTTATTTTCTTTTATTTGACTATTATCGATTATAATAATAAATGATTTTAATTAAAGCATTTTTTTTTTGGCAAACTCACTTCAATTAACGTTTAGTACAA
This sequence comes from Eumeta japonica, assembly GCA_005406025.1. Taxonomy (NCBI): domain Eukaryota; kingdom Metazoa; phylum Arthropoda; class Insecta; order Lepidoptera; family Psychidae; genus Eumeta; species Eumeta japonica. The sequence goes on from BGZK01000559.1 coordinate 258,606, forward strand.
TAATAAAATTGAGTAATTAAGCCTTGTAATCCATCAAACTTTTGTTTGTGGTTTAAGACAATAGAAGTGTAAACAGTTATAATAATTTGTCAGGCCCACGCCTTTACTTTTATTCGGAGAGATTAGACAACCACTAATTATTATTAAACTAAATTTCCTGATGGTGCTGGCGATAGTTCCAGGGTCGCCGCAATATTGATATAGGAGTACAAGCATTTTCGGTCTCACAGTTCCTCCAGGTCTACCGTCGCAGGTCCTGGTTGGTCGGTGACGAATAAAAGAAATGCATTTTCCGTACATATTTATTGCGTAATAAACTCAGGTACAGTGTTGCACCACTTAACACACAGACACATAACAGTCGGTTTCCAAAATGTTTAAGTTTTTACATTTCCTCCAACCATGAGGAAGTGGGACAACGTGAGTAATAAAGCAGCAATGTAAATTGTATTACTGTGGAGGTTACATAATTACACAATTACTTATATTATTTTATTTTTTACTTATAAGAAATAAAATTATGTAAGTGAATACAAAACCTCTCCTTTTTGTTAAGTCAAAAAATAAATATATGTAAAAAACTTGCTTATTTTACAAGTTATTATTATTAAAATTTATTATTATTAAACTTTGGAACACAATCGCTTGCTTCATCATGAACACTCTGCCAGAACTGATACATCTTCTCGCCGAGGTCTCTTCCCGGAGTTAGAGTTTCACCGATGTCTAAATAGTTTCTGTTGTTCGGGTCGTATTGTGACCAAGTCACACCTAACTCCGAGCCATGGGGCGTTGGATTTCTAAAAATATAGAAAAAGATAAATACCTACCATATGACTTGCTATCATTATTTGCATTAGTCTGCTTTTAAAGGCGTGTTGGTTTTGTTTTATTAAATTACTAGCTTTTAACATGCAACAAATTTGTTCATCTTTTGTATCGATCGATGAAATTATCAACCATGATCCCGACGTCGGTCCCGTTTTTGATTCTATAACATAAGAATCCATATTCTTTGCACCAAAAACAGACGTGATGTTGCTATTTTTTATAATTATAAAACGGTCTCATGATTTGGATTCCAATTATGCTCTTGTTTCCGATCCCGAAAAGAAATTCATCTTGAATTTCCTTTGAACATTGTCGTTACCAGCGACCAATCGGCATAATAAGAAATATTCATGCAAATGATGCAACCGACAAAACTTTACTATTTTTATAAATTATAGCCCATATGTAATTCTAACGTATAAGTTATATTATTGTAAAGTTTCAGCTAATCATGTTCAGCTATTAAAGTTTAACGGAGTGACAAACATCCAAACGTACAAATTTTCACATTCATAATATTATTAATTGTATCCAATAAGATTCTGATTTGCGTTTTTTAATCATGCACCTAAAGAAGCTGATATGTAATATATATGATAACAGACAATAACGTGTACAGTTAGCGAAGAGTTGTTGTACAGCTAAAAATTGTACATTTGCGTTCGACTTTAAATACAATAAAAAAACTGAAATTACATGTAGAATTGTGAAATCAAACCTGATTTTAAGTACCGATATCGGCATTTGTGAAGAAAAGTTTAATTGAGCTTTTAGTACAAGTATGTACCTACTTGTTAATTTTGTAAACTAACGAGAGGAATTATTTATTTTTTAATACCTATTGAGACACAGACAATACCTGATATTGAGACAGATCAGTTTATGCAGTATATTTATTAATAACTTACCCAAACTTTGCGAAATTAGTGAAAAGCGCACAAGTTTGTTTTATCATTTTGTAGCTTTTGCTGTTCACATCGACAGGCAGACTGAATCGTTTAGGATCAAAAAGATAACTTAAATCATCCAAGTGACTCGCGCCAGGCAGGTCCGGGCAGTTTGTTCTGCCATTATTCCCATAAACGTTCCTTTCCGAAACGCATGAAAACTGGTACAGGAACCGATTCTTATTAAACGGTGGCAGCAACCTCAAAAATCTATGGATATTGTACCCAAAAGCAGAATCAGACACGTATTTTATCATTTCTTTCAGTGTGTCATCGCCGATGGGTTTGTTTTCGAAGTAACGAGCACGAATCTTATCTGAGATTTCGAGTGATTGCGTAGGCGGTACTTTCACAAGTATTTCTCGGGGCACCAGCATTTCAGGGTATATTTGGTAATAGTCGAATACTTTTTTTATATGACTACTCACGTATATTGCCTCCTCGCTTGTGTAACCTATCATTACGTCGACTTCGTTTAAGTTGCCATTTTTCAAGTAGTTTTCTGGGGTATCAGTTAAAAAGTGCTCTGACCCCGTATCTTTTTCTACCACAGGTGTAAAATGAAACATTTTTAAAGCAAAGGTTTCTACTAGCGTTTCTAAAATCAATACTTTAGGATTTGTGTCACGAAGTTTTTCGACAGGAACGCTCTGTAAATATTCAAATAGTTCTTTGTCGTCGTTTGTAGTTATACCTAGTTGTCTTCCGAGAGCGAAAGCACGTCTTCTAGAAAAATAAGAATTACTCCAGTCACAAAAAGGCGAGCCACTCATAAGAATCGCTCTCTGGAATAGCCCTTTGGACATAGGTGACAATATGTGGTAGCCGACGGAGCCTCCACCAGCGCTTTCTCCAAATATTGTCACATTGTTTGGGTCACCGCCGAAGTTTGCAATGTTCTTTTTTACCCAACGTAAAGCTGCAACTTGATCTTTCATTCCGGCATTACCGGGTACGTCCTCGTTTTCTAAACACAAGAAGCCCAACACTTCAACTCTGTAATTAATGGTCACGAGCACAACTTCTTCTTTGACTAAAAAATCGGGTCCATAATCGTCAAAATTGCCAGAACCACATTTATAGCCGCCGCCGTGTATAAAAACCATAACTGGCAAAGTGCTGTCTGGCTTCAATTCAGCAGTGTAAACGTTTAAGTAGAGACAGTTTTCGTTTCCTTCCAAAAATTGGTCGGTAAATAAGTCCAGTTGCGGGCACACCGGTCCGTGTTCTGTCGCCTTTTTAATCCCTTCCCAAGGGATCGGCGGTTGCGGCGCCTGAAAAACCACTTACGATTGACATAAGACGGAAATGTGATAAAGAAAGTTAGAATGTATTTATAAAGTAAAAATCAGTAGCTGATGTGCTCCCGTTCATGCATGATTGAACACAGTTATAAAGATACCATGAAGCGTAGTTTGCCGATCGGGGGCGCGGCGTAGGGAATGCCCTTGAAGCTGTAGTAGAAACCATCCTTCGTCACCAGCGGGACCCTCTCGCCCTCTAAGTAACCTTGCTCCACGTGTACTTTTGTCATCTTTTCCCTTATCTTCAATTGAGAATAGATGATGATGAATGAACAAACTAATTACAATACAGAAATTAGTAGTTGTAGATAGAGGTATAAATATTTATTAAACTAAACATGGACAAGTGACGTTGTTTTGATTCACCTAAACATAACCACTGATACGAAAGCCCATGTATGGCAGTTTAATAATTATTTTTTGGATTATTATTGAACTATACTTGCGTTCTTGTGCGTTCTTTGAAAATGAGTTTATATACCCGACACAACAATTATAAATCGCTTTATCGTCATTGTGATAATAAGACTTGAATTTAATAGATAATATTGCTGATTAATCGCTGTTATGTTAATTTTTAGACTTCGTTAGTACGTATGAAAAATATAACCCTGTTTGTACGTCTTGTACGTATGTCGTGGCATATTTCTCCTTGTCTATTGGGCAAAAGCAAACGCGATATGGTGCATATTCAGAGATAGGCGACTCGATCACAAAAAATATTATTTTACATAAAAACCAATATTTTTCATTTCATTTTACTTAGACTTTACATTTCATTCTAAAAATATTTTGATCATTGTTTGTTATTCATAGGTATGTGTTGAGTTAAATTTGAAGTGGGTAGGTACCTACCTACCTTCTTGCGTGTTAAACACATTAGATCGTACCTACATATTGATGAGTAGAAAAAGTAAGTTGATTATTAAGTTTTAGAAGAATACGCGATTACTTTTTTACTTTTTATTGCATATTAATTTGCTTTGGAATAGGTTTTGTTTTGAAATCGATTTTTTTACTGTTAAAATTTTTGTCGCCATATCCATCCGTCGGTCCGTCCGACCGTCCGTCCGTCCGTTTATCCTGTGACATTATAACCTATATACAGGCGAGTTCTCATTGTTATTGAATAATTTTAACAAGGGATTATTATTAAAAGTGTTAAATTTGAGATGTTTACAATATATAATAAACTTTGCATACGACTTTATTAAGCAATTTATACTACAAACACGCATATAACTATTAATAATAGAGATATGATTTCAAGTTCTCTCCACATTTATTAATTCAACGAATCTTTTGTTATAGGATTTTGTTATAATTTGAACGAATTTTACGAAGTACTCCAGGAGCCCGCATTGCTACAAAACTTTTATTTTATTTGATCCGCTCATATCGTGAATTCTGTCTGTTTTGTAAATATTAGAGTAGGGCCTTGCTCGGTACACATAGACATTTCTCTAAAAACGCAGGACGTGAAAATCAAAACCGTCGTAATTTATTCGGCGGGTCTCAGATCGGCGCCGTCGTGCAGACGGACGCGCGCCGGCGAGGGGCAGCGGACAGTTTAATTTAACAAATGGTGTATTTTTATGTAATCGAAGTGGTAGTAAAGTCAACAAACAACATATCGTCACTCGCGATAGTGTGTGTCACATTCGTGTGACAGACGTTACATGATCATCACCTTTTAAGATAGGTAAATTTAGACTAAAGGGACCAATTTGAAGTTTCACATTTTTTCCGTTAAAAATGATAGTGTTAGCGATGTATGGGGACGAGGCAGATATGGCTACGTCTAATGTACGATCGATCAACACTAATTTTACCTCTCTTCCTGATTGCACTTGCTTATTTTTATGAATTATTTCGTATTATAAATAAAAATTTCTCATATACGTTCGAAACATATCTCAAACTTTAGTACAAATTTGGAGGTCTCGGTATCCAAAGGGTGCCAACGGCACTGTATCACTAGGCCTACGCCATCTGTCCATCCATCATAGGGAGAAAACAAAACAAGAAGAGAAACAAAATATGTAAAATCTTCAATTCCGACTGGTCGTTCATGCTACTGCATTCTTAGGAGCTACTTTGGATAATGGGCTTCAATGGCTCTTTACGTCGGTAGGTTGGCGAAAAGAGAGCTCTACTGCCTATGCAGTTAAAAAATAAGCTAGTTCCGGATATCCAAACCATCAGATTGGTTTATTTAGACTGTTTTCGGCGCTTAACGACAAACTTCTTGCTCCGGGTACATTCTGGGGAAATTCATGGAACTATCAGCCTGCAGAGCTATCCAGCATTAGAGTTAAATTTAAGTTCACCATCTTAGATTAAACTTTAAGGGCAATAATATATTATTAAGACAAATATTCATGAGCGTAACCAACTCGACTTATTACTGAGTTGTGTCTTTGCGTGATAGTTTTATATTTAATTATGATCGGTTAAAGTAGAGTTAAAAGAGTTACTTTCCAGTGTCTTGTTCATCTTGAGGGACGAACAATAGAAGCTGCCTTCCAAACGAATGGTGAAGTGGTAAATTAATAAAATATTGTGACGATTTTCAAGTGTTATGACATAATAATCCACGAAATAAAACTATTTTAATTTTAAAAATTGATCTTGAAAGGGCTATACGTTTCGAATCGTAATAAATGTCCGAGAAAAATTTCCACAGTATATGTTATCAGATATTAAGGGATATTCTAATCAATGACAATAACTAAACACACAAACTAAACAACTAAGAAAAGCGCCATACAAAAAAATGTGAGCCGTCACGGACCGCCTGGCAAATGTGAAACATCGAGTTTGTACAAGCATTATGCATTAAAGACAAGATTATGACAGGAACTAAATATAACATAATGGAAAAATTAAATATGACGAATTATTTACAGAAAATGATGACTATTTATTTAATATTTAATAAAGAGGTGTATGGTGTGGCGACGGGTCGCCATGCTATACTATAGATATATACACATACAGTCCACAGGTAGTAGTGTGTACGATACAGCGACGCGCCGCCACGCGCAAGCGACTGTGCGACTCCCTTCGCACTCGGTTCAATGGTGTTGTTTACTACGGTATACGTTTTGACTATATATATGTAAAATTGTATAGCGTGGCGACCCGTCGCCACGGCAAGCGTCGCCACGCTAACAATCCGGTTTACCCTGCGCCTATGGATGTTTCGCATCAAAACGTGTTTTATTAAGCGTTTTTTTTCTCTATTCCAAAAGCATTAATGCATACAAATTTTGTGTATGTTTGTTAAATTGTATTTAACTATTTATGTTTAGAGCTCAAACTGTAAAACAAAACAATATATAATAAGTACCGGCCAAGTGCGAGTTAGGCTAACGCTGGCAATCTTGAGCTGAATTGAAGAAACACACGACTTTGATAAACATTTAAATATTTTTTATGGTGGTACCGAACCATCGGTCTAAGGGTCCGACTCAGAGTCGGCTGGATTTTATAAATTGTGTGACAACATTTAACATGTTGTCACACAATGTACATTTATTAGAACTCCCCTATATCACCATATTCCGGGCTTCGCCTTAAGACAGTCACGATATTTTGTTTAAATAAAACCATTACTTCATCTAAAATCGTATTTTGATTATCAGTCGTTATAACATACATTATATATAAGCTTAACAAATATTATTCTACTTTTTGCATAAGACAGTATCTTTCAAATATATCCCTCTTTGTTATTTGGTTGCACGAATATCGTTTGAAACAGATTTTAAATGGGAAACATAATTTTCTATATCTTTAGTTTTTAGGCAAATAGTATATTAAAGGCTTCTACAACAACAAGTATACATATCACAGTACGCACAACAAGATTACTGAGCCTCTATAAATATATTATTAATGAAGCTATATCTTATCGATTATACTATAATTTTGTCTAAATAATGTTCCTTGTTATAAGTAATGTCTAAAACTACTAAAAAGGTAAACAGTAAAAGATTATTTGTAAAATATGAGCTACAACGGATTCTTAAATATTTATTTTCCTTTTTTGGATATCACCCACTTTCGTTTTTACGATACTTATTAGAGAGTGTTTTAAAGTTTTCGACTGTACATACATAATGGTTTAATAATTTTTTTGTGAGGTAATTTTAAGTATTTTGTTCTTCAGATGAAAGGTGATTCAATGTCAAGGTGATTCAATTCAATATGAGCCTTAACACATAACACAAATTCACATTAAATGTCACGGCATGTCGTTATGTACAAATAATGAGATACTGCCTAACAAATTAAATTTTAAATAATTTCATTGGACGGCCATTACGCGTCCGATCGACATATTTTATAGCATGCGTAGTCGCCGCCACGTAAGGATTCTGCCGCCGCTTAGCAAATGTTTGTCTGCCTATTCTTTCGATCCGCGTACGAGTTGCTGTCCGACTATTTAACACTAAAGCACTGAGTTATGCAAAACCGCGGGTATGCCGCGGTGAGTTTTTATGTTTTTGGTGTTTGGTTTTATAATGTGTTATAATTTTTTATTCTTACCAACATTCATTTAAACGGAACAAGAGCGGTACGGTATCAAGCGACAAAACATTTTGTTATGAAATAAACATGTTATATATGTCAATATCAGAACTTTAATACACAGCAAGGAATGCGGCTGGGGCACGTTAATAGGCAACACGGCGTATCCCGCGCTATAGGCGCCGAATCGAAAGCGCCTCGAGGGAATGTCACGGAAACGAAGCATCGGATTGAGTTACTTTGCCTTTCTAAACACATTGAACTATCTCTTGTGATCTGCACCGAACTTTAAAAATCGGGACTTGATTTTGAGAAGCTGTCTTATGAAAAAATATCTATTTCGTAAAAAAGTCACTCGAAATCAATTTTTTTATTCGTTTTTGCTTGTAAACAGTGACGGCGTCTACCGCGCGTATTGTACAGCGCTCGGTCACGAAAACACTCATATCTGTTCCTATCGCTTGTGGTAATCTATAATACTACATTGTCATCATAGTGCTTACAATCTACGAACACCTTATCGCTTGCACGTTGAATGATAAATATGTATATTATATAAAACATTTATCGTTAGTCTACTGGAAAGTAACGCTAAGACGATAAGATCGACAGTGAATTTACGCTCGGATTTTTTGAGTGTAGCGTCGACACTGACTAAATGCCGATCGATGCCGATCAATTTAATCAATGAAATTGCCTGTTTAATTTAAGCAATAAATGCGTGAATCAATAAAATTAGTTTATGATATTTAGGTATTTACTAGTAAAATCATTAATGGACCTTTTTAGCATGAAGCGTTATGAGTTTACAAAAGTGCAAGATAATCAAAATTATTGTCTGCAGACAATGGTGACTGAACAAGAGTAGTTAAATAAAGGCTTTTATTACAATTTGTCTCATCCGCTGATGTGCGGTAGTGAAACGTAAAAAGGCTGTTAGGGGACTGCTAGAAGTTTTCTGGAATTTGGAAAAGTGGGATAATCGTCAGAATATAATAAAACACTTTAAGCCAATGGCGATAATCGCAAAAATGCGAAAGATCTGTACAGCTTGAGCCACCGTCTGCTTTATGTAGTTATAGGGGAAACTGTTGTTCCTTGAACAGTGTTTTACCTTTAAAATACTATTGTCTACGGCAGTTGAAACATCCTTCGTTCGTTCTAACCTAAAGTTAGTTATGATTTGCGGACGCCGTGTTAGTGCAGATAGAAAAGGCAATTTATTACTAAGAAGTAATAACTCTTTGAGTAAGAACTTAAAAAGTACGTTTTATGGACTTTACATATTGCCTATTTATTTAACATGATATGCATTTATGTATGTATGAGTTACATCAAAGAAGCAGCTGCCTTCAATTTGGTTTAAGTTTAAAAAAGATGAAAAACTGGCCTACCAGTTTGCAAAGGCTAATGAGAATAGTATACCCTACTACAAGGGAGTTTGAAAAAATGGCAGGAGAATATGATTTAATCTTTAGGATGTGATTTGATGTGATACAATTGAAAAAAATATATATAAACAGACAAGGGACTGTTGGTTAGGATAATGTTTTTTGAAATATTGTCATTTATATTAGTATTCGTTATTTATTACAGGAGTTGATATGATCTTTCATTTATCGTAGTCATTAATACAAATAAAAAATAAACATACTACAGTAATAGTAAAGTAAGTGTTTATTTTCATTTGAACGTAGTATGTGCAAACTAGAACTGGTACGGCCTAAGATATATCGGATCTATTGTACCTTGGACAGTTTCCTCTTTTTTTAACATGCTATATTAGCTTGGTATGTATGTATGTTTGTTACATATTCTAGTGAGCGCATCGGCAAGAGTACAAGTTGGACCGTTCAGTGTCTATGAGTGTTTCGTCCCGCCGATCACATCAAAGCAACATGTGCAGTTCTCATATACTATTTCTGATAGCACTGTGTAGTGAAACATTGCCATTATCATATAAAGCAAAATGGTAGCATGCAAACGCCACCTCTAGTATCAGCACTGATCACTAATTACTCAACGGGATGTAATAGTCATGTACGTCGAGAGGTGTAACTTTGTCTCTTGTCTTCTAAAATGTCTTATCGCTAGCGTCAACCTTGGGAAGCGGCATCACCTGTTGTATTACCATCATCCTGTTGTTGCCTTACCGAAGGGTTAGAGTTGATCGTGAGGGAACAACAACGGGAAATAAAAGTACAACATAAAAAGTTGTCCTTAAAAAAATTGGAAAAACTCGCCCTAATGGTAAATTGAAGTAAAAATGAATAATAGTATTTAAAAAATTACACAACACCCTTTTATACATAATCGAATTGAAAACTAGAAAATAATTTCAAATAAATTTAAATTAAGAATGGAATGTTTAACAAAAAATATATTGCTTCATGTTGATTGTTATAAATCTTCTATTGAAAGATATTGTTAAAAGTAGAGTCGTTTTAAAAATATTTTAAACGGCCTTCCACGCTTTTTTACAATAAAATATATTTTTTTATTAATCACTTTATTCTTAATTTATATTTATTGAAATTTATTTTCTACTTTTCAATTCGGTTACCTACAAAAGCGTGATTTTAGTTTCTTCCAAACTATTATTTATTTTTGCAGCTTTTGTTCCCCGCTTTATAAAATAAAAGATCTACAGATGTCATAAATACATTATATGATTCAATAACCGATCTCTCTATATATGCTTATTTGACAAGTTTTATTTTCACCATTTTTTTTAACCTAAAATTTTAAAAACTGGCCTAGGTACAACTTCTCCTACTCTCGATAACTAAACAAATCCTATTATAAAACCGGAAACAAATCTTTTCTAATCAATGCTTTTTTGCTTTTATGCAGCTACTACACTTTCTTTAAGTGAATTTTAAAATCAATTGTCTTAGGACGCTTCACTATTTCAGTAACAGTAATAAAAGTCGGTATTGCGCGCTTTCTCGGTTTAAAACGCGTTACCGGCTTCAACTTTAGATTACACATTTAAATTGTATTATGGAAATTCATTAAAATTTTTAGTCTGATACGTTAGAAATAGTTTCCTAAATTCTTTATTGACAATACAAAAATAAAGGGTATTTGTCATGATTCCAAATATCAGCAATCGTTATTGTAACACGAGCAGTGAGCAGTATTGTAGTATTGACCGTCATCAAAACCGTGATTCGTATCGGGGGTGGTTGTAAGAGTGAACGCCTAGGGGGATGTTGTGCAGAATATATCGACATAGGTACCTGGTACCGCTTGCATTTATCGAACTACGGCAAATGTAACGCGTACAGCAAACATCCTTTACATACACAGATGAAACGACAGAAGAACGTTTATTAGTTTTGTTAATCATCGATCACTCTTATAAAAGATTGATGACACACCAACGGGTTGATATTATACTACAGTATGGACGTACAGACAGTAATATGATATATTTTGGTGCGTTAGTTAATGTGTTGCAAGAGAATTTATTTCAACAAATATTTAAGTGTTCTACAAAATACAATACATCAAAAGCAGTATTAACGACGTTAGATAGCGTAGATAATCAGTTAATAATACAATATATTAGTAATAATTTAAAAGAAATATATTGAACAGAGGACTACGATGGGCATTCTGAACCTTGTTTATCAGTAAGAAAATGCATCAGCTACTGTTAATAATTATTCAACATTTAAATGCCTACATAATTAAATATTACGTTATACAGTAAACATGAAGTTTCTCCCGTTCAAACGTGAACACCTATCAATCTATATCAGAAGCACACGTCAGGTCCAAGGTCAGAGCTTACATCCCTTTTCAATTTGTGGGGCGGGTCAGATTTCGGGACAGCGCTCGACCCCCCGCTGAAACATCGGAGAGGTCGTGTTAACACGGCCCGATGATATCCTGAATAATTGTCATCGATATTTATAGATCAGTGGAGGTATAGTGAGTGAGTGAACCATACCTATTTGAGCATTCATAAACTTGAAAATACTCAAAATGTACTAGATTGTTAAATTAATTAGCATTTCTTGGAAAATGAACGATATTTTTGCTTAGTCGTGTTCAGCGATGAATGAAGAAAATCGTACCTTTTTCATGTACAAATTAAATTATATGTGGTCATAAAAGTTGCCGGAAGCGACTTTGGCCACATAAATAATAGAGGAAAAAATGCTGATCAACTTCCTACAAATGAAAGTTTTCATGTTGAGCTCGTTCTTTAAGCAAAAATAACACAGAAATTAGACCTAGCAACGTTTTGACAAGTTGATGAAAAAGGAGATCGACTTTGTCATGGCGGATAAAAGACACATATTCAGAGATGTCCAAGTCAACAGGTAGTACAACTACCGATAGTCATCAACGCTTAGTTCGAGATACTCTAGCCATCAGTCATCTGGAAACATTTCATATGAGGCCAAACTCCGATCTTTACCTTCTAGGATAAGTTGTGAGAGTTTTCGACGGGAGTTGAAAAACCAATTCGATGCGCTGGAAAGCATAGCAAATTAAACCAACTTACGAGTAATCTGGTGAACTCTGTCCAACAAGTGGGGTGTTTTATTAAAAGGTGGTGCAAAGGTAGTAGTCCAAATCCTCTGACGAGACTTTGAATCTTATGGAGAAAAGATGAGAATAGTAGCTGAAGGATGCGATGTCAGATATGGCTCTTAATGAAATGATCAATAAAATGATACGACGCAGTCTCCACCTCTTCAATATAAATGGTATTAAAAAGGCGATCGAGCAAAGGCTCAAATGTGTTTGTTCAACGTCTTGGTCAAAGTTAACTGACAAAGTTCAGAACCAACTACAATAGATATATCTTATCTACGCCAGAAATTCTGCATTTCATGGAAATCTATATACCGAACCCGCGCTAATCCGACAGTCCACGATGACAACGACCCTCTAGTCGAACTCTATTAACCCGGCACTATACATATTCCTGATGTCAGTCTTGGCAGGATTGAAGTAGCACTCAGATAGCTTAGAAACGGCAAAAACTCCAGTGCTAATGGAATCACGACATAACTTCTGAAGGCGGGCGGGATTCTGGAACTGAAAGAACTTCAGAAGCTTTTTAACTCAGTCACACATAGCGAAATCACTCCGATGTCAAAATTGTACGATCATTCTGTTCTTTAAAAAGGAGACAATACTCTCCACAAGATTCACAGACCAATCTCACTTATGAGACATATGTAGAAGCTGTTATCAAGACTCATAAAAAAATTGCCTCACCCGAAAATTTTAGACCTTGGAGCAGGCCAGGTTTGTTCGTGTTTTAACCCGTGGCCCACACACACATGCACGCTGAGGCAAATCATAGAAAAATCACGAGTATAATCAGATTTTGTGCGTAATCTTTGTGGACTATGGAGAGAGTCTTCGATTCGGTCGAAATCTTGGTCGTTTTGGAATCGCAACACTGGCGAATAGAATATTACTACGTGGTCCTGTCGGTGTGATTGTGCAAAGCCGCAACGATGACCGGCGATGATAATGACAGGGCCAGCAGATGAAACCGATCTGACTACGAAGAGGAGTTCAACAGGAAGATGTAATGTCCCCGAAACTGTTAACCAGCGTGTTAAAAGATGCATTTAAGACACTGGACTAGAAAACACACGGAGATAATGTAAACGGCACCTTCGTTTTGTTGAAAATATAAGCATTCAGGCCTCTATGCCGTTTCTTAGCAAGTAGATATAGGTATGAATTTGGATAAGACGAAAGCAACGTTCAACGAGTATATTTTTCCAGGACCTATTACTGTTAAGTGTGTGACTCTTCAGATTGCGTACAGTTATATTTATTTAGAACAAAAGATCCAGAAAAGACTTTAACAAATAGGCAGACAGATGAATTGAGCTGTTTTTTTTTTATAGGATTTATATTGAGCAAAGGAGCATGCAAGCCACTGAATAGTAGATGGTTAACGCCGCTCATGTTTTCCCGCAACTCCGGAGGAGTCACCCGTGTGCTGCCAGCCTTAAGATAGATTCGGTAAACTACGTCATCTGTTCCCATTACATGTGCGGCACTTTTTGAAGACCAAGGTCTATAACAATCAGTGTGTTTTGCCGTATGGTGTAATGACTCATCGTGCCTAAACGTGGCCTCTCACGGCAGGATTAGCAAGTTTAAAGTCGCTCAGTAAGCTATGAAATGGGACATGCTTGGAATTTCTTTGGTAGATGGGATTAGAAATTTTGAATTTCCTCGAGAACTCAAGTTGTCATTATAGTCGAGAGAATTAAAAAGTTGAAGTGGCAATGGGTTAGTTAAATTTGTTACAGCACGGATAACCAATTGGATAGACGTGTTCTCATATGGAAGACATGAATCGGAAAAAAACGGCATGGAATGTCATGCAGCTAGGTGGACAGACGACCTGAAAAGCATCGCAAGAAGTTGCTAGATGCGAAGGGCAGGGCACCGTACGTGATACTAAACTTTCATAGAGGCCTATATTCCACAATGAAAGACACATGCTGATAATAATGACAATGATAATGATGGTAAAAGGCGACGATGATAGATATTTCACACCTAAATAAGCTAATGGATAGAGAGGATTTAGCTTTTTATATCAACCATACTTATAACACTTAAGATCGCTTTCAACATACATTGATACTTTTTTAACAGCCCGTCTAATGTCAATCCCCTGGCAATTTTTCAATTATACAAACAAAAACTTGAGTTCCGAAGGATGATTTATGCTATTGACAGAATGAGTTGTGTGTAGTGAAATCGCCTCATAAAGCATTTCAATAATCAATTCTGTATTCGTTAGTTGAAGATATAAACGAAAACTAAATTATTCATTAATTTACGTTGTGACAAACGAACTTTGTCTGGATAAAATTCGTTTATTCGCATATACGTACATCCAAATATCCGTTAGCTAGCTCATTTATTGAACAAGCTGCGTTTGTATGAGCAAGGCTTACCAGGTCTACATTTAATCAAATTATATCTCACATACCTCGTAGTACAACGCTACGAGAGCCAGGATCGTTTATATTTTTAAATTTATCTCTTTTTATTATTAGACAAATATTTGGTTACAATTAATAACGTAAGCAATTGAAACCTTTTAACCCTTAACTTGTCAAATTAAACATATCTGGGTGGGTAGTCTTCATATTACAATATTGCCGGGTGCTGAAAGAGGATCTAATTACGTTTCAAAATTTGCTTCCACGCTATCGAGCCTTTTTATCTCCACAATGATATCCCAAAAACATAAATCCCGACCGCGTATCTCATTCCTATCATATAATTAGAACAAATTTATAAAGGAAACGTACGAAGGCATGTTTTTGTAGAGTAATCCAGTAAGTAATCCAATTTGTGAAGGTCCATTGTGGCCGACAGCGGCGCCGGCGCCGGCGGCAAGAAATGAATCCTATTAAGTGGGCTTACCGGAATAGCTCGGGGATTAGGCGGAATGCTGGTCAATGCTATCGTCACTTCCGGTATTGGAAAAATTTGTCAATTAATGATGTATGTATTTCAATCATTTTTAGAAAGGAAAACTTGATATAGTCTTTTTAAACTTTTTATTTTACTGTGATGTGACAGGGAAAAATCGGGAAACCGGTAGGAAAGACATCTCACTTAGACAGCCAATTTCTCCATATGTCGTAGTGCGAGACGGGAGAGAAGGGGGTGAATGTTTTCACTTTTAATAGCAGAAAAATAGTTGTAGAGATAAGGATTTCTGCTTAAGAGTTGAGATAAAATTTAGATGTCCCGATATAGATTAAGTGTAAAAGAAAAAATTTGGTAAAACCAAATGTGCATGCCTTAAGCGCTCGTGCTATACGTAAGTTAATTAAATTAGAGGTTTATGATAACATATGGGTTTTTCACCAAAAATCCTCTTTATCATTTTTTATTTTCAAATAGTTTTATAGTAAACTAGAATCGAAAAAAGGATAGGTAATTTCATATTTATTAGACATCATATTGCAAAATTATACGTGTAGTTTAATTCATGATTTTTTTTCACTTTTAAAGAGAATGGTATTGTATTGCTACTGACAACTGTTGGCAATTATAAAAAAAATAAACAACTTCACGCTCAATCTCAACCTCTATTTTAGATATGTAAGCAAAACGGCGGATCAGAACATGAATAACTGCCAGTTAAAAAATTCAATTACAGCTAATCAGTACTATATCGAACTGTGATTTTCAATACAGTTATTTCCAATCGATTAGTGACGAGATTGAAAAAGAAATTAATTTTAAAAATTAAATAGTGTGTTAGTTATCGTGGTCACACCCAGTGTAAACAGGATTTTTCAGGCGACAGTAGAAGCATACCTACGCTTGCGCTTAAGGCATGTAATACATTATAAATTTATGCATGTTAACCAAGGAAAATTAAAATAAAGCATATTCTTAAAGCTTTATTGGTAAAGTCTATAATCAGATATAAGCATCAAAATAGTGGAATTATAAAGAGTGAGTATGGGTATGGTATCAAGTTTTCAGCACAAACGAAAATCGGCGTTGCAAATAGTTTACATGCTTACAGGCCGTACTTAGCACTCTGAGTGCAGATTGCTTAATTAAAGTTTATTAAAAATATTAATCACTAATATATCTCGATGAATCCTAGAGCCGTTATTTAACAGTTATTTAGTTAACGACTACTTACATATGTTCAGTGTTGGAAGGAAGCAATCCATCCAAGAAATTCTATTCGATTGCGCAAATACTCATTATATTCGGCAACGTCATAAGTATATTGTACAAATATATACCTATTTTTAACATCAAAGCATTTAAGCAATAATAACTTTAAAACTTCAAAAAAAAACCTCAACATTTTTTTACATCCCACTTTTAAACCGGTCGCCCTATAATGGTATCCAGGGGCAGAATTTCGTTTTTCTAAGGGTCAAATTAGAAAAATATTAAACATGTAATATCTTGTCTATAAAATATACTATTGAGATATATGTAACACCATATACAATGGTGTTTTAACTATTTGTGATTAACATACTGAGACGTGATATTGAATCATCAGTAAAGTTAGCAGCATTTGCTAATTCTTCCAGAAATTTTAATAGATAAACAAAAGCGCACAAAACTTTTATCTACTGTTCCCGAAAACACAGCTTTTTCAGATTGTTTATATCTAGAAGAATGTTTTCATAGAAATTGTTCATGCAATTTTTTAACTATCAGTTTTCGAGTACGGTATTGGTCGCGAAATTAATCGCCTTATATATTCAATTAAATCGATATAATTATGAAAATCTTCAAATGAGTTAAGAGACATTTCGATCAATAATTATGCGTAATTATAATAATTTAAAATCAACTGTAACAAAATATTGGTATAACCTATCAAATTAAAGATGAAGTTAAATGACGAATATTGTCAATTTAAAATTAACAGTCGTTAAGGTGCTCTAAGGGACATTAAACTGACTCTGGAAGTGATAACTCGTTAAACG
Source organism: Eumeta japonica (assembly GCA_005406025.1). NCBI lineage: Eukaryota > Metazoa > Arthropoda > Insecta > Lepidoptera > Psychidae > Eumeta > Eumeta japonica. The sequence continues at coordinate 275,706 of BGZK01000559.1, forward strand.
TTTAATAAGTAATCACTAAAGGAGCATTAAAATTTAAGTAAGATCTCGGAGTGCCGCTGTTAGACGTTGAACGTATTGTGTCGGTTTTTAGTTTTACCATATAAATTGTTATCAATCAGTGACAATACTCATGAGATAAATTTGCAAATTCAATCTCGCATCTTTCAGTTCACAGGCTGACGCACTCACTCCTAGAATGTCACGTTATGGAAGCAGTCATAAAGCACAGTCCTGCAAAATAGAAGGTTTATGTATTATTTTCAGGCAAACCGATTCTGTTTGTGACATCAACATGAATGGAGTAACTCTCCTCTTTGGATTCCACAAAATATTGATGCACTACGCTATCATAATAACGTATCTCCATACAAATATATAGAACATCGAGGTCGCGCCAGGTGCGCGTATCTTCTCCAATAATTAGTGTGTTGTCGTCGCGGCAATAACTCATCTCCGTCCATAAAACAAATCACAGCTTTAGCCCGCGCCGTGGTATTGCCGGTGTTATATTAGTTCGGTACTCGCCTGGGAAATTATCAAATAGATATTTCGATCGGTATTATTTTTAGATGAGGATACGTACCTCAAAACAGATTTATGGCACTTCGTGTGATAGTACCACGGCCATATAATGCGCCTGTTGATCAGGTGTGTAAGCTGTGATTGGGTTTGTGGCTGTTTTTTGTATGAGCTGTAAAAGATATCTCGGAATGTTGGTTTTTGAATCCATAGCCAATTTAACAAAAGTACATAATTTTATTAACAATTATGTCTTTCTTAAAAGAGAAAATCGTAGTTTAAGTTTTTAATTCTTTTTAATCGTCTTTAAAAAAGTTGTGCATTTGGTTGTATTTTTTTAAGTATCCGCTGAAAAAATTGAACATTTTCGTTTTAGAGAGCTTATTGTTTTTCGTCTATACTAAAGATTCATCAGGCTTTGTTAAATACGTTAATAAGAAGTACTATTTGCACATAATGCCTCAATGCTGTTTAAAGCCAAAAGACAAGGACTCGCTTTTAACGATGAGAACATTGTTATCTCGAGAGGAAGGGTGTACTGTAAATCACTTTCTGCTTAATATGAAGAAAATATTAATGAGTAAAATTATCACTTCCGAATATAAAATATGAATTTGACACTATTTTAATACGAAATGAGGAATTAAACTTTTTAATTTTGCCCTGTCCTTGAGAGTTACTTTACTTAATAAGATAACTATAGTTTTAAAGATAAGAAATTTGTTGGATATCCAAGATCGTCACATGGGTTTATTTTGGCTTTTTATATAGCCTCTTGTCATTAAGCATTATGCTCGGAGGACATGCTGTGAGTATTCATGAAACGTCCACGCTGCCTCGAGTAGGTACATCGTACAAATGAATTTAAAGATATTAGAATATTAAATCTAGCATCGCAGTTTATACGACAAAGTGTAATATAATATATAATAAAAAAAAATTGAACAATTATAAAAAAAGGGTGTTTGTAATATTTTATTACTAAAAATAAAAATAAACTGTGTTTATACGTTCGTCGACCACATGAATTACAAATTAATTTATAGGGCTCTGTGCACGTACGTATGTGTTGCCTTTGCTTAATGACCACAAGCACACACTAATACTTCGGGGAAAAAAGGATATTTTACAATTTCTATGCATTTAGAAAATAATGGTTCATGGACATAACTATCTCGACTTTCAATAGGCTCGCTTCTTTTTATAAAAGTTTTATATTTGATTGTGATAAATAAATTAAAAAAGCTACCTTTAGGTTTCTTGCCCGTTGTTGTTGAGACTAAACTGCTTTAAGATCGAGTGGTATTTTTTTTAAATATATGGTGTTTTTAAAATTATTATAATTAATTTGAAGTTCTATTTCATTATCTAGGAAATAAAGATATTTTTAATTTCACTTTGTTCATATTTTGAAAATAGAAATTTTATCAGATGTTGATGTTGTATGATTATTTTTTGACCGTTTTCATAAGAATTTGCGTTAGTGTGTATGAATGTGTTACGTTAATGTGTAAACATTGAATATCTTGTAAGTCAATAGACCCATTGGAATCAAATTTGTGGCATTCAATATGCCTTGGCTTAGATTTCCTTAAAATTTTAGATTAAACAATTTTGTAGATTTAGAGAAACTAAAAAAACCTTTTTATTTCAGATAATTTCTAAGCTATTGAACCACTCGATTTCAAAGTTTAATAACATTTTCCAAAGAATGCTTTTTCAAAATAACTTTTAGATTTGCTAAGTATCAAGACTTAAAATTTAAATACTTTTCATGTTCAAAAAACTGCATCTAATACCGAAAACTCAGTTGAAGCCGGTTTCTTTGTTCAAAACATGGACAATTTTTTAAAGCATTAGTAATTAGCAAATTTTTTGTACCGTTAATATTTTTGAAACACTTAAAAATGTGACTGATAATATTTTAACGCTTTCCGAACTCGAAAACCTCAAAGGAGCTCTAAATAATGCATGAAGTTTTGGGTCTAATGTACAAAGTCAACGGTTGCCCGGAGCTTATGTGTTTGTGCGCGGTGACTTCGCCGATTGTTAATGGATTTTATATATTTTTATTCTGTCGGGAATAGCTTATTGCGAATTTAATTAAAATTTGATGATGGAGTAAACGAGATAACTGCACAGGAACGCCTCAACTGGCAACAGCACATACCTCGAAATGGAGTCGTGTTGAAGATAATCACTGCTAAGCGTTTGTGAAACTACCGGCGCCTCGTATCTTATCCATCCAGATTCAGTTAGGATCTTTTTCTTTGATTACGTTTTATGAATGTTCGTGAATGATACTGAGCGATGAACACTAATCTCAGAGTTCTCATTGCGTAACGCGCTACGCACATAAGTTCTCTCGTCTGAAGTTGTATATTAGCAATGTATCTTGCTAATCAGTCTCCTTTGAAACACTAATTAAAGGAGACGTTTCACGAGATATGGCGCCATATGGGGTATATTCTCGTACAGAGTACATCAACTACATACACAAACAAGAAAGTTAAAAGGTTTAACTAAGAATTCTTACAGTCTGTTGTTGTTTGAAGCTGTAAAATATTCATTTAGAGTTCAAGAATCGCAAGAATTTATACTGTTATGGTGGATAAAAGGATTGGCATCTGTCCACTCATTTCTTTTTTTGTGTGATAGTGCTTCTTCATTCAAAGTACTGTCACACGACTTCGTTATTAATATTATTTGTCAACATATCTCAATTTTTTTCGACGTGATAATGTCTTATAAATCGATGAACGCCGGCTGCACGCACGAAAAAGCATGACTCATTGTCGCGTTCCGCCTGAGCCGAGCGTGCGAACGAAAGCGCGGAACAATAGAGAGGTACGATCGGCCTAAGCGTTCGGCTTGTGACGCATTTAACTCTTTAATGTATAATTTAAGTAGGAAAATATTTGAATTAACGAGTGCAAATAAATGTTAATTTATCGAAAACATTGTCATTTTCTATTAAATCCTTCTTTATATAATACAAAATAATGATAATTCAGTGATAATAATTCAAACCAAATCTTAAAAGAATGCAATTTTTCATTAATGTTTTCTTATGATATTATCACGTGAAATTATTTTCTGTAAACTGACTTTACAGACAACCAATTTCTTTTATTTCCGAAATTGTGAAATCTTATTAAATTACTATTAAACTTACAATAAATTTTATATAGACTAATCTAATTAAGTTCAGACGATCTGACCAAGAAGAAAGAAAAAACAACAGGAAAGTCGATATCGCAATAGACAATACAAATAGTTACGTAGTAGAGACGACGCCGCCGCCGGATAAGGTTAGAGTGAAGAAACGGGATTTACTCCATTTTCCCGTGGGTGACGCCGCCAGCAGTCGCTAGTCTATCGTGAATTCTACTTCTCATAACATTATGCCATTACACGTCAGCGAGCGTCGAGGCGTTTTGTTTTAACCGCTAATTAAATTTAATTATTCATAGAGCGTAATGTCACATGATAAGCTCCGAATGTTAACTTTATTACACCGACGGCTTCGTTACAATGACGCGCCGGGAGTCTCGTATTTGGATTGCAAATGGCACGTCAGTGTTCTGAACTGGATAAAAACGTTCATACGTTTATAATTAAAGAATGCGATAGTCGCGAAAAGGTTTCATTCTATTCGTAGATTAATCGAAAGTGTTCACGCATATAAACGTATTTATTGTTACGATATATCTCTATCGAGGTTCTAAAATGCAAACAAAAATTAAAAGTAAATGCTAAAAAACCAAAAGGCGTTTGCAAGCAGAATCGCTAAAACACATTTAATAAGTGCCCTTGTGAATGTACTAATCGTCAAAAGAAAAGTAACTCGTTAGCGCTCCAATCTCCGTTTATGTATTTCTCTTTGAGTGGTCTACTACATTCGTTAAGTGTAAACAAGGTCATAAATTAATTATAAAATCAACATTATAAAGATGTCACGTCCCACGTAAACAAACAACATCTGCCAGAAACTGAAATATTATAACCAATCAAAATGCACGAACAGTGTAGACAACCACGATCACGTTTTTCTAGAAAACAAGCTAAGTTCTATTTTATTATAATTGATAGGGGAGTTATTTTGTTATTTCGTTTATGACCGTCGTTCGGAACAAAATTTTAGCGAACTACTCTCATAAATAACATATATGCCATTATAAAATTCATTGGCAGATAATTGGAATACATTGTTGTATAATTATGTATTTAATTGTTATTGGTTTCCTATTAAGATGGAAGAATACTGACATGTTAGAGGCGCGTCTGCCTGTGGTCGGTGAGAGGACACACCTTTGAAGATAGAACCGCCACTTACAATGGTATAAATATGTTGCTAGTGCAGGCACCAACCGTTACATTCCTGGTTTTTGATGTATGTAGAATTAATTTCATGACAATGATATAGAGTACACATTTTGGTATATCGCTGGGAATATAATATTATAATGTCTTTCAGATTTTGGGAAATAAAAACCCCGAAAAACATACTTGATGCATTATTGAATAAGTTTCGTATGTGATTCAATTTCGGTGAGCTTTATCGGTAGCAGGTTTTTCTTCGTGGCTCAATTCGACTAAGATACAAAGTGTATTACTGTAACACATTGAATTTCGAGAGCATGTGGTGAAATTCTTTCTATCGGCAACATGAGCCGTTACAGATCGCTCGTGAACGAACTGGAAATCTCTATGCGAGCGAGGAATACACACCGAGGAGGACCATGTTATTCGTTAGAAGTTTCGCTGTCGACTATGTTCTCGACTAAATTTCTTCTCGTTCTCTTTATTATAACCATTTATTTAGGGGTTACGTTGGAAGTTTTAGTGGTGATATCTTGATTAAGACCACGATTTTATGCCGATACTTGGAATATTTATGGGAAAGGCTGTGAGTGTCTAAAGTTAGGCCCAGGCGAATTCGGTACACAAAAGAAGTCATTCGTACGTTCTAAAATGTCTTTGGTGCAGAGTTAGATTTTGCACGTGAACTGCTTTCATAAGGATCTTAGAGAACAAAGCGTATCTCGGTAGTACAGAATAGGCTGTGCTTTTTGGAAGACGAACGTTCTTAATACGGATTAATACCGGAATTTGTTGTAAACACTATCGTAGAATATACATTACAACGTCAGCTTCACCAACTGTCGACGTTTCATTGTGTGCCTATTACATTCTATTTAGGGTGTAATAGTAAGTTGTTATGTTCTCAATTTTTAACATCAAAATGTTTTTTCGATCGCCTCAATAGAGCCCCATTTTCAGTTAAAATACGAATTCACTTTGGTGTCTTGAACTCTAGATCTAAGTAACCGCTTAAGGTGTCAAGAGATCTATATGCCCAAGGACTATATGACGGACAAAAAAAAAGAATTATTTTAAAATAATTGCAAAAACCAATAAAAATGAGTGTATTTAAGGGGGCTTTTAAAAGATATTTTTAAACCTATTTAGATATTCCTTTTCTGCGTTTCTGATTTTCATGTTCAAAATTGACTTAATATAGTACTTTTTTCATTATTTGAAAATTATGAAAATTTTTGAAATTACGGTTTTTTTTTCTAATCAACCATTTTACAACTTACAACGTACATTGCATGTAAACAGAAGTGCTGATATTGGCTTATAATGATTAAAACATTACTTTTTATGTAGGAACAGATTTTTTAGATTTTTTTAATTAAATTTCTATATCAACATTACGAATAATTTATGATTTATATTGTTACTACTACTGTTACCTAGTAAATAAATATTATTTTGGCGTTGATTTTTAATTTTATTCGTTTTATCTTATTGTTTTTGTTATCGAGTTCATTTTCAAGGTTGTGTAGAGCACGAGCCCTCTGAATTTTTTAACTGAGAAATGTACTACGAAAATTTTATACCTCTCCCTGAGATTTATTTCGAAAGAAAAAGGTCAAATGAATAAGGACGTAGACGAAGAAATAGATTCCATTAGGATCCTTTGACATTTCGCGATACAGTTTTAATATTTATAACCGCGAACGTACCATGAACGGTTCGGTTCTGAGGCGTAATTGATATGGGAATTGTTTCTTAGTTCAAGTCAGAGGTTCACATCTCACCGTTTGTTGATTTAATGTAATTGAAGTCAATTTTATGAATATGAAATGAATCAACATTTTGTTGGTTGAATATTGTGTATTTGTCGTATGATATATTGGTGAGATGATTATTTATTTTTATTGGATTTATATTAAAATTGTTTATTAGGAAATTGTAATACCTAACCTAAAGATCTAATGAAAAATGCATTGCAATGTAGAAGTTATACCGTATTGAAAAAATATGTTTTGAATTTGAATTGGCACTTCTTTTTACTTGTTATATAAATATTTCGAGAATGAGTTTTTAAAGTTCGTGCGTTGTTCTTCCGTGTCCTTGCGATATTTATTTTAATTTTCGTTTTCATTCGTATTTAAATTAATTAATTCATCGTAGTACGTAATTTTCCTATCTTTTCGAATTTTCTATTCAATTTTGCACGTAATAATTTTTTTTGCTGTTCATTTTGTTATGTAGTTACTCCAGAACAAGAAATATTATTATTTAGTAGAAAAAATTACGTTAACGATACAAGATATAGGCGCGAAGTGCACCACTTCTTGCATTTTGTAGCATTGCAACGTTTACGTTTAGGTTAAAATTAAAATGGTTGCAGATCAACTAATTTCCATGTACTTACACTATTTTTCCTTTTGGAATTTATACTTCTTTCAGAAATACCTGAGCATAATTGATCTCTTTCGTTACCTGCATCAGTTTCATCCAAATTTTGGACTCTTTCGGTTTCGAAAAGTAAAGTGAAGGTGCATCAAATCTTCACTTTAGTTTTCGAAACCGTATCGGAATTGTCTGCTTGTCGAGTGACGTCGTTTATTTAAAACCGTTTGTGGGCTCTTTGCAGTAGCTTTCGTTGGAGCTTACTGAGCTATTTGAGCCGTTTCACATTTCAAGGTTCACCTCTATAATTTTACTTTCGCTTTTCATTCGTGCGTTTGTTTTATGACAGCAATTACACGAGCCGGCTATTCGTAACTGCGTCGAATCGACAAAGGTCCGTTTGAAGCGAGTTTGTCGACATTTGTCGGCAAACAAATTGGACTCCCGGGCATTTGTTTTGTTTAGCGTATAGAGAGGACGGGGTGCGGCGGGGGTATGCTAGTATTGGATGCGAGATAGTGGCATGTCGAAGGTGTGTCTGTCTGTGATCGGCGAACGGGCGTAGGTACTCTAGAATGTACTAAAGGTTTACGGGTAAAGGGAATAAAATTAATAAACTTTTTTCTGTGAATAATATAAAATCTTTTCTTGGATAATATTTAACGATGTTTTATTTGTTATATACATTTCCTTCATAAACTTCGATGTATTCATTCATTATAATGATAACGTAAAGTAATAAACAGTAAATATTTACGACTTGCAACTAAAATTAGAAGAAGAAGTATTATGTTTACTTCAAATAATTTTTGAAAACTCCTTTGTAATTAAAAATTATGTGATTTAATTAAAGTGCAAAAGAAACTGATTATTTTTTGTTTTCAAGTTTCCAAAGGAATTATTGACACAAACATTAATAATCTAAATCAACCGTGTAGCACGTCACTAATGTGTTGCGACATTTGTAAGGTATGTCGATGTCAATACGTTTGTCGGCCACGCCCTGCGCTGTGTGCGGCACTATCTCAAATCGATAGAAATATAATTTGCATACAAGCTAGAGCATTTAATTTTGAATTCCTCCAAGTTAATTTTTTTTTGTTTAAGAAAACATTATTACTGAACGATAATCGAAAACTTCTATTTCAATTCAAAAATAATATTTAATTTCAATTAAGTGTTTCGAGACATTTCAAACTATAATAATCAGCGGTTCGACAATTTAATTTTAAGTGGAACTTAAAATGAGTTTTCTTCGTTGGACTTTGTGAAATACGTTAAAATTGAATTCGCCTTCACAGGGTCGTCAAAAGCGCGAACGTCCGTGGACGCCGAAGGGCACTCGTCGAGGTCCCCGCCTTCACATCGCTGATGTAGATTTTATGAAAGTTTCCCATTAACACGACTTCAGGTCTAAATTACAGAGTTGGCGACTTTGAGTGCGGGTTAATTGTCTTATCTTCTTCTTCGCTTCGCCTTGCTTTATCTCTACAACGGTTCAACTTGCGTTGTGCTCCATTGTTGAATTTGGTCGTGTGTTGGTCATATATCCAACGTTTTTGTGTGTTCAGAAGTCCAGAAACCCAGCAGGTAGTAAACGTTTCTCCATTCCTTTCTCACTGCTTCATATGGAAATTTTCCAATAAAGATTCATTAATAATATATGTGGTATTCGAAAAAGATTTAAATAATATTTTTGCTTAAAATGAGAATTAACTGATGGATTTTAACAAATGAAATCTAAACCACTTACTCAGTGTCTCTGAAAATACGTCAAACTGCCAGTCTCGGTGCTCTTGCCGTGGCGATGGCAAAGATCATTAGCGGCTTTCTACCTGTGTTGAGCCATAGCGAAGGATTAGAAAATTCCAGCCTTTTAATCTGAAACGAAATGGTTATGTGATGGCGAAAATCTGAAAACTTCTTTTAGCCGCTAAACTAAAGCGCTGAATTTAATTTGTACACAAACCTATTGCTGAAAGTTCTAATTAGATAAAAGTAGTCAATTGATATTATGACTGTGAATTAAAATCATGAATAAAATTACTTTTGACCAAACTTTTTAATAAATTAAGAATAGCGTCATTTTTTGATACAGTCGACTCTCGTTAATTCAAACCTACGATAATTCGAACCTCTCTACAATTCAAAGTTATCACGAGTTCCCTACAATATCTCTTTATATTTCGAAGTAAATCAATACATTTTTATACACTTGGTAATTCGAACGAAAAATTAATTGCTATGTAACAAAACGACGCGTTAATTCGAACTCATCGGCGTCCAACACTCGACAATTCAAAGCTGCAGAGAGAAAGAGGCGGAAAGATTGTACATGTATGTAAGTACACTTTGCGACAAGTTCAAGCTGGTGTGCACTCAAACGCGCCTTTGTTTTTGTTATGATTAGTTTGACCATTTGACACACACTTCTCACGTATTAGTTTGTTTAGCTATTATTCGGTTCCTGTTACTCTTTCGTTGGTATACAGATTAAAAGTTTGTCTTAGTTATGAGCCCTACAAAGTATAAATGTTTGACGATTGCTGAAAAAAAGAAGTTAATCGAAAAAGTAGAGAAAGGTGAGAAGAAAAGTGATGTTGCAAAAGAATTTAAGATTCCTCTGAGTAGTCTCACAACCATAATAAAGCACAAGGAGAAAATGAATGCTGCTCAAACTGCTGGAGTACGGAGTATTGATCAACACTTAATGATTCCAAGTTTTGTTTATTTTCTCTCACAAATTTCGAACCATTTGATATTTCAAACACTCGATAATTCGTAATATTTTAAGAGTCCCTCGAGTTTCGAATTAACGAGAGTCGACTGTAGCTATATAATATATATGTATAAACGCTTTATGGTTTTGTTTACATTCAGATAATGTCGAATACCACTCGTTGAAGGGTATATATAACGAGAGTTACTTTTATATAGGTAATCAGTGCGCTCATAAGTTAAGGCGATAAATTGAAAGTGTTACAAGCGGCCCTGTGGTGCATTTCCATATCTCAATGTTACTGAATTTTGTTTTTCTGAGTGTCTATTTTTGATCTGATCTCGATTCACCAGAGTATCAAATTACCATATCAAATCATCAGACTATTCAAAAAATAGTCTGGTGATTTGATATAATTATCCGAATTATTGTGTCATTTATTAAATTAAAAACCAAACAAATTTTGGTTCGGCGTTTGTTTGATTTTTAAGGTTTTAAGGAAAAAAGAACACGATTTGTATTATATGTATAATGAAAATGGTTTTCTTCGGCCGAGTATCACGCAAAAACTACTAAAGGTATTGGCGTGGGTTCATGACTATATGATGTAGAATCGTCTGTAGATGGTTATAGGACATTCATAATACAAAAAATGTAATAGTATGTTTGTATGGATGTTTGTCATAAGCTAACGGCTGAATGAACTTACCATTCATTGCGGAATCGTTTGTATTTGTTATAGCCTATTCATAATACAAAAATGTAAAAGTATGTATTTTTGGTTGTTTGTCGTATGCTGATGACTGCAAGGACTGTAATTGGGCCTTAAGACGCGAAAGCGTTTGTAGGCGGTTTTAAGATTCTTATAATATTATGTTTCTTTGGATGTCCGTTGCAGTATAAATAATAAATGCAGGTTTGTTATCACTACCATTAATGCCCAAGATAGGAACAAGATCGGTATCGAGTACTGCAAATCAAATGCGGGACGGGGACCGGATCCGGCAGTGTAACCGGAATCGACATTGAGAACAGGACCGTGATCGCGATTACTTCGGCAGATACAGAAAATGAAAGAATTCTTTCTATGTCCATGGGAGCAAAACCGGGATCGCATTAGAATATTAAAAGAAATGCTAAATTTTAATTTACGCCCAGCGAATGGGCTGATATTAATATAAACGCAAACAATATTAAAAATGTTTTAGGATATAAATTCAAAAAAGTTACTTACACTAAATAAAATATTCGCCAGTGAACTTTCGCCTCACACCTTAATGTTGAACATAAGGAATGAGAACGATGTTCTCAACTTTAGGATCTTGCACCAACTTCCGGATTTCCAGGTCCAAAGCAAAGTTCTCCGTTCCGGCGTACCTGCGGCCGCCTGCGCAACGGCGGGAGGAACGGCGGGCTACTGCGCCAGTTATGATGTATTCGTATCGAGATTTATTACAAACTCACGCTTAAAAAACTACAAGGCGAAAAGTATATAGTTTACTTTTGCTGTGTAGTGTTCAGTACGGGAATAACGAACAGACAAACATGTACAAAAGTGTTCATTTTTGATCATCTTAATTGAAATAACCATTTGTCATATTTGTATTATTAGTAGATTAGGAACATTAAATGTGAATTTACGATGAAATGACTACTTATGTAACTTAAATAAAGAAGCTAATAAGTTTCTATTAATCAAAACTTCTGATGATACGCGTAGCTAAAATCAAAGCCAGTCCCACGTCTTTGTTTTAATTCTCTCTACTAGGCAGCAGTAAATTGGCGATTATGGACGAAGATTTTTAACCCGTCTTTTTGCATAGGGACTCTTGGGCACTCGGGACCCGGGAATGCCCGACCGTATCACCTCGATCTTCTACCAGTTGGAAACTTCTACTACATTGAGTCCTTCCTTAGTTGCTGCGATAGTTGGACTATTTAATGCTCTTTTATTTGAGAAAATATAATGGGTATATATTGAACATATAGAAAATATATTGATGATTGGGGGGGAGGATTGGGCTACATAAAGTTATTGAAAGGAATAGGATATCTGATAGAAGGAGAAGGGGCTGTCGGAACTTTTACTTACTGGACAAAACTTGATAGCGAAAGCTATTGATAAAAATACCGATCTAGCCAGGCAATTTTCGTGCTGCAGCCAAGTGGACTACAGCACAGTTTTACATTATTTATTAATTAATATAATTAAATGGTTATCTGAGCTAAATTCATAATAAATTTAGTTGTTTAAACAACTGCTCATTTTTGACCAATGTTTACGTAGAGCACAAACAATAAAAGTGACCCTAATAAATACATTTCATTGGGAAATCTTTTGAATTTCTATTTTTTTTTAATTTAATAGGATGTTAACCATAATAATCCATATTTTGTGAAAAAATAACTGGCTTCCTATTAATTTTCAAAAAATAAAGCCTCTAATGTAATACGGACAGACAGATGGACGAGCGTACCGCTAAAGACAGACAAACGGTATAGGCTTAGGAATAGGCTCCCGTTGGTACCTTTTTGTGTAAAAATCCTAAATATTAGGATGTTAAAAAAAAAAATAATTTTTTTGAAATCACAGCAGTGCAAAGAAATTGCTATCGTTACAATTAATAGAAACACTCGATACATCCAGTCGAAGTAACAAAATATAAGTTCTTATTAAAGTACTAGCCGGTTTTATTCAGGCCAGTCAACCGAGCTCTGCGCTACACAGCACCGACTTACCAATTACGAACGAGCCCTTTTAGTTCTACTCTATTTATTTGGGCGCAGTCCCGACTACAAATCCCTAGCGGAGATATTAACGAAAGGTTAAAACGGGCATAATCGAGGCGAGCAATAGTGGCCGCTTAACCCTTCGGCCCTACTAGTCGGGATTTCCTTACCCACCTTTCATTATTATTTTTTTTTTAGTACTGTGTAGAATTACTAACGTTTTGAACGATGACTCGTGATTTGCATAAATGATTAAATGATTTATTTTTTTAATCCTGTATGAAGTTTTTTAGGTATATAATATATGTAATATTAATGCAATACTTATCACTTCCAAATTATTTGTGTAATAGAAAAAACATCTTAATTTGATCTTTACTTTTAAAAATTTTTATTTCCAAAAAAATGAAGGTCGTAAAAGTTTCAATTCTTTGTGTTCAGTTGCAATGGCAAATTTGTAAATTGTTAAACCGAACCACCTTTCGATCCGTTCGAGTGATAGATCGTATCGCGCCCAATGAACACCTGAAAGATGGCGCGCAGGCCGCACGGAAAATGGTCCGTAGTATTTTTTTGCGCTCGGAGGCCGAGAGGTGCCGCCGTCTACGTTTTATGTGACCGCGCTCCTTGGACTCGCCAACAAAGGAAGCGTTCAGTTGAAAAGACACGTTATGGCTCTCCGGAATAAGGTTATTCGGTTTCTTAACATTCCGGGCATCCGAGTACAAAAATTTATGTGTGGAGAGGGAATAGTGTCAACGAGGTGCAAGAAAATGTTTTACCGAAACTACCTTCTCAAAAGATGAAGCATTTTTTTTTAATATACGAGTACTACACCTTTATGATACATCTTAAGAACGGTCGTGGCGTAGCGGTTATGAATGTTAACCTCGGCATTAGAAGGTACCGGGTGTGAACCCACGCGGAACTGAACTGATAGATGAGTCCTACATTTAGGTCAAATCAAACTTTGCATTCTGTGCCTCACAAAACACCTTAGCCTGTGAGTCCTGGCATAGGTACTACATCGGTAAGGCGATCGTTGGCCTAGTGGTTTTAAAGTCCAGACCTCGCAATTTGAAATAAAATACTGCAGGAGAATTTGCTTCAATAGAGCAGTGATTAAAAAAAACGCTGTCAACAATGAAAATGTCATCTGTGTTCATTTTCTTGTGAATATAAATTTTTAGATATGCTTACTACAGATTTGTTGAATTATAGACACAAAATAGGCTTTGAACGTTCTGCTCGTACATGACAGATTTGTAATTCTAAGTTGTTTTAGTTAGCGAGTTCCTTAAACATATTCGTACCTTTTTGTATTTTCAGAGCTTATATTTTTCATATTTGTAAGTTTTTTCCACATTTAGCATCGGTGGCATCATTATATTAGGACAAACACCAAATTCAGACACAAAATAATTTGACATCAATATTAAATACGCTACAACTCGGGCCATAAAAGCAACGAAAAATACAACCTTTTTTAAGGTCAAATAGGTAGAAATGATTTAAGATCCAAGACAGGCCAACAATACATGCAAGCTGTACAGTTAAGTGCACTCGCATCAAATCACAAGCGTATACGAAAATCGGTTGATTACAGAACGGAGTGGCGAGCGCAGCTAGCGTCGGAGTGTTAACTGCGGGCGAGTCGCGGGCGGAGCAGTAAAACGGAGAGGTTTCTTGAGCGCGGGTTAATGTTTATGTAAATAGTTGTGTAAATTTGTGGGTCGGGGCCTCGCAGTTGAGATTTGACCGGCCGTGCTCGGGTGGGACGATTTGCTTTAAAACTATTCTACTACTAGGTGTTATTGCGACATAAAAACGCCTTTTGAGCTTTCGCTCGGTCGTTAAGCTCTGATGGAAATTGCTTAAGGCACGGTCAAAGAGAAGGACACAGCGATGTAACTATTTTTAATTGTTACTGCCATTATTTGTACTCAAAGTAAGAGTGAAGCAGGGTGTGGTTCGTTATGTATACGAATGTATCATGTGACGCCTCGATTTTGTTCACGAAAGGCTTTTAACCTACATTTTCTTTAGTTTTGTCATTACTCAAATTTCCAAGTTTTATTTTATTCGAAAAGATGATATTAGGATACCCAAGAGTTGAGATATTATAATTCGTTTTAATGAATCACTATTCGAGTTATTCTTTTGAGGAACGCTAACTTTTGGGAAAGTTAGCGTTACCTAATTACATAAATTATAAAAAGAAATGAACAAAGGCGGGAATCGGCGGGATCTCGACAACGTCGTCAGCTGTCGCCGCGGGCTCGTCGCCGATCCGCAAATATTTGTATTCAAATGTTCGTCTTAATTAATTTACTTAAAAAGTCCTCCTCGGGGGACGTCCGCCGCCCTCCTTCGGTCCTTCTCGACCTGTTCAAGGACATCCGATCGACGCTAGCGTCTGAATGACTGATAAACGCCGTTGGAAAATCAGAACAGTTCGCTATCTATGCATTCCCTTATATCGCATATTAGTAAAAAATAACTGGATATTTGATATCTAGGAATTAATCACTCGACTTTGGTACTCTATTTCCTTTGTTCCGTCCGGTAGTTATAACGAGATTGAAGCCTCACCCTTCCCTTTTTATTCTGTTAACTTTTGATTGCCCCGCTGTTCTCATAATCATCTCATAAATTTCAGATTAAAGGTATTTCTTATATAAACGCTTGCACTCTGGTTGTGATTGCACGACAGCTCTTGTATCTTTTCAGATTCGTTTCGACTTATTAACTTTTCGTTAGGATTTCTATTGGCTATTAATTTTTTTTTCTATATAGTCTTTATTAATTTTCTTTTTTTTTTTTGTCATCTTAATTATATTACATTGTTATTTTTCATTTACTTTTGTTATATTTTACACTATTTTCCTATACTCAATACTTATTATCTATTTTGTGCACTTATGTTACACATTTATCTATACATATTTTATTATCTGTTTTTATGTTACATTAAGACATAGGTAACATTTTGACTGATCGATATAAATTTTCTGCATATGTGTCAATTTGCCTTATTACTGCCCCATCAATTTTTTGCGTATCATACTTCATACACTTATTTCTTTCGACAGTTTTATTTCATCATCACAAGCGTTGTCCCACTATATAATGTCGCGTTCTGCGATACATTATCATTTCTACTTATTTAGAGCTTCATAATTTTCCACCGCCGCTTGGCAATACTTGAGAAACTTTTTTTACTTTTTTCAGTTATTAATTCAGTAAAATCTTCCTTTCACACCTGGCCCTTAATTTCGTATTCGGCCTTTGCATGCTCTTTTAGAAATATGTCACATTCCTATATTATCATTAACAAGATGACGCCATAAAAGTTATAAAAATTCAATACTTTTTTACAATAAATTTACAACTTGAACAAAAACTGACAAAGCAAAGTAATTTGTTTATAGGAAATTTCCTTTTGTTTAAAGGTACTTTTTTCTTATTTATAAAATTTTAATAGTTTACGAGATATCGGAGAAAAACGAAATACCTTTTCTTTTTCACCTTTAATTGTCTATAACTTTTGCAAGTTTTTATGTGCTAATAAACGCTTTCGATAAAAAGGTATCGATGCGCTAGCTAATTCGATCTGGAATATCGTCTAGTAAAAAGTTACTAGACGTTATTCCGGCTCCGTTATTGGACTTAATGAGCTTACGCACGTATTTTTAGGATCAGTATCTCTGTTTTTCACTATTTTCAACTTGTTACTTGTGCTATTATGGTTATGTCCTAGAAAAGCAGATTTCTCTGTAGGACGATCCTTGTGTTCCTCTCTTGTTGCACTGACATCCATCAATCGTTTCGTACAAGGCTGTCGATTTCGGGTGCTTAAAATTTGGCTCATTTTCAATATGACACCAACTTAGTCTGCGTAACCTACAAAACAAAATATTTTTATTGCATAAGTTAAAATAACACTTGAAATACGTCATGACATTTAAACAATTTATAGTAGCTTAATATTAAAACTTTTTTTAATTACCACTCGTTCATAAGTCAGCTGCTCTCAAGAAGATACCGAGGAAAAATCTGAGGCTGGTTATCATGATACAAAAATTATATAGAAATACAATATATAAACTATTGCAGGAAGAAACATGAAGGAAATCGAGCTAAGTCGAGTTATGTCCATTTATTCTCTAAATATTCAGAGATTGTATAATACCCTTTTTTTGCAAAGTGTCCATTTAATAAAGACTGAATTTGTAAATTTTCTCCAGGAATCTTATTGAACATGCGCACAAAAAGCACCTTAAATGTATTCGCGATTTTGTGTATTCGACGAACATGTAAACACAGTTTCTGTTTCAAATGTAATCATTATTTACACGAGGTCTCAGCCTGTAAATCGCACAAATGACCCACATTAACAACACGGAAATTATGTGAATGTCAGCAGCTTGTCCTTAAAGCAGGATGCTAAATGACATCAAGTTATGGAAAAAGCCAAAATAAAAGAATTTGGCATTTGGGTTTCCGACAAATTTCTTAGCTTTTCTATTGAATAATAGCAGAGCTGAGCCTTTTTTGCCAACTCGCCGATATGAGGACCCCATTGAAGATTATTATCTAAAGTGATTCCTAGGAATACAGTAGCATCAACAAGTTCTAATTCATTGTTTCTTATTAAAATGGTGCTAGATCTATTTTTCACATTTGGAAATGAGATTTTCACACATTTTGTTTTCTTTTTATTAAGAAATAAGTTATTTATGTAGACCATTTTTCATTTTTGAGATAGCAATGTTTATATCATCATAATCGTGTGGGTGTCTTTTAACTTTGAATAATAAAGAGGTATCAACTGCAGACAGTAATATCTCATGAATATCTTTAACAAGGCTAGGAAAGTAGTTAATTTAAACTAAAAAACAGAAACGGACCGAAGATCAATCCTTATGCACCTTCATGCGAGCCACGTATCCAGACCGTCTCATGTCATTGATATTAATCCTGTGAATCCTATTAGTCAAATATGATGCCAGAAAGTCAAATTCACGGCTCTTTATGGCCCTAACTGCATAATTATGTAGCTCCTTGATCAGGGTTTCGCGATTTACATAGTCAAACGCCTTGGAGAGGTCGCAAAACATTTCTATCGCATTCGGTGAACCCTCTTAGGCTTTAAAATTTTTTTCGACAAACTCAACACCAACATCGATTGTTGAGCAACCCCATGTGAAACCGATCTGTTTTCTGGATAGTTAATTATTAATATAATAATGTAGTAGAAGTGAATTTAGGATCAACTTTTCAAAAATTTTACTTAATGTCGGTATAGACAGTTCAAATATAAGTGTAAGGTTAAGTGAAGAAAGAAAGCAAAGGATTCCCGTTTGAATATGAGAACAACTTTGCTTTCTTTCATCAGATCAGGAAAAACGCAATCATCTAAACACTTATTAAAGACAAGTGCCTAATATGGTGTAATACAATCAATAATGGAGTTTACAGTTTTAACTGACAGACTACAGATTATCAGTTTTTTCATATCCAACGAATTAAATATCTTAATAATGTCGTCCGAATTTACATATTTAAATTCTAAATTAATGGTAATAGGCGGAATATTTTCCTTCAATAAAGATTCAGCAAGAACGGTAAATGAATTAAGGGACTTGGTAGTCGAAATTGGAATGAAGGTAAAATATGTTTCAAAGGCTTCGGCAACTTCTGTCTTTTTTTTAGTATTTGATAATTTATTTAAAGTTACATAAGAAGATCGCGACCTTTCATTTTACCGATTTCATTCTTTATGGCACTCCCAAGTGGTTTTTATAAAATTTTAGCCATTCTTTATTTTACAGTTTTTACTATTAATACATTTCTTTTTAGTTACAATACAAACACGTAAGTTTTTGAGTACTTTTAACATACTCAGCACATCTCTTGCTTTCATTACATGTCCTTTTGTCATAAAGGTCGTAAAATATTTCCATACTTTTCTGTATTCCCACTGTTGCCTAATCACTGAACAATAATAACATTTTCTACTTTCTATTTAGACTCATCCTTTCCAAACGGCCAACCAACTTTTCCTATTCTAGTCACTACATCTTCATTCAAACCAGGCCACTCTCCTCCATCACTTTTTCACAAATATCTTTTAAAGACACTCCACACGTTCTATGTAGACATCGCATAATATTGTATTGGTATTGTATCACATTGCATTGCCCTGTTTTGATGTTATTTTCATTTTCCTTTTATTCTATCCAGCTTTTACTGCTGTACATAAGCGAGTAAAGCAGTATAACTACAATTAGTAAAAACGAACACGCCACCAACAGCTGATTCGCTATGACGGAATGTGATTCTAACAAACAACCTTTGATATGCCTGTTATGTAATTTTATTAATTAAGCTATGTAATTGTGCACTTTTATCTCCATTAGCTAATTGTCTAACAAGCTACACAAACTAACGACACCGCACTGTCAGTGGACATTCTTTTATAACACTTCGAAATAGTAATAACTCTCTATAACATAATAAATATATACTCTATTTTGATGTGATAGCTTTTAATTTTTATAAATAATTAATAATGTACAGTTGCATAAACGCAATAAATTGATTTCTGTGTGCGCTCAGACCGATATAAATACTGACGGTTTTTAATAGATTTTAAAATTAAATATAAAAATAACTAAGTTATCATATTGCTTTGAAATCGCGTAACATAATAAAAATAATATCAAGGGTAAATGCAACACGTCGACTTCACATAAATTTATTTCATCGTGCGTTTTGATTCTATAATAGA
The DNA here is from genome assembly GCA_005406025.1 of Eumeta japonica. Lineage (NCBI taxonomy): Eukaryota > Metazoa > Arthropoda > Insecta > Lepidoptera > Psychidae > Eumeta > Eumeta japonica. Next base: position 295,172 of record BGZK01000559.1, read on the forward strand.
AGTAAATACAAAATTTACATTAAAAAAGTCGAAAAACGTGAATTTCGAGGAAACAACATCACTTAGTTATTTTGATATTTGATTTTAAAATTCATGAAAAACCGGCAGTATTTACCTCCTTGTGAGTGCACACTTTTAGCGTTGAGTTTGTGAAATATGTTAATAAAAAGTTTGTTAATTATTTACAACATAAAATATAAAATATCGTTGAAGATCTGCATATAAATCAAGGATCTTCAATAATATATACAGTTTATACAGATAAAATTAAATCTATTTTTTGCCACCGTGTCTTTGTTTCCGAATATTTATTTTATATATATATATTTTTAAATGTTGTTTTTTAAACAGTAAAATTTTATAATAGACCATTCCGCAGGACATGTAGTAGACGCAAATAATTTTCCGTTTTGATTTATTAAAAATTTTAAAACAAATTGTTATTACGAAAATGACAATAAATTTTAATTTTAAATGACTAACTCTTATCTCAAAATGAGTGACAACCGCGTAAGCGTTAAATGAATCCGAATGGTCCGATCACGCTGACGTCACGATTTTAAAGACAAAGGCTGAGTCGAGTCGCTGCTTCAACTGTCTATTTACCGTAATTTTAAACGGGATGTGAAAAATGGAATTTACTGAAATACTCTATGTTACACAATTTATATTACTATCGCCACAATTGAAAAACGATTTAATGTAAATAATTTACTTCTTAATATGAGGAAAATAAAATGTGAAAAAGTGAAATTCTCACTAGCAAATGTAAAGGATGGGTCTGGTACTATTTTAATAAAAAAACGAGAAATTAGACCTTGTTGTTGCTACTGTATCTTACCTGGGATTCACTTTAATCCTGGGAATCACTTTAGATGAAAAACTTCATTGGCCTCCTCATATCGGTGAGTTGGCGAAAATTCTTAGCTCTGCTGCATATGCAATTAAAAGATAAAACATTGTCGTATATCGAAAGCATCAGATTACTTTATTTTGTCTCTATCCATAGTTTGATGTCATGTGCCATCCTGCATGCTGCGGATGTTCACATAACTTCTATGATGTAAAAGTGGGCCATGTGCGCGATTTAGAGGGTGGGACCTCGTGTTTCGTTTAGAAGTAAGTGCGAAGAAATTAGAATCTTAAATGCGACACTGTAGTTTATTTACTAAAGTCTAATATGCATAAAAGAAAAATTTGAATTTTTTAATGAAAATGGTGATAGACATGATTTTGAATAAAATAATTAAAAATAAACTGTGTTTACATTTTAGTCCACTGTATAAGGTCCCTATTTAGGGTATGCTATGGACGTATGTTTAATAAGATTACTGAGGATATACAAAATTTATCTATACAGTTATTTGTATTTGAATAATTTGTATAAATAAATTCAAAGCGAGTAAGTCAAAGAACACTGCAAAAAAAACTATTATAAAATCTCTGAATATTTAGATGATAAATGGACATATCGAGCTCAACCTCTTACAGATTTGTTTTTCTTGCAATAGTTTATATATATATATATATATATATATATATATATATATATATATGACTGAATTTCTATATAATTTGGGTTTCAAAACAGCCACCCTTAAGATTGTTTCTCGTATCTTCTTAAGGGCAATTGCTTTATGAAGTAGTGGTAATTTAAAAAAAAAGTGGGTTAATATTAAGCTACGGTAAATTATTTAAATGTTATGACGTATTTCAAGTGATATAATATAACCTTCTAACTAAAGATATTTTGAATTTGAAGATATGTCGGTTCTCAATTGATACACGAATCTAACATGACCCATAAATTAAAACTATTTAAATTCTGCGCGGAAAAAATGTCAAAATGTCAAACAGGGCTGTCCTGCGAAACCAGGAAGTGGACGTCGGCGCCGTAGTCCAATGGAGCCGTGACAAAACGATGCTATCTCGTGTAAACATCGTACCGTATGCAGGACACGCACACGACGCGCGCCGCGCGGGGTCGCCCCGAGGCCTGCTCTGTGCATGATCAACTGATACCATTGGGATCTTTGGTGGAAATTGAGTACGTATTACGTACATCAATAAACAAAAAGTATTTTTATATTGAGCGCAGTAGAGTAATAAGAAAACCTTACAGTAAAATGTACGTACAATCGTAAAATATATATGCATATTGATAAAAATCATTTGCGCATGTGATATGAATTTAATTAATAACATCACTTATTAGAATACTTTTTTGAATTTCAAAAAAAATATTGATATGTTTCCTATTCCTAGTAAACTGAAAATAACAGTATTAAATAAGGATTCAGTTAGATCATATTATTAATAATTGTAAAGCCTTTCGTATTATCTATAATACGGGACCCGATGTATGAAAATTAGGTATGGCAGATGAAAAATGAAAGTAAAATTAATGCAAGGAGATGCGATCTCCGCGTTGTATGTAAGAAGTATCTTTAAAGGATAGATGTAGGAATGGTGATATCAGAGAGCGGTACGGATCGAAAGAAGATGTAGTGACTAGAATAGAAAAAAGATATGTTGTGGTGGTTTGGTTGCCTGGAAAGGATGAATGAAAGTGGCCTGACAAAAAAAATCTATACAGCGAGTGTGTTTAATAGAAGGGTCGGCAAGTGTTCTTCTACAAAATCCTATGCTGACCAAGTTGGTGGTATATTTAAAAGGCCTATATCTAAGCACTCAAAAATGACGAGCTTTTATAAAAAGATTGATGGTTGTCGATGAAGTATGAAAGATAACAAAGACCGTACCATGTGAAAATATGTGGTCTCTGCTTACCCTTCTGGGAAAAAGACGTGAGCTTATAATAATATTAATAAATTTCGTACCCTATTGTATACTGTGTTACTTCGCGGAAATTCATTATTAGACGCTTGTCTGCGACATGCAGTAACATGCAGCACGCATCTCGTCGCTGATCCTCGAATCTGTTCTTCTTTTTCGAATCCTCATCCAACGAATTAAATATTGAATCGAAAGCATTAAGATATTAAACATCTAAGCAAATGTTAGGTTTCTATTTATCGTAACCGCTAATCAATTAGTTGCAATTTTTACGTACGTTTCATGCCAGTTTCAAGCCAATCCATGCATATCTTCAGGAACATGTAGACAGTCACATCCACAAGGGCGTCAGGAGTGTTAAAACTACCAACAGATTCGCCCCCCCGCCACCTCGCCTGATGTAGTCATGCAGTGGGTGGTGCGCCAATTTTGTACTTTTATTGTAATAAATTAATTACAGAGTTGTTATCTTCGAAACCACGGCGTATATTGAATTTTGTAAGTTATTTTGGAAATAATATTATGATTTCTTTTTTCTAAAAACTAGCTGTTTTTTTTACTTACCTATAGAAAATAACTATATCAATTTTATGATAGTTATTCGAGTAATTAATGTAAAAATAAGTGAAGCGTATATTCGGTTTTTATAAAACTGGGTGCCTCACTAGCGCTAATTCTACTGAGTAGCTCAACCAAACTGGGACTTTTGGGTTGTCTACAGTAAGCATCTCGATGAGCCAATAGTGTATACTTTCGTATTCCTTATAAGGTAGCATTAATTAGGATAAGCAATTTTGAAATGTTCGAGTTATGATCAGGTTTTCTTTATTAGTACTATTGATGCCATATATATCAATGAAAAATTGATATGTTTCATATGTAGTATATTTTTTTATGGCTTTGTTTTTGTGTTTGATAGATAGAGAATATACGCAACTATTATATTTGTTTGTAAATTAACAAAATGGAGATGGTGAAAACATCAAATTTGGTCAAAAATGTAGGACTTCTTTATAATTTTGCTACAAATAATTTGTACGCAGTTATGTAATCTGATTTCTCTCAAATTTATGTTTGGTAATTTTGTAAGTGAATGTATTTTTAAATACTATTTTTGATGTGAGACGATAGATTTCATGAAAATATTATAACCGTAGTAAGTTATTACCTTACTTTATAAAAAATATACAAAAGAAAACTTAATTCTTAATCTCCAAACAATAAATATCAAAAAGTATGAAACAAATGTAAACAGATAACAGAATGAAGATGAATATTAATTATTATTTGCATTTTAAACAGGTGTACATGTATAATTAATATCACAATCAACCGTCGATCGCTCTCCTTGCGTCAATGGTGCGCACGAAGAACATTAAGGGGTCAATGTCGCGTCGCAGCGCGTGCGCGGGGTGCCGATGCATCGGCGGCGCGGGCGTCCTCCGCCGTGTGTCTGCGACCTTCCTCCTCCTTAGTCTCTGATACCATTTATGATACAACAATGAATCATAAACTCACGAGTGAACGCTTTAAAAGAGTCGTCGTCGTACTTGACAATCATTCATCATTCAACTGATCGGTAAACATGAAGTTCTACGTGATTTGCTGTCTTTTTGGTGTCGTTCTTGCTGAGCCACCTCGGTTCAGGAGCTCGAGGTTCCGGTTGCAGCGACAAGAACTCGCGCCGACCACGACGGAATCACCGACGGAGTCGACGACCGATGCGGCCGAGGAAGCCCCGTATCCTCCGGCAGGCGGACCGTATCCTCCTTCAGGATGGAAACCGGCGCAGCCCTTCACCTTACCTCAAGAGCAGGTTCCGAGCGATATGTACGGAGCTCCGCAGAAAGAACAACCTAGCGACGCTTACGGAGCCCCACAAATGGCCCCTAGCGACGCGTACGGCGCCCCTCAGCAGTCGGGACCTTATCCCCCTTCGGGATGGAAACCGCAAGGGCAAGCTTTCACCCTTCCAAAGCAACAGGCTCCCCCTGCGACGTCCTATGGAGTTCCAGACAATACCTACGGTCCTCCCGACAACGAAAACGTTGAGCCGATAACCGACAACCCTCAAGCGGAAAAACTAGACGGTCCGGTGGAAGTTCAGAAAAGTGTAGGTACTTATTATATATTACTCCCGAGCGGTCAACTACAAAAGGTGATGTTTGCCACAGAGAACGACGTCCAGAACATGGCGTACAGCGCGCGCCTGCGCGTGGTCGAGCGGGCTCCTCTTTTCTTTTTCAGACCTTAGTCGATATATTGTATTCCTAAATAGATTAATCGTTTCGCAAAAGTTGTATCAATAAAATATTGCTGAGTGCCATAAATACGCGCCTTTTATTGTGATCCTTCGTTAGTGTCGTCACGTGCTTCAAGTTCAGACGAAGCTTATTGTTCACTAATCTTATTATAATAAGATTAATAAATTATTATTCTTATGATCATATATATTTTATTATAATCAAATTTTATTTACATAAATTTATTTTAAATTGACGTCTTTTCAATAACTCAATTATTTCAACTCTATTTATATAGCTACGTGATATATAATTACAAACATCATTTTGTTTCGTTTAGTTTCGTCGTTACTGATCGACAGTTAGGAAGATGAGTTTTTGATAACAGCTATAGCTAAGTGGTTAGCGCATTCGTCCGCTAATGGAATGGGTTTGAGCCTTAACAGCATGCTCCTTCGAGACCTTTGTTAGATCTTACGCAGAGTGTATCAATCATTGTCTGTTTTTAGCGAAAGAAACGACCCTATTTAACATGCATCTTGATGTAAGACATTCCCAATACCTGCTAAATCTTAGAATGCGTCTTTTCTGAGGCATCTTATAAATCATACATATATTTTTCTTTATTATTTTATATATTAATCATTTGTTGATGAAAAAATGCAAGGGTGGGGCTCGGTACGCGTATCGAACTTCGTCTGTGGGTCTGTGGACGGTGCGGGCTATTTTATCTTGGTCGTTACCTTATGACTATCGGTACCGCCATACAAAATAATGTGCATTAAAAACCACCAAACTAGTGAAAGTTAGTAAACGTAGCGTCTCAAAACAGAATAACAAGGACCGTTACCGAGATGTCAACATAGACGGAGCGATTAGTCCGCATTGACGAGGTCGAAGGCGGCGCGCGCGCAATGCCTCGGATTTGCATGAATAAGGTTTTTAATTTGAACGATTTCGAGTGAAACGACAAGAGCACTCTTCGCGGTGCCCGCGCCGGTCGCCGGAGCGCCGTTGCGACAGCTCGACCTCACTGAAGACGGACTACTTACAGTTCGTCAACTATTTGCCACTATGATTTTCTTAAACGGTGAGTTTTCGTTTTCACGGCTGAATAGGTGGAATAGGTTCCAGCGCAGGTGGAACGAAACACAAATACTTTTTTATTCACCGTTTGTTACATATTATTTGTGATTCGTTTTCGGTTCATGTAGAAATAAAATCTCGATTCGTTGAATGAAATAACCCGTAAAAGACTTTTACTGGAATAAAAGAAAATAACCACCTCCATAGCTTAACTTAAATTACAATCTATTATTTTTTCTCCCATAATTTTGCAGGAAATTATAATTACGTAATTACCTTTCATTATTTTATCATCAGTGTCCGTCGGCTCGAATATACAATAATATATTACAACGAGAAATGTTTTTTTTTGTCGTAATAAAAAATAAATTAATTAAATGATTCTGTTGACTGAACAAAGACAATTTCATAAATTGTTTTGTTTAATTGTAATGGCATTTGTTACAAGTTTGTTCCATAACAAAATGCTCCGTTAAGTTCTTGGAACCGTTATTGTTTTGGTCGTAATTTATGGCTTATGGTAATTAATTTTGTAGGAATAATTAACGCGTTATCTTTTATTTATTTATAATGACTTATAAGTATTGAATTTTAAATAAGACGTAAATTAAAACCATGGAAAATATTTTAAAATAAGAAAATGGGATTTGATGTAATTGGATGGTATTTATAATTGGATATCCTGATTGGTCCAATAGATTATAGAATTCCTCATGAAAACGAAATTATGCAATGAGAGATTTTGTCAAACGAATAAAATTGATCGATATGGGGGTATTAGTCGTAACACATTGTACCATAAAAATAAATTGAATGGAGTTTGTCTTGTTATGATGAATAGTAAAACGGTCTCATGACAAGCGCGTTTGGCTAACCCTAATAGGTCCTGTCGCTGAAGGTGCGATCGCTGTGTAGTATGTGTGGAGTGTATTTGGAAGATAGATAGTGATGTCAGAGGGCGGTGTGGTTTGAAAGAAGATGTAGTGACTAGAGTGGATAAAGATATGTTGCGGTGGTTTGAATAACTGGAAAGAATGAAAAAATAAGGATAAAAAAAATTGTAGAGCGAATGTATGTGATGGAAAGGTCGGCAAGGGTTACCCTAGAAAAGCCTATGCAAATCAAATCGGTGGCATATCAAAAAAGACCTAAATTTTAAGTTACCGGAACTGACGAGCTTGCATGAAATGATTGATGGATGCTCTGACATTCATAAATATTTTCATGTAAGCTCGCAAGAGGCATGCAAACATTCATACTATATCGAGATTTGTGACCTCTGTCCACCTTTCTGGGAAATAACCGCGAATTTTATTAATGTATTAAAAAATGTGCAAATACATTCTAATGTATCTATATTCTATACTAATATTATAAACACGAAAGTTTGTAAGTATGGATGGATGTTGCTCTTTCATGCAAAAACTACTGAATGGATTTCGATGACACTGTACAGTAATATATAGTTTACATATTAGAATAACACATAAGCTATAATTTATAAAAATATAGTGTGAATTATCCAAAATACAACGATAAGTGTCAAGTAAGTAGGAAAAAATCTATCATGAGCGAGCTATTCTGGCGTGCGCCGCAAAAAACCGTTGGAGTTACACGTATATAATGTATAATAGAAATGTTTATCTTAAATAGTACTACAAAAAAGCCCGCATATATCTATCTTTTATGTATAAACCATTATCGCCAAAATAGTGAACCATAAATACAATAATAATTGATAATTTATTTCTAACGCACATTTGGTAGTAACAAATTAATCCTTATATCAAAATAAATAATTGTATAGTATCTGGTGTTTAAAGTAGGTGGTGTTAAAACTTTGTCTTTTACACTACATCATTTGGATAAATATTTGAATAGTTATGACGAATGACAAGCGAGTGCGCGATAATATGATGCGGTCCGGCGGCAGGGTCATACCATAAAGGTAGGCAGGCATACATTTGAGCACACAATGTTTTTCCCACGGCCAGCTCTATGTGGCTTGCTCACGCGTTTCTAAATCGCAAAATCTGCATGATTATACAGACCAAAATAAATCATTTAACATAGTTGATAGGAGTATATTGCAATAGCCACCTATAACTTTTGCATTACCATTAATCAACATATACTTCTGTACCTATCTATTTTTGCAAACTATAGCGTTTATAATACCTATAATATATATTAGTAAGATAATCATAAAAAAATACTTAGTTCCAATTTACATACATTACACAATATGAATTATTCGAACACTTATAACTGGACCGATTTTAATTTTTAATTTGTTGGATTTGTCTCCGTCCCGAATAGCAAAATAATAGGAAAACATTGAAAATTTGACAAAAAAATATAACGCTTTCTAGCATCATTATCACAATTTTCCATCACCACGCGGGTGAAGCCGCGGGGTGCAGCTAGTCTACACATAAAATGATTTTTATGGTAGTTTTTTCTCAAAAAGAGAAGAACAGGAATCAATTTCTGTAGTATAGATCTAATCTAGAACTCTGTACGGTAGAATACCTAGTTGCCTTCTGCACTATTGTACGGTTATAAAACAGTAATTATACTTTGGTGGTTCATCTAAGAAAATTTTTTTATTGATCACATAGACAATAGAGTTTTATTGGCGTAAGCTATGTCTTAAAAGAAGCATTAACATTGTAGTCTAAGATCCGGCATTAGAAAAATGCCCCCTCAACTTTTTTTGTCGAATTAAATAATGTTTTACAGGCAGTCAAGAGTATTACAACTTTATGAGAACAATGTCTGCTGCCATAGTTCTGTTGCCATTAACATAAATAACTTATTTTTTTTTTCTATGTGGGCTGCAAACAATTTCACGGTAACTGCTAGTTATAAATATATTTATAATTAAAAAAAAATGTTTATATATTTATAAATTATTTGCGTTGTAAGACCTTTTTTCTTATTAAATTTCATCTAAATAGGTTAATGACAAGTACTCTATAGGTCTTGATTTACTTGTGAGTGTTAAAATATAAAGCAGAAATTATCGTATTTTGGCCATATTTTTTTCATCAGGTCACCTTAAAATCTTAATTTTTTACAGCTGCGAGGGCCTCCAGACCTAAACGTTTAGTATTAATTTAAACTTGATACCCATAAGAGAAAAAAAGGGGTCTAGGTAGACAGACAGATAAGGAATAAAGATAAGTGATCTCATCTTTATTACTTTCAAGGTACGGAATCCTAAAAAGGAAGTTTAATTCCGTCAAATAGATGCTTTAAAGCCTATAAAGCGTATCAGGAAACATGATAACTTCCCTAAAGGTAGTTTGAATTGTTTAAAATAAGCTAAAATTAATTTGTATAAAAATATTTCAGGATTTCGACCTAACTGAAATTATTTTTTACAAAATGGGTATTTAAAAAAATTCCAAATTGACGTCACTCTAAGGCTAACTATGGATACTGTTAATTAAATTTCTATGAAATTAGTTTCATTATAACAAACAATATCGGACGGCCCTCAGCGCGCCATCTGTCGGCGCCGCCGCTTAGACTCCGTTGCGGACATCATAATTAATAATTTTCAACCGACAGAAATGGAAATTTGATAAAACTCAAATATTTGTGTTATCAATAGAAATTAATGCGCTGGTACATCTAGATGCGGTGGTTTGGCAAATTTTGATAAATATCAAGAGCTATTGAAGAAATGTAAATTGCTGAATTAGACTAGCCACACGAACACGCTAAACTTGGAAATTGAGAGAAACATGTGATGAAGTTTTAAACTGTATTTACACTCGTGACTGCTTAAAGTCTGTGACTGAAACTTTAACCCTTTTTTAGAATTCCCTACTAAAGGTGTGCTAACGTAGTCTCAATACTAAGCTCATAGTGTCCGTCCATCCGCTTGTCCTAGTTTTGAAGTGTTATATCTTTTGAACCGTAATGAATAAACATGAACTTGGCTGATTTTTAAATTATGTTATGAATTTTAGCGGGTCCTTTTGCACCCTATTTTTTATGTAGCTTGCATCTCGTTAATGGCGATTAGTTTAAAGCAGGTCTCCGATTTCAACATACAATAAATGCCCGATGTAGGTGATAATATACGGGAGTACGTGGTATTTTAATGCTAGTCTCGTCAGCAACCTTAAAGGCACACGATATGTAATGGAAAAACCTATGGTGGGTTTTCTCTGCGAAATGAAATCACAAACGAGGAAATCCTTGGCGAATTCTATATATCTCGAAAAAGCAGGAAGTAGGCACGCCAGCGAGCGGAACATATCGGTCTTAGAACCGATATTTATTGATGAAGAAAAGTCAGTCCATATGTATTTTAATATGAGTTAGATGAAAACAGAAGGTAGAATTTGAAATAACTAGTATTGTTGGCTCTTCTAGAATACTCATTTTTTAATTGAAACAATTGCTGTATTCGTACTTAGAAGATAGATAGATTATTCATAATGTTAGCGTCCCATTGTTAAAAAACGTCAATTTGCAGCAGTTTCAATGAAAAATTATTTCAAAATTGAAATCAAAATTCCTTATTATTCCAACTCTCCATGTTCTACGTAATTTGACGCTTTTGATTACATACAACAGCGCCGGGCAACCGAGGTTTGCTCGGCGTTTTGCGAGTTTGCCCTTGAAAAATTAGAATTTTCCACGACAAAATGTTTATGTTCATTTCTATCAACAACTATTTAGATGTAGTTTATATCGTGTAGTACCATTTATTAGTGAGAATTTATGACTATAGCACCCAATTTTATCAACATATTCTAAATGAATACTCAACAAAAAATTATTTTTCTATAAAATATCCTTTAAATAATCACCCAGTGAAATTTGGCTTTTTTTCAAAAATGTGTTAAGGGAATTTTTTATAGGTAAAAATTTTAAAATTCGCAAGTTAGTTAAACTGATGTCAAATGCGATTTGACATATAATCCTACTGATTACAAAAATCAGATATAAAATCAAAGTTTTTAGCATCGACAGTGTACGTTAATCACTTGTTAAAAGTTGTCGTCTTCAATTTTAAATATTTTGTTTGTTGTGATAATAATGGCAGGCATGTGTTTACTGTTCAGGTTAAAATGATAAAGTCAAACAGAGACAGGCTAATGTTACAGCCGAAGAACATGTCAAATTTTGACGTGCAATGTTTTTAAAGTGTACCAGAACGAAAATAATAAAAATTATCGTCTTACTTTAACAACTACAAAACTGTTAATTTTAAAAACATGAATCTAAAGTAATTATTTAGCTCATATAGTCAGCTCGGTGTTATGACGTTGAGTTAGCATCGGGGCCGGCCGGGGCGGCGGGGGAGGACACTGCGCAGGACGGAAACAGGCATTCTCGCTCAATTCTATTTAGTATAACTCACGACCCACATGTGGTAGTGCGTCGATTCTTTCGTCAGTTTATGGAGTTTATTTAGAATAATCGATTCAAATAAATATATGTGTAATCTGAACAGTAGTTATAGGTAAAAATAACTAGGAATTGTATAAAAAAAAATTAATATGTCGACCTCAGGCCATGCTAGAACCAGCCAGAAATATGGATCGAGCTATCGTCGAAAAGGGGGAGTTATAGGCTATATGTAGGTATCGCAATGTCCTGTGCCGGGCGAGCGGGACGATATCAAGAGCGACAAAGAGCTGTCGCCGAACGCCCAGCAGACGTCGCCGACTTCGCGAGCGACTCTACCGCCGCCGTGCCGGTCGCCATTTAGTATCTGTTTTGTACTAAAATTTTTAGAACGAATTCGCCCTCGTTTCCATTTCAATCTTCAACATTAAAAGCGTCTCGCTGACGTAGACGCGTCACGTTAAGCCGTCGGCCGTGTGCCCCGACACAGCCCCACACGGTTTTTTAAATCTAAATATACATAGGCTTAATTATTGTCTATACATTCCAAATCTGATTCGATTTTTTTTAAACGTTTTTCTAAAACTGTCGCTTTTTGAATACGAAATCACGAAATAAAAATCTCGTTTTCACTGTAATTCGTGAACCAATCATTTCTTTCTCGAAATTCTCTGGGTGTACGAAATGACGAAACGTCTTGTATAAATTCGAAATTATCAAATAATTCTTGTATATCGTCAAAAACGTCCACGGTGAACTTATGTAAAACAATAACGTAGCTTTAGTGATCGTTTAGGCGCCGGTCTATCGGATACCTAAGTTTAAGTATCAGATAGATAAGTTAAGTGACAGTTATGTGCCAACGTGTTTAGAGGGATATTTAAACTTAAACTTAGTGGAAGCAATACAGAATACGATGGGCGTTATGAATAGCAAGTATGAAAAGTCACAAAAACCAAAAATATATTTTTCTATTAATATATATTTCTCATAATTCACAGTGAACGAAAACTGCGCGCTACGTACTCAACCCAAACTTCGTCCAGTTTGGGCCACGCAACTAATTAAACTGTCTGCTGCTTAAGAAGGATCATAGCGTCGGATAAAACGATACCGCGAGGTTAATCGTAATTATACCTATAATTATAATTATTTCGAGGTTAATTATATTTAAAAACAAAGTCCGTGTTATTGATAAAAAAAATATCATTGTGATAAAATTCTTAAAATTTATTGTGAAGGATGTAGTTTTAAAAAAAATTATATTCTCTTGTTACTAAATCGAATGTAAATTATTGTATATGATTTGTGCCTAAACGAGCATGACATAATCTTCTGTATGTAATAATCTCGATGTGTAATTTTGTTATATGAGAATTGCTGAAGTATGTGTCCTTCCAAAATCTTTCAATTCGGATCGAACAGTTTAGCCCTCACGTCCCCACATCAGTCCAGGGCGGCTCGGGAGCTGATGTTATTATGATTTGATATACTTGACTTCTGTAACTTTCCAAGAAATATTCTGGGTGTTGCTTTCTATATATAATATCTATATTTATATATCATCTACAGACATACACCCACATACACAGACACAGATGTTCATAGTTAGGTATATATAATGCTTCAGTCTTCCTTACAAATAAACAGCCGTGAAGAGCCCACTTAAAGGCGACATGTTATAGTGCGGGCAACGGTATGGCTGCGAGCTGTTGTTTAATTAACTCGGGGCAGTTTTATGGTATCCGGCTGGATGGCTCGGCTCGGTACAGTCTGCGCGAGTTGGTGCCGGGCTAACGGATCGAGGCGCAGGTTGTAGTGAAAAAAAAAGAAGAGAAAAGAGAACAAGGAGACTTGCCCTCGATAGGCGTTTCTGTTAGAGCTCAGATTTATAGATACCTGTCTATGTTATAACATAATTTATATGCGCTCAAAATAAGAACATTTGCTTGATAATTTATTAATGAAACGTACAGATTTTGGTAAAAGAATTATCTCCTTAGGCTGTTTACGATTCACCGCATGACAGAATAGATTAAGCAATCAAATTATTTATTTTTTAATTAATCAATTTATTCCGGCGTCAAAGAACTTTTGCCCCCCATTTTAATTTCTGTAGTTAATATTAACGTCGACTGTACAATGCGATATCAGAATAAGTTTACACTATAACCACGTTACTTTACGACCTAGGTAGGGGTTAAGGCGCCTCTTTCTTTTCTTGTATGTTATGTTTTTTTTTAATCACTGCTAATTAAACAATTAATATTAAGTGATAACAAATAACAATAACAATAAAATTAAACAATTGAATGTTCATAACAACAACAAGAATGTCGCATGTCCATTTAATACTTCGTTTGCACCTTAAATTTATCATAAACATTTCATTTATTTTTATTGACATTTTTAAATTATGAACTTATGCACTATCTGTTGTATATGCGATACACCTAGGAGTTTTTTTTTTTTCCAAAAACAGTGAATTGCGGAGTCACAGTAGCTCTGCGATGTTTCTGTTAATCTGGCAGGCGTTTGCCGACCGACAGAGCCTTCAGATTTATATCCTAACGTAGATGTTGAAGAATTTAAAGAGTTAGCTTCTTATGTTAGGTTTGTAATATCATAATGGAGTATAATGAAAAAAAAACATTTTTATACATTAATGTTGAAACTTATACTCAAAATTAACAGGTGTGACAAAATCCAAACACTGACGATGGGGTGAACGAAGACGAGTCGTAAATATGATGCGTTAGCGCATCGCTCGGAGCTCGCACATTATTCGCCTAAGGACCAACATTACTGAAAATTGATTTAAGGGATCTAATTTACAGTTGAAAATTTAGAGCACCTTACACCATCTCCTTTTAAACTGATATTTAACAAAAGTCACTCTTAAAATGAAATTAGCGCTCCATGTCTTCCTTTTAATGGGCTTTAGTCCGAACAACCGTTAAAAGGAGGACGCGGAAGGCAAATTTTATTTGAAAAGTGACTTTATTTAAATGTCGGTTTAAAAGGCGACGGTAGAGATGCCCTCAATAATAATTATTTTTCTAATGTAGTTTCAGTTCTTTTCTGACAATCATTTCATTATTAAAATAATTTAAAATATTTAAATCGTAATCACTATTTTACGGGTTCTACAAGCGATGTCGCCTACCGACTGCCACTTTGCACTGTGTCAATCACCGTGGTTGTTCTATCGATTTATGCGTTCCAGATTTTCTGTTCGTATACACAGTATCTTGGTCATGGGTCTTTCGATCACACGTGTTTGACCTTCAGATTTTCTACGAGTTCAACACTAAGAAGCGATCTGTGCCCTCTGTATACTGTAGACATATCTGTATATGTACTGATAACACGCAAGACGCACTGTTCCTAAACTCCCTTCTTTAAGGGTTGACGGATGTTCAAGGGGTTCAAAGATGTCGTGTATGGTGAGGTATTTCGAATGTTGTTCTCTCGAGCTGCATTCATTGAGTGACTCTTTTTTTTTCAATTATTAAATGTCGAATCAAGGCTTAAAGAATTAAAAATATCCATATCTTTTTGTATGATTACTAATAAGATAATATAAATTTATCTTTTTTAATTATATACGCGTAATATTTGTTTAAATAAATAATTTCGTTAATAGTATTGTCATTTAAAGAAGTTTTGATTATGGTATACTCATATAAGCCCCAAATATATGTTTGTACGTACATTGATGTAAATTAATAAAATCATTTTAAAAAACATCCAAACGCTACGTTTTCCAGAACCACAATGTAGCATACTATATTCTTATGTTCTGTTCCTGTATGCTTCATACGCAATTTTCTTCTAATCGACCGAGCAGCAACATTTTCTGGGCACTGTATGGAACCCATATAGCGAAGAATATTGGCACCATGTGGATACTCCGTATGGGTTTTACACCTATAGGAATGATAGCGTTTCGATGAATGGCGCCCCATATAATTACTTGGATTTGTTGTCAACAAGCGCTACCCAGGAAAATAGCTAAAGTGGTATTTGTAGCCAAAGCTCAATTATATTTTCGTATTATGTTTAATACCACGCTTTTGCATAACATGAGTTTTAATTATAACAAAAATTGACAAAAAAATCTTGTAAAGTAAAAGATTTTCTATAAACTGTTATTTAAAGTATTGTTCTTTATTTACTGTACGCTATAACACTTCACTAATACTTGCTATTTTAATACCCATCATGAAGATCATATGAGTACTTAATACTTATCATAATTAATATGCCAATTTGATTCGTCCAATTTATGTACTATGGGAATAAAATATTATGACGCGACATCGTTTACGCTCTGTGCGTCATGTAATAGCGATTCTGAACTTTGTGGTACATGATTAAATAAAATAAATGAACCTTTATTTAATCAACAAAAAATAAAAATAATATTAGTAAATAATCTTAAATGTGACTTAACTATCTAATGAATTCAACATTCAAAAATAAAAGTAAAGACTGAGAGTGTGACCAGCTCACTTAAATGCTGAAGCTTACACCGCCGCGCTGATTTTCAGCTGGGCCCTGAAAACTTTAAATGAATCCATGACTACCGCGACATGTCATAAAATAATATTGCATTATAATATAAATGTGATTAATTAATAGATTTATTTTATTTTAATAAATAATCGAATGTATTAGAATTATAATTGGTAATTTATTTGAATTATTTTGTTAATTAATTGAAATTGTATTTATAATTTATTAATGGATAATTCCAATAAATTTCATTATAAATGCTATAGGTGTCTTTCTATATGGGAGTAGAGGGAGAGCTTACATGGGCGCCACACGCATTATGGGCGCTTCAAAAGTCTTGCTTCTTGTGCAGTGATATTCCCAATCGACTACCTGTCAAAGGGGGTTTTCAAGAAAAAGGCCTAAAAGCCGCCAATGCACTAGTGGCTCTTCTGGGATTACGGATCTCCATGGGCGTCGATGAACGCTTTTCTCTCTGGTAGCTTAAATATTCTTTTGTCTTTTGAAAATTCTATGAAAGAAGTAAGATCGGCATTGAAATCGAAAGCAGGTGTGGAATTAGTATTGAACCCGAGGCCAACATCGGAACAGGCAATAGTATAACCAGAAACGAAATGGAGAATAAAGTTGGAATTATAATCGTGATTGAAAAAGAGATAGGTTTGTTAAAAGGTTATAGTAACGAATGTTATGTCCACGCGGATAAATGCGCAGGCGGAAGTTAATGTTCATTAGAGCTTCAGGTATTGCTATTAATAGCATCAAAACCTGTTCATTGATGTCTAGCTATTAGCATACAAGTAGGAAGACTTTACAGACATCGACAACAATAGACGCGGTCGTTGTTAAGGGTAAGTGCGTCTATCGCGCTCCATACGTATACAACACGGCCGAGGCACGAGCGGCGCCGCAACGCAATAATATAACAATGCGGTCCGATAGGCGTGCGGGTGACGGCGCGGGCCGCGGCCGCCGCCCTCCGACGTTTTATCTTTGTCGAGTGTCCGCCCGCCCGCCGCTAATACGAGCAATACCGAAATGAGCCTTTTTCTTCTGGGCGGGGGAGAACCTCCGCCCTTCATTTTCGGTGGAAATAGGTCACACGGGAACGGAGACGCGTAATAATGGTAATGATATGCCCCGATCGTCACGTATGCCGCGAACGAGTCGGCGACGATGCCCCTGCTGCGCCCGGGTCGGCGTGCGGCGATGCGGTGAGCCGGAGCACCGGACCGGTCGCGTCCGCATATTCTCCGACGAATTATGTGGCGTCATTTAGACGACGCTATCTGGGATGAACCAGCGTTTAGTGTTTAACGTTATCATTAGGGCCTTTACGGATTAAATTCTTGTCGACGATTTAATCTAGGCTATAATTGATATAACCAATACACTACATGAATTAAAATATATAGCAATTTTTCGTTTTACAAAACATTGATTTTTATTCTTGTAATTAGTTTCGCATTGCAATAATGAGTTACATATTATGCAAAATTCTAAAGGCATTCCATTGGCGTCAGTAGAAAATGTATATCCTATTATACCTAAAATGCGTTCCTTTATATTTCGTATTGAATAATTTTGGTGTCATTTCCAATCTTGTTCCCGTTTGCAATTCTGTTCCCAGTACTACTCTTGATTTCCATCTCGATTACGCTTTAGATTGTAATTCTGTTCCTAAACTTGCTTTTGACCCATGATGTCTCGTTCTCAATTTTTTTCCGTTTCTCAAAAAGTGGAGCGCGTTGTTACCAGAAAGGTCTTGACCTTCTTATTATGATGCGCTCGACTTTTTAATCTTTATCTACCTGTACGAATCTCGTCAAAATCTGTTGCGTGAATTTGGAGATGCGTGTGCACAGCCAGACAGACAAAAAATACAAAGCGTTGTTTTCTTGTATATTACAGTTCTTTTATCGCCCCTCTCTATTTTTTATACATGCCTGCAATGTGCTATATTGTATTATGTACTGTTTTGTATATGTATAAATTAGTATTACTATTAACTAGGCGTTTAATTTTAACTTAACGACCCACTTCGCGGGGCTTAAGTTGAAATTTACCAATGATTGTTTTTTATATGATCTAAATATGCCTATGGTTTTGCTCATATATATATATATATATATATATATATACCCATATCATCACATCTATACACACCCCCACACTTCCGAACCCATACACTCCTAAACCCGAATATCCCGTACCCCTCACACTCTGCCATGGATGAAAATGAATGTTTCTTTGCTAACCCTGGCTGTAAGTGCATCATTACATATACACACAGTTAATACCTAACACACCTCCATTCATCAACAAACTCCCTCACCTCCATTTTAATAATAATAGAATTGAGGTCAATGAGTCATAAAACAAATATTTATCACAAAATTTGACAAAAAATATTATGTTCCAGGTAGAGTCTAAACATTTATGTAGTTAATAAAAATGTACTACATAAGTCTACTGTAGTAGATATATAAGTTGTCAATAAGTAAATCGCATTATCTTCAATATAAAGCGCAATTTCGAATGAGAAATTCGAGGAAATAAGTATACAATAACGCGAATCACACAAATGAGAACCTTATGATACCTGGCCCATGAATAATTCAGGCATTTGGACCGCGATTACGATCAAGCTGAATTATGACGTGCCCGGAAACGAATCCGATAATTCGTCACCGCCTTTTATTCCCGCAGTCATTAGAGAGGCTCGGCTCGGGAGCTTTTTTTTGCACAAATAACACATTTTCCTCTTTTAATGTCGCTTCGTTTATGAATCGTATTGAAAGCGAAACCGCATTATAAAGTGGCCGCGCCCTGAGCTCTCTCAATTAATCCGTGTATTTGTCCGAGTACACTCGATCTCACTGGAAAACGCTTTGGTTGACGGAAAGCGAATTTCTTTTGGAAGAATCCTCTTTGCTGTTGTACTCGCTCTTTGTTGTGTGCGTGTTGAGTAATTATTTTTAGTAGTTGTTATGATCGTGTACCTACATGAGTCGCATTAGTCATTTCTGTGTTGTTAGTTGTGGTATGTAATGTGACTATTTAGCCGCAGATGTGATTATTTTCACTTTATTAAGTTTTGTTTTATTTTTATTATAGGAGGTTTATTTTATTTAATGTCCATACACCCCATTCCCCCCACGCCTAGGGACAGTGTTGAGGGCATAAAATGGAAGTCCGTCGACCTATAAAGTGATTGTAAAAATGCTCAGTAAAACCTCGTACAATAACTTAGTAATTTAAACTTGGATTAAGATCAAAAGAATAATTACTCGATAGTAAATGGCTGCACTGTATCAATGTTGGTTTACAAAGATGAAGATCATTTTGCAATAATCATCAAAAAAATTAAAAGCAAATATAATTCATATACAAATTTTAATATAAAAAACAAATAAATTTTGAAACATAAAAAAATTTAAAACCAAATCGCTTAATAAAACTTTCATCGGACTATCGCCAGAGACTACTGAAAATTCATGTCCATTATAATAGTCATAATAATCATTCTGGTATGTCTACACGAGCTGCAAGTACGCGGGCGCAGACGGAGGCGCGGGGTAGATGTAGACGGGCGCACGATCCTCGGCGCGGTACTGCAAACGCGCTGTGTACGCCATGTTGCGTTCTCAGTCCACGCTGCACTTGTGGCAGCAATACGTATGCACCTGCAACCGTTTCGCGTCTCATGCCGCCTTCTGGTTCTCGCGCCCTCCAGTCGCCCACGGATCCCTCGCATTTCGTCCATTTTCAACTTTCATCGATTATGTTCCACTTTCACCTTCATTGTGCTCTTGATGTTCACCGCCTTCCTTGTGCTCACCGCCTTCTTTACGCTCGCCACCCTCCCGGCGTTCTCCGCCTCCTCTTCCTTCACCGCCTTCTTTGCGCTCGCCACCTTCCCTGTGTTCACTACCTTCCTTGTGCTCCCCTCGTTCGCCTCCTTCCTTGCGTTCTCCATGCTCTCCACCCTCCTTGCGCTCTCCTTTTTCTCTACGTTCCGGTGGACCGTATTCGGTAAGCGGCGCCGGCGCCGTTAAATGTAGCGGTACACTGTAACTGTCCGGAACACCATACGAAGTGGCCGGCGGAGCGACTTCTTGGCGCGCCGGAAGTTTGAACTCCTTCGACGGACGATATCCGGCGGCCGAATACGGGGCCTCCTCGCTCTTGCCGGACGGCTTCTCGCGCTCCCCTTCCCCAGAGGGTGCCAACTCCTGGCGGAGGGAACGAAAGCGGCCGCCCCTGAACCGCGGCGGCTCAGCCGCGACCGCAGCGGCCATCACCAACACTCTGCAAACCTGAACTTTCATAGCGAATAATTACACTCGAGCGCTGCACGATGACAACTGATGCACTTCAATTTCCACGTCCCGCTTATATACGCAGTACAACGGCGTAGCCTTTGCACAAGACGATTGTTTTCGGAGAACTATACTCGCTCATAAATCACCTAGTCGAAAATACTTACCTGTAACTGTCAGCAGGTCGGTCTAGAGCCGTTACAACAAAATGTGCCATTACCCTCGCATGGCAACAAAATTGCTTTTGCTTTCAAGATCACTTTACTATTTTAAGTAAAATTTTTAAATGTGTCGGTGAAATTTACATGAACTCTGGATTTTTGCATTATGCGGTACTTGACGACCGTCGGTTATCGATCAAATCGAAGCAAAAACTCAATGGAATATTATTCAAAATGAGAGAATATCAAAAATATATGTATCTTAAATTCTAGTTTTTCAGCTTTCGCATAAAGTTCCAAAAAGTTTTCTCCACTCTTCAATTGCAGTCAATGAGTTTATTTACACATACATACGCATATGGAATTTCTTTCAAACAAAATTTGTCAGATCATCGATGTACATATTTTACAGAGAATGGTACGCTCTTAAAATTGAAATAATAAGTGTTTCCCTTCTTCTGACTTACATTTTACTACTTAATTAAGTAGAAAGATTTTCGTTTAATTAACTTGTACATAATGTAACTAGGTGTTTAATTGATATTGTATATAATTATATTATTAATACAATTATTTTTGTAAAAAAATTATTAGTTTCATTTGAACCAAATATGCGATCTAGAAGCACGTTGCAGTTAATTCTTTGGTATGCTTAAGTGAAATATTCATATTATAAGTACTCACCTAGAGCGATATAATTATATATTCATTATAAACTCACAGCTATCTTTTCAGAAGCATAGACAGAGACCACATTTTACGATCTTTGCATATCTCTCTTGCTTCACTGACATCCATCAATCGTTTCAGGCAAGCTCATAGATTTCGGATACTTAAAACTTCTAGCAGTTTTTTTCATATATTTAATAACGATATGAAAATTAAATAATCCTTATTATAGATATTTTGAAATTAAACGATTGCAACTTAACATTTAATTTTGATTCGAATTAGGTTATCATTGTACAAATTTCACGCAATCACAACGAAATAGAATCTGCAGCGGCTTATAAAATATTATCGACGGTCGGGTGAAAGGCGCGCTCGGGCGGGCCTCGAGGAAAGCTCGCTCGTGTTACGAAAATTCTTCGAAACACTTTCTAGTCTTGCACATTGATCTTAGTTAGAATTAGGAGTCCTTAGTAAGAATTTCCTTCTTAATTACGTGTTACATTACCATATTTACTTTGAATTATAAATCGAGAGAGACATGTACTGGACGACCGGCGGGTTCGCTCATCGATGTAGAGCGGGCAAAAGAAATAGTCGTATGTAGTGAAACGTCTCAATAGGTACTTCTGATGTGGTGACGATAGTAAGAGTTATGATTTTGAGAATTTTATCTATCTTAATAATTGGATGAATTTATAAGTTTTTAAATAAATTTAGGATTATGTAGCAATTCTATTCGGTAAGGCATATTTTTTAACTATCAAAAGTACGTCGCTGTGTATAGTTATAAAAAAATTGTATAATGATAAAATAAATAAAAAAAAATTAACATTTGATATCGGGACACATAGAGTTAAATCTTATCCGAAGATGCAAAAAAATATTGTTCATTTTGAAATTTTTCTCAACAACGCTTCAAAGGTCACCCGGAGCTGACAAATATTATGTCATAATAGAAGACAAAGAAGGTTTTATCATATCGAGTCATTGTCATTGTCATTTAACATAATTCATTGAAAGTTTTTTAAAAACTAGCTAGCTTATTTGAAACTTAGACAAAATATTTGACTGTAAATTGACTGAAAATTCTGGTTCGTTATAGCAACACGTCACTTTTTACCGATTATCCGAATGTTACGAATCTTACAATTAATACTGAAACTAAACAGAAATATATAAATAACAAAGAATTAAACTTAAACCTAAAATTAAATTTGTTGTTGTCAATAATGATGTCAAAAATATTATGATACAAACACGCATAAATATACGTAAAACGTCAGCATTAGATATTTTCATAAGAAACAAATTTAAGAATATAAATACTTGTTTGTTGTCTACAAGAAATGAAACTTTCCAAAGTACACAGGCGCAGGATCCCGGATTGAGTAGATAGCGAACTTGAGTTTGCGAAACACATTGATAATACTATAAAGTTTAAGAGACCCTACGATCAAAGACTGCCTTTTAAAATATGTCCGCTCTAGAAAATTACAGCAGAATTGTTGGTCTTATTTTTAGACAAAATTCTTAATGATAGCCCTAGTGTAGGTCAGCTGATTACCTCTTAGCTCTACTGACCCGTATTATTAATTACGTACAAGCATCCACCTAAAAACTAAACAAAATATCAATATACCTGATTTATATATTTTTATGATTTGCAACCTTTTCTACGATAAAAAATCTGCAACGTTTTAATAACGGAACACAATGCTAAATATATTAGTGTTATTTTGAAATCTTACAGTTTTAGTTTGTTTTTACTTTTAAGTGCCTACTTGTATCTCTTTTCTATTTTCATTACCGTCTTTGTCCCTTACTCTTATGTTAAATGTTATATACATGAGTAATGAGCGATATATTTTGCTGTTGCCTTTGATTACGTAAAGTTATTATATATATTTCCTGTTAGATACTATGTACACGAAACAAATGAATAAATTTTAAACAAGTAATAATTTTCATATAAATATATGATAAATGTATAACGATATTTAATTTACTTACGGTGCCTTAAGACATAAGAAAGGTATGAAAAAGGAAAAGGATTTGGCTTTATTCTTCTGAGTACCGCGTCCGCTGGTGATACAAGACTGGCAGGACCGCACCACTGACTGTTCGTTTAACATCTGCCCAGCAGATTGCAATGTCAAATTTTACTTGCTTAAAATAACGACTAACAAGATTACGAGAAAGCCTGTGTTTATCAGATTTTCAAGAGCATTCAACATATCCCAAGGACGTATAGATGTATGGAAGTGCATCACGTAGACCGGAGCGGGGACTGCGGCGTAGTATCTTCTTTTTCCGGAAAATCTACTTTCTATGGTGAACCGTAACTAAATATGTGGAACGATTAGTAATTTAAATGTGTTTGGGCACCGAGGCTAATCTTCCGAAAGGCCTTTCCCGACTTGATCCATTACGCCAATTGTACCTACTACATTGATAAGTACTAAGTAGTTCATTGATATACAGATGATTTCTACGTAAATGACATACGAATTAGCGCTAACGAACTCGATTCACTAACAAATCTATTACATACATTGTTCGATGAGAATATCAAATACAATCAGTTGTTGTGTTATATATATATGTATAATTTGTCATTTCCTTTATTTTCGTTTTATTTTTTTTCGTATATTCTATTTTCATTCAGTGACACGAAAATATAATTAAACCATAATTTTCCGTGTCGTGTTGTACAAAAAGGTAATTTAAATATTATGAAATTTAAACAAATAATATCCAAATAATAGATAGAATTCGAACAAAAAAGAATTTAAGATTAAGTCATTCGACTCCGTCGAATTTCTGTGACCGACATAATAAGATCTTTCAAGGTGATATTGCGCATTGTAATTTACATGAAAAATTAAACTTTGCGTGTTTTTGATCTGTGCCGGTAACAGGCATTTTTTAAATCATTTTATTTATATACCGTGTCTGTCTATTCGTAATACAATTTTGTTTTATATTTTTGAATAATAGAATCTTTGAATAATATTCCTTAATAATATGAAACCTTTATAATATGAAAGCCAATTTGCGTCACGGTCACAAAACGGTAAGAAGGTACATGGATTGTGATGATCGCGCTTTTTCTTTGTCAACCACCGCTCTCGCAATAATAAAGAAGGGAACTGATTTGTATGAATTTTGAAAAAAATAATGAATGTATCGTAAAACAATGAATTCCAATTTCAATAGTAGAAACTTCATGGCATTTTAGAACTCTTCATTTTAGATTAAATTAAAGAACACCAAAATATTCAAGGAATGTGAAGCTGGTTTTCTCTTTATAATCACACAAGCAATAATATAGCAGCAGTTCTATTAAATGTTGTCCGAATTCTTGTCAATATCTTGTAATCTACAACTTAGGGTCAATAATTTCTTATCCCAGCTGTTCTGTTACATATCGTTTCACTGAATTTTTCTGATAATACCATACCATCAAAGATTACCATATATCGATAATTGTCTATGCTATATAGATAACCGTAGAAAGACGTGAATACAAAAAAAAGAGTTATGGGCCAGTCTTCAGCCAGGTCAACGAACAAACCCGTCTTTAGAGAGTAGACTTCTGACGAATGGCAGCATTGTTGGAAGTGACTGACTGTCGACACACCTCGCCTGCTAGGGGAAAGCTCTCTTTAGTAAATTTGTGAACATTTAGATAAGTATATTTTTTAATTTACGTTTACGTACGACAAAAAAATTAAAAACAGTTTTTTAGTTTTCAGTTTATACGTTTACGATTGTTTCTAATTTATAATGTGCTGGAAGTCGTATTAGGAACAAAATATCTTTTTTTATGCACTGAAACTAGTGTATTACATCTAAATTAAATATTTGATACACAAGCTTTAGTTTGCAATTTCGCCCCCATGTATGTGCAATAAATTCTTATATCCATTATATTGATTTCATTCCGGAATCTGGTATCGCTATCGCGATTTGAAGTCCAACAACGATCTCAATTCGACTCTCCACTCCGGTTTCGATTTTAACTCCAGTTTCGAGCCTGTTACCAATCCCAGTTCGAACCTCGTAAAGGCACTTAAACAGATTTAAAATCCATGTATTACCAATATTTCCAGATTAATTACTCTCGTGACTGCCTGTGCATTTATTTATTTATTTCGTGTTTTATCAAGCACTTGATGACGTAATTATTATTTTACTTAATTTTATTATATCTTCACGCTTATTTATCTGTGAAATTCCACGAAGTTAAAATTGTTGCAGTAGTGAAAATTATTTTTAATTAAAGGGAAATTACATATTCGATCGCGATAAATACCTTAAATTCTGCTTTTGCAGAGGTTGAATTGTCGTTCCGCTAATGCACTTAAGTCGGATTCGTAGTAAGCCATTTTTCTATTGAGGAGCTTCATATAATTATCCGTCAAAGTACGATTAAGGCTATGATTCATAATAATATTAAATATTATGGAATATTTGATGTTATTATGAAATATCATGTACTTTTCTTTTTAGGAAAATAGTTTGGTTTTTTTCAGTGTAGTAAATAACGGGATTCAAGTATCTGAACATCCACATTTACAATATTTAATTTTGTATTTATATAATATTGTGATTGTGATGGTTTTATTTACGATTCGTTGTAGAAATAGCGAAGCTTGGAAATTATGTCTATGGTAGGACGGGACTCTACATTGAAATTGGCATTAAAAACTAAGCTAGAATTGAGCCATTAAGCCACGATGTGACCAGACCGATAGACTTGACCAGATCCTGGCTAGTATACAGCTGCAAGTTTGTGATCAGGATAGGCACATCACATCATTAAAGGTGGCGACAGAGTTTAGATATACTTTTATAAAATTTAATATATTCAGGCAGCAAAAACAGGAAACATGCAAGCACTTCACCTATTCTAACTTCTAATTTCATTAAATGACCTGTTTAATAAAACACCTAGAGGTTGTCACGTTATAATTAATCTCTGTAGATAGATAGATGTTTAAACTGTCGTCAGCTTTTTGTAAAATAGCTCAGAAGCAGAATTGTTGTCCCACATTGTATTCAGTTTTATTAGTCTTATTAGCGCGAGTAACCATATAAAATGCGGAAAAAATGTGTATTTGTAATAAAAATTAAATATGTTTACGTTTTATAATAATTAATTAAATTCCAATTGATAAAAGGAATTCACGCTAAAATTACTAATTAATTGAATCGTAATGAAAACAAACTTGTTTCATTATAAAATATTACACTTCCTTCATTAGCAATTTGTTGCTATAAGTGAGTTTCAACATTTAACTCGTTTCTAAGAATCAAAAGTTTAAGATTTTATATTGCGATATCGATACTGGAAGGGTAAAAAAACTGGTCATTTAAATAATTATTTTATTTATTTCCCTCCAGTTGAAAGGGATAAGTACAGAGTTTTAGGGTTCAATTAGACTTGGGTCGAATTTTCCTCTATATCACTGTATACTAATATATAACACTTTAAAATTTGCCTTACTCCCTTCGAGTTTGTATTTCATCAAACGAGTTGTACGTAAGCGGCGCGCTGCACGAGAGCGGCGGTAGGCGCGAGGGGCGCGGCGGGGTAGATGTAGACGGGCGCGCGGTCTTCGGCGCGGTACTGCAGGCGCGCCGTGTACGCCATATTGCGCAAGTCGTTCTGGGTCTGGAACTGGACGCGCTGCACTTGCGCGTTAGGCAGCAGCACGTAGTATGCACCCTGCGAACTAACTACCTCTGCGTCCTTCTCGCTGCCCTCCAGTTCCTCACGTTCCTGCAATCGACCACGTGATTCGCCTCGACTAGCTTCGTTTACATTCTCTACTTCGGATTTTTCCTCTCTTCTCTCGTTCTCTCCGCGTTTTTTCATTTTCGTTTCCTTCTCTACGTTCACCTCGGTCGCGACGTTCTGGTAGACCGTATTCTACTTGCGTCGCTGTAAACGTATGTAACGGTGCGCCGTAACTGTCAGCGGGTGCACCATATGTAGTTGTTGGAGGAGCTAATTCCTGTCGAACGGGTAGTTTAAATTCTTTTGCAGGTCGGAATCCTGCAGCGACGTATGGTGCTTCTTCTTGTCTCGGAGTCGTTTCTTCCGCTTCGCCTTCTCCAGAAGGAGCCAATTCTTGTCTTTGGAATTGAAATCGAGGACTTCTAAACCGTGGGGGTTCAGCGGTAGTCGTTGCAAAAGCAACCAACAGAAGACAGAAGAGCGCGTTCATTTTGTGCAAGTTACTGAAACTTGTAAGCGATGAATGATGCCGTCGATTTGTTACGCGCTGCTTATATACGCGCTGCCGGCAGTGCGAGGGTGCGTGTGAGAACGTGAGTGGCGAGAGGAAGTAGGCATCGCCGACCGGATGTGTTTCTGTGGGCGGGGGTAGAGCCGTTCGGTTCTCGCACGTCGACATTGGCCTCTTAAGGCGAGGATGATCCATTGCGTAATGTGCCTATTACCGCGGCATTGTGGGACGCCGTGACGTGCTCTGCATGCGTCCGCGCAGTCGGCGTCGAACCACGGTTCTGCTTAACGAGAGTCTTTAATATTCATGGCTCGTAGGGAAATCGCTTTCTTTCGCTGTTGCTAATTAGGTCTTTGTAGCGGTTGATGGAATATACCCCGCGCTTTGTCACTTAATGGCACGCCGCGGGCGCCGACGCGTCGCCCTAACGAGCGCCATTATCGGTGATCTACATTCGGAGTTAGTACGAGACTACTGTGCGGCGGCGGCATAGTGGTGTACTTCATATGATGTACAAGTGCATTACGGAGGCCATTGTCCCATATTAGTCCACGCAACCCACAACTGCAGAATGAACAATCGATTCACTAATAATTTCTAAGCAGGACATTGGAAACATATATATAAAATGTAAATTGGGGTCATGTTCAAAGTTTTAACGTGATGGTTTTTGGAAAAGTGTACTTCAAAGGTGAGCCTCTACACTGTATAGATTTAATTGCTTTTATCTAAATTATATGTTTTATACTTAATAAGTTGTTTTTAGAAATTTGCCGTTCCAATAGAGATTTGAATTTTGTTATCGTTTATGTGGCTGTTCTATCGTTAAAATGTAACATAGTAATAATTTGTATCAGCTGAATCACTGAGAGGACTTCAGACTTTAAAACGACCCTTTAGTAAGTATCCACTTATGTATTAGCAATAAACATGCATTTAGTAAAGGGTCGAAACCTTTGACGCAATGTTCACGCGTATTTTTGTATGCGTGTTACACAAAATGGCGACTCGAAATTTAATTACCCTACAAAATGGCGACGATCGTGACACATCGGGTGGGGGCGCCGGCGTCGTTAAAAAAATAAAGGATATTAAGAGATTATAAGCGGATACCGGCCGACGTATTGTTTGCGGACGGGACGAAAGAGGCTTTCATATTTTTAATGAATAACCCCGAGCCGCCTCGACGGTCCGCGTACGTGATGAAATTACGCTTCAAATTGCTTTAGCCTTTTTATTGCGTACGCTAAAATTGAATACGTCCAGGAGAAAAATTGCACACGAACGATTTCCAATTAAATAGGGGATTCCCAAAGACGGCCCACCCATTAATTGGCCTCGGCGGCGCCCGAACCGCAGCATTTCCGAATTTCTATCCTGATTCTTCACAGATCGAATTACTACTTTGCAAAATTTTTCATTATAAATAGGTATGTACGCCATATAATATTGTGGAATATTTATTACATATTACAATAACCCTTGCGCGGGTCGAGACGCGAAAACACAGAAATTTCATTAGCCACCCCGGAGGTAATTTATTAGGATAGGAAATTCATAATACGACGTCGATGGCCGCGAAACGGGCGTATCTGAGATGTCGATTACGGCCATTCGTTACTCTATGACATTTCGTTATTACGTCCTGTAGTGTACTGATTTGTATGTATATATGCGCTAGGTATATTGGAAAAACAGGAACCTTCCGGAATAATATTGTGTGTGTGTGTGTCTAATCTAGATTTAGATGTATTAAAATTATTATTTGAACGATGAGTAAATTGTTATAAACTGTTTATAATATAATCGAATGGAATATGACACTAAATAAATAAAATTAAATTATCAAAAATTCACCAATAAAATTTAAAAAAAGAGATGATAAATTTTCCTCTTCCTCATATTCCAAAAAATTAAAAAGCAAAAATTATTTTTATTTATTATAAGGATATTAAATGAAAACTATCACGATTCTTACACATTACTTAATTTAAATAATGAAATAAATAAAGCTCACTTACTATTGTTATATAACTATCCTTTTTTTCCAGTACACATCTGATAAAATGAAATTTTGCTTATGCATTACCGACGCATCACCTTTGAGGCTCGGAATCATCATTTCTATCTTCGCATATCTTTTCATAAGAATAACACGTAACACGGGCCCGTCGACGGCGCCGGCGCCGGCCGATCCGCGCAATTCATTTGAAAGTCAAAAGCGGCCCCGAAATATTTTTATCGAGGGCCCAATATGTTTGCAAATGGACGGAAAATGTACGGGGCCGAACTCAATTCGGGGAGTTGTTTGCGAAATGTATTCAATAGATCCGCCAGATCGGAGATTACGCGCGCCGCTCGCGCCGCGCGCGCCGCCGGACGCGCTCTCTAAGGATGCGACGGTATTATTAATTTTACGTAAAGGATAAAAATCTATTTCACAAATCTATGAAAATAATAGTGTACCTATGCGGAGTCGGTGTCACCTAAAGATGTGCCTCAGCTTTAATCATTTCATATCGCTTTCGTTGTAACACTTCACGTTCTTACGTGTTAGAAAGAAAATATACTAACTTTTCACGTTCTTAGATTATTATTTCCTTTTTAACGAATACGCCTAATTATTATTTTAAAAGGTTGTTGAAGATGGTTTATTTATTTGTTGAACTCTTTTACTCTTATAAGTGACAAAACTGGGTATTAAAAATCATATCCGCTGTAACAAATCGTTCGACTCAAGCGAAGATTCAACCTTCACAATTGATAAAACTCAATATAGTGTGTGTATAATGTATAAATAAAAATTATCCACCGTAGCTTTTCTAAAACTGTTCTGTGGGTTCTAAATTTTTTAATATTTTTAATAAACGACTCTCTTGCAACGCTTTATAACAATTGATTTCATCTACTTTTGATTCCGTGAATCCTATGACTCCAAAGGAAAACAGCGTGACCTGCCACCCCATATCTGCATATTCCATCCTTGCTTTGTTCACGCCATAGAATTTCAAATACCGCGATTGCCATGTGCTGTGCACGCGCCGGCGAGGTGACAGGATGTTTTCGACTTCGGTCAAACGCCTTGAGCGGTTTTGGATGGATCATGCAGAGAATTTAAGTTGACGAAATGTTCAAACGCGTAGGGGAAAAATTGGATAAGTGCATGTTGAACTCGTGTGGAGAGAGTTTCGTACGATGAATAAGCTACCAATTTTTTTTAAGTAACCAAATTAATTTCGCAACCTAAACAGTTGCTTTTCTTTAATATAAGTAAAGTTTTTTTTTATATTTAATTTCAAAATTTTGGGATCAGTAGTTTCGGAAATAAATGGAGAACGGTCAGTTTTTATCGATTTTAATAAATAATTAAAACTACTTACCTTAAAATTATATATAAAAATAATGCATTTGATACCCTTACAACAAGCCCTTTCATTTTAGATGTCACACAATTTACAAACCCTTTTTATTTTTGGATTGGCTCCCAAAAAGACTCTTATATTTAAAATTCATTTATTTGCGTTATACTGTTCGGGTCATAGAAATTTATATGTATACCAAGTTTTCGACTTAATTAGTCCAAAGTTCGGAGCAAATTGGCTATGACAGACGAATAAACACACGAGTGATCCCATAAAGGTGCCTTTTTTTCGGACATACCGAATCCTAAAAAAGTTTTACAATTTCTTTGGTAATCTCTTTTTCTTTGGAATAATTTTTTTTGATAGTGCTCATAAAAAGGAAAAAATACGTTACTCTGTCTCGAACGAGTGTGAATTTGATTTTTTTTGTACTAGCTTTCGGCAATACAAAATGCGGGACTTCGAGAATTGTACCAGTTGCTTTCTGATTTGAAAGCGAGCAATGCGGCTAATGCCACTACTTGTGATTAATCCATTTTAAATATTAATTTGTATTGATTTTATTTATTACAAACGTAATCCTATTTAGTTTAAATTAATTTGTATTGAAATATTATTATTGTGTAGCTAATACAAGTTTATACAATATATATCTTTTCATGTGTGATTCAGTCACGGTTTCGGTCGACTGTTTGATGTTGTCGAGAGTCCTACTTACATCCACTTACTATTGATGTTCCCGCGGCGCGGTGCGGTTTTGTTTGATTTTGAATTAGCTTTAAGTATTTAACGTTATTGTGATGACGTTGAAAAATTCTCTTTTATTCGATATTCAGGTCGATGTAAGGACATTGAACTGGCATAAATCTTTGTTTAATTTAGGTAGGTACTAAGTGATCTTAGGCTACGTGTTCAGTATAAACTGTTTAGTACCTAAGTATTAAATAATCTTAAACCACGTTTTGTAGTATTTTAAAACGATGAAACCAAAAAGAAACATGCCCCAAAAATTTATAACCGCTCAATTATCCCTTTCGCCTTTTTTATTCTAGAACATTAATAAAACTAATTTGTCATAAATTTAAAATTCATGCGAAATGGAAAATGTTATAAATATTTTCATCCTTGTGTGCTAGGAAGGAGAATTGGCACCCGAGTGCTATACAAACTATATGAAGTTTTTTGATGATAAGACCACAATTTCCCCAAAATGTGTTTGGGTCTTCATAAAATCAAAATCCAACATTAATATATATATTCCTACACATATGAATTATAGTAATTGGTTGTCTGCAGGTGTAAATACTATACATGATATGTTTAATGAAAAAGTCAATTGGGATCTCATCCAAAGAAATAACTCAAGTGCAACTGGATATTATTGATCACACTCGATACGCACGTCGTCTTCTCAATCGATATCTCGACTACAGAAATCTTTCGAAAGCCAGTAAATAAAACATTTGAGTGAACTGATGTCAATAAGGGCGTAGATTTTGACAAAATTCACCCGATTTTGATAAGCGAGCTTTTAGGAGTTTTCTATATCACAGAGCATTTAAGGCCACGATCGTAGTATCAAAAGCTCTGCGACGCGCTGCCAGAACGAGATTGTGTCTTTTAACGTCACGAGCGTGCCTTATTACAATAGTTTATGGTAAATCTACTTCTAAAAATTGTTTCCCTCGTATATGGAAGAATGCGATTTTATCTCCGACACCATAAGGTGGCGATACGCACGATTTAGGTAACTTTTACAAGCTACTATCTAAATTATGTATAATCAAGAGAAAATTTTAAAAAATTATACAGATTTTGTGAAAAATACACACGTTTCACCGCGATCGAGTAAAACGGTTTTTTATCGGACCGTTATCACTAAATAGGTTCGTATAAGGATCGTATACTAAACGCCTTTGATGCTAGATATTAGATAAAAGCGGTACATGCTGATGAATTGAAGAAATTTGATAAATTCGTACACTATTTATAAATAAGCTCGTAAATGAGCTTCCAGACGACGATACACAAAGTGATAGTCATACACGTACATAGGCAATCGTAGCCAAATTATAGCACGCGAAGGTTCTCGATGTAGGTTTTATAGAGATCCCGTCTGGATTTCCAAAGGGATTGTATATTGGTCCATCATAATTTACACTCTATGTAAGTCATAAAGGCTGTGCTTTAGATTTTTTTGCATCTCGTTTTCCTTCAAGGAAAAAGACCTTTACATTCAAATTGATAATAAGTTGAGGTACGGATTTTTTTATGAAGTTACTCTGAAATATCGTAATACGAATTGTAGGACATTGTTAATCCCTGGGAGCGACAAATTTCTTTTTTTAATAAAATAAGAAAGTAAGAGCTAGAAAACAAATTGAATAAAAGTTATAGATAAATCGTAAAATTTTACATGAAAATGTTTTCATTGATTTTTTTACCTTTATCGATGAGCTTGTTTTCCTTAATTAAGATAAGACCTAGGTACTCGGATAAGTAGTTTTATTTAAAGTGATCATTGATACAACTCAACTGCCCTTCTCGTTTTGGTAAATTTTAATTTATCGTTCTACTTATTCACAATTTAAGGGCATTTTTCATATCAAACGGTTAAAAGATAAATATTTTTTTTCAGGCGTAATTGCATCTGTTACAATAAATTTATCATAGATATAGACATTCCCTTTGCCACGAGAATGGTTATAAAAAAATGTTTTTATTATTTAAGTGAGTGAGCCGTCAGATCTTTTAATTTTTTTTGAATGCTATTAGTAGGAATGTATATTAATTAAATCGATATGTTTTTCTCTAAATTATTATTTTATTGATATATGATACTTTAAGTGTGTTTGGACTTTATAATGTCAGATAAAGATAGTAAATGACCGTGTGTTGTCTGAATAAATAAATAACAAAAAATCGAAAACTTTTAGTGTCTCGAGCTTCACAGCAATAAGCATTTAGCCATATTTTTCAAAGTTTTATTTACAAGTGTATCAATGTACCATAGATAAATACTTATTAAATCAAAATGTGTTTGTATTTTCCAGCTACACTGGTTGTCGTCAAACATAATTTGGAATAATATAATCTGTGGTGATAAATATGACACTTAGCAGTAATTAATTAAAACAACACACATATAAAATGTCCGCCTATTTCAAAGAGGCGTTCCTCCTCGAGGCGGGAGTTCATTATTTTTAATTCTCCTTAAAGCGAACAGAGGGTCCCCCGAGACGGCGTCGCCGGTAATTGTCCCGCGCTAATATCGCCGGGCGGCTGAAATGGTACGTTCCCGCTGTAAGAAGTCGAAATTACACTTATTCATTTGAAATTTGATAAATGTTATTTATTTTTCTCATAAAGAAATTATTTCTCAATTCGTTCTGTAACTTATCTCGTATAACGGAACAAAATTCTATTTGATATATAAAAAAAACATTGTTTATACTTTAGATGATAGCGGTGATTTTGGTCTATTTTGGTCAACGCTCTCAAACAGTCGTTTGAACCGGTCATCTCGCACGAAGTTCTTTTCGCTTTCACCTCGATCCGTGCGCTATCTCGTTTCATTTTCCATTTGTTTGGGCCGACTAACAGGGCACTCACTAAAATTAGTTTAAATATATTTTTTAAGTGCGTCACCGACACCATCAAACACACATAAGCATGTATGATGAAATTTTGATAAGTGACGGCTTATAGATGGAAAAAACTACAAAACTAAATATGTACAAAAGAGAAAAGTAAAGATACATTTAATGTCAGATAAACACGACTACAGCCTGCTAATGCGCATTGCCATTGCCACGATAGAGGTATTATTGCACGAATCAATCGGACGATGGAGTGGTGAACGTTTGCCGGCATCACTTTAAACATCGAAATCGATGTTTAAGAGAGGTTCAAGTTCAATATCGGTTTGAGATCGGAACTGCGAGCAGGACCGGTATCGGAATCAAGAGCGTGAATGAGCTCGCTTCATAATAAAAACATTTGCGCCATCGCGTGTGTTTTCGGTCTGAGAATGTGGGTTTTCTGGTATAGAATCGAGGACGCGTTTGAGATTGGGATCATGGTTGACAGTTATTGATCGATAAAAAAAAAATCGAAGAATTCGTTGTATCTCTATCCGGGCGGAGCTGTTGAATTACGTACGTTTTTAAAAGAAACAGAATCTAGATCGGGACCAGAATCAGAATCAAAATCAGAGCCAGGATTGAAATCGAAAGAAATTATAAGATCGGGATTATCCCGGACAGCGTGATCGGTCTACATAAAACATGAAAGAATTTATTCGAAAAATTAAAATAATTTTAAAGCATTTTTTAGAAATCATTGCTTTTACTACAATTAGATATTTTAAACGGTTAAATAAACCTTTCTAGCGAAATAAAAAAATTAACAAACACAGACAACCCCGTTACCGCACCATTTAGATCTGGAATCCAGTGAAGGTAGTAGGTAAGTGGGCCCAAAAATAGCTGGGAATTGCTCTTTTAATTTGTCGCAGCTTCCCGGGAGATGGAACCTTCGATCTGTGGTAATGGAGTGTCACGTCGCCGTCACGGCCGCGCCGCCCGCCGCCCGCCGCCCGCCGCCCGCCGCCCGCCGCCGCGCCGCCGCCCGCCGCCCGCCGCCCGCCGCCCGCCCGGCTATCGACCAATATGCTCCACTTCAAAATGTTACTCCTTTTGATATGTTCGCTTTTGTGAAAGTCAGACGCTTAACGAATAATAAGTTGTTAAGTATCACTTCGGTCATTAACTAAACGTTTTAAATTTACGTTTTTCTACATTCATTTACCGTAAATAGGTCTACCGGTGAAAAATACAGACGTCAAATATGGAACTTACAAAGAGTTCTATATTTGACGACGTAAATAACTTCATTGATTTTATTAATAGACCTCAAGGTGGTCTAACATATTTTATATAACGTAAAACTTAACTTACTTTAAATAATGGCAAAAACCTATGATGTACGCTGTACAGGACTTTAGTGTTACCTTTCAAAAACGTCACATGAGGTTTTGATTTTTTTATTCGATTTATAAAGGACAAACGAGCACGCGCGCCGTCAGAAAATATATAGTCACCGCCTCCCATGGACACCTGCAACTCTAGAGATTCACTTGTGCGTTGCCGGCCTTACATTTATTATATTTTTAGTTATATTTAACTCATTAATTTGCAAAATATTTTCAAAGATTTGGTGACAAAAGCGTATTTTCTATGGATGCGTGATTTTTTTAGTTACCAAGTAGAGCGGCTCACATTAGCCATCACTTATCTTCTTTCCGCCGACTTTTATAAAAATCTCAAAACCTTCAGGTCTTAAACACCGATCGATTAATAGGCGGCCTGGCGAAACTGTGCGTGCGGAGGCGAGCGCACTCCCACTAAGAACTTAAGGACTTAGAACGATTACCAGCGTGGTCTGGGAATTCGGAATCAGAAAACTGTTTTCCGCTTTCCGCGTAACGAATCGAGGAAACAGCCTACCAAATCATATATATCTTTAAAATTAACTGTCTTAAGCCATGAGTAAAAGCTAGATTACTTATAAATTTATTTATTTGTTCATAAAAAAAAATGAATCCTGTAAAGCATGGCTGCAAGGGTGCAGGCTCTGCTCAGTAAGGAGCTAAGAAAGATTGAATAACTTTATGTTCAATAAATGATTAGTATATTTTGTATGTTTCGGGGTTATAGCATTTAAACTGTATATAATAAGTGAACGATCGGTTTGGTGGTATCGGTTTGGTGGTATTACAATACAAATTAGTATACAAATCTTGAGGTCAAAATCAGGAAGTGATTACTAAGTCGCTTCTAGAAGAAAAACAATGACAATTATGATCGAACATTGAAATTGCAAAATGTGATGCATCAACTACGAAATGAGAATCAAATATATTTTATTTTAGTTTAAATGTAATTTTTTTATTTTATTTTAAGATAGCAAGATATGAAAATATTTATTTTAAAGTTGACAGATAACAGGAAGTAAAAGCTTGTACACGATTCACTTGCGGAAGTGTCTCCCTTCTTCTATTCGTCAGATACACAAATATCAATTCGCAGGACAAAAGTTTAAAGCGAACAAGACAATTAGCGTCCATTGGATGAGGTCGTCGACGCCGTTTCAAATATTAATTACTGGGGGGCGGAAATGAATGCTTTCACAGCCACACCCGGGGCGGCGGAGGGAGCGGGGGAGGGAGGTCGTAAGAGCGTTGATGAAGTGTTTGTGCCGTTAATTCGGATATGAGATGATGATAAGTCGATAAGAACGGGAATGCGGAGAACTATCGGACGTGCACGAACCTGGTAGTTCTATTAGCCCGAGAAGGTACCGCTTCGTGGTCGATGTGGCGAAAATCGTATGGAGCTCTCGTGAAAATGTTTAGGCTTGATATTTTTCGGGCATATAAATGAAAAAATTAGAGCGCGGCATATTGGCTTATTCGCTTTAAAAATTGTCCTATTTTTTCCAAGGTACCAGAGATGTTATTCTGATCATAGAAGTGTAACATGACATTTTTGTTTGAAGTAAACAAAATGAAATTTGGAAATTTTTTTGCAGCGAAATAATTTATCATAATTTTTGATCTATTTGTTGACGTCTTTATTTGTAGCAAAATTTTTGAAATTTAAAACTTGCTGATAATCCAGGATTTTTCTAATGAGACTTTTCGGGCATATAAATGAAAAAATTAGAGCGCGGAATAACTTTAGAAATAGTTAGTTAGAATTACTGCCCTATAAGCGACCTCAGCGTTTTTAGAAAACTGTAAGCGAAAATAATTATTGAAATATTTTGAATGAAACTGAACATAATATCTGACATGTACTAGCGGGATTTCGAAAAGAGATAGGGTGTTCGAACTAAGTTTTTTATAAATTACAATTTATATTTTATTATAAATTACCATAAAAATAATAAAATGCCAAGAAAATCCAACGTCACGCGGCATGACCAGACGGACCCATCCGTGTACTGACTGCGCCCGACGTTGCTTAACTTCGATCGGACAAAAACCGGTTCATTCAGCATGGTGTGGACGTTCACAAAGAATTTCATTAATGTCACGACTACGAGGAGCTTCTAATGCAACGGCGTTTTAGGTTGCGGTTATACTGTTTTTCGTGTAACTCCCATCCACCGAGCGCCTGAGTGTAACGTGCGACAAGAAACTTTATTCTAATAAATGGGGTGTACCTTGACCGATTTGATATCCACAGGCTTATCAGACAGGGATACGTAGCTTCACAGCAGCTATTTAACTAATTCGTGGATAGCTGTCTGTACAAGCTAAAAGAGTATGAGTGTGGACTGAACGGTCCACTGACTCGTTTTGTCATGTGCCTCCTGTACGCCAATAATGAAGTAATCATTACGCCGTCGGCTTACGAGTTGCAGGAGATACTAACTCAGTTGAGAAAAAAGATATCAAACTAAAAGACAACAAAATTAAGATGATGGTGTTTGAAAGAAATGAAAGCACGACTGAATGCGACATGTATATGAGAGAGTCGAACAAATGGGGGAGTTTGTATATTTGGACAGTCGGCTTACAAATAATAGTAAACTTGATGGAGATTCAATAATTTCCGAGTAAAGGAGGAAGAAGTTGTTGATTTTCATATATCTTTATCAATATATTTGAAACTATGCATTTTGAAATTATAAAATATATGTTATTTGTATTTCTCATAAGATATCTGTTCATATGATGCATCATATAAAATCACAAAACCTGTGCTTTTATTTTTTTAATTTGCCATCAAAATGAAGATTCGACATCAAAATTGCATTATTTCAGCTACGTGTCCGTGACCGTATGACCTACCTTTTACATGTATCGTAATATAACTTATTATTCGGAAGATCCGGAGAAAATGCGAAATGACAGACAGAATGAAAGACAAACAGACAGAGATGAGAGTGATCTTATAAGGTTTTAATTTTTATCAGATATTATCGAAAGTTAAGAATACAACCAATAATATCAAAAACAGAAGACTAAACAACAACAAAATACAGTCGTAAAGAGCGAAGTGTTTCACTACTTAAGTTACGATTACACATAAGAAAACGTTATATCTACTTAGTTAATTGAAGACAAACCTACCTAATAGATTACTATCGTTTCTCATACCTTCTGCTCGGAATTCTGTCTGGCAGCAGCCGCGTTTACCAAATACTTATGCTTTTATTCTAAAAGTATAAGGCGATGTATAAATCAGTGAGGACATTTCGCTCTTTATCCTTAACAAAAAACTCTTTTCAGTCCTTAGATAAACGCCAAAGAATGAAACGGGACTGTAGTGGCGATGTTTCGTCAGTTTTTTACGCCCATTGTGGTCGGCGAGGCGCGACCGCTTGCGGTTGAAGAAATGGCTCTTTGTGATACCGCCCTCGGTGGAAAAGCTAGTCAGTTGGCGGTCTCTCGAGGAGTAGATCTGGAAATGCAAACATCACAGAGAGATAGACGAGGAAACCACGGAATGGTCAGGTGTAAGAAACGCCGAAAAAAATAGTTTTAAACTGAGAATTGAGCGTAATATAACTTTGGAAGAAATTAGAAAGTGAGAAACACCTAATGTTTTCACATAGTGACTTTGGGTATAGAATTTTAAGTTTTATTATTGTACTTGAGTTTTGAGACAGTTTCTTAGACTTCATATGTGATTGTTTTAATTTGATTAGTTTACATATTTAAAACTGAATATGTATGGTGTTAAATTAATTTTCAGTAAAAATAATAATGCCCTACGGTTTTCTTTAACTGTTGTTCCATCCGAAGTAGAGTTTCGGTTTGTCTTACTTTTGTTGTACCTTTTTTGGTCAGCGTTGATATTGATCGTCTGATAAGCTAATGGGGAGAAGCTAACTAGCTTATACCCGATGCAAATCCCGTATACCAAATGATAAGACTTGCACTTGAGCATGGTGGTTCTTAAAGACTGTTATTTAAATGATATCTATCTACATGTATTATATTTAATACACTTATATCATATTTATTGAATTTTTATCATATTAATCCAATATTTATTATATTTATATTATTCTGTCTAATTGTATTACTTTAAATGAGTGATTCTTGTTTATAATAAACTAAATTATGTATTGGTATTTCCAAAACGGCTTTAATAAGACTTTGCTTTTTAAGTTTATCTATGTAGATACATTTCACAGAAAAACGCAATTAAAAAGAATTTTTTCTAAACGTTGCTTTGTAGCGCCATCTTGTTGAATTTTGAGGTAATTGGATTGTTAATATGCTACTGAATGTAGTGCTAAAGTATACCGTAGACTTAACATAACATTCTCAACAACAGACCTCACTATATAAAACTATGCTAAATGTACTGCGTGATATCATTAAGTGTGAACAGGTTTAGGGTAAAGTTTTCGTATTATATAGCGTATATATCTCAACATGTGTTTTTATAAATCAACATAAGGAACTTTTTCTATAGGAAGGTATCATATTCCTACGGTAAATTCGAAAATCGTCAAGCAAAGCTCTGGTGGTTAGGCACTTTTTTAAAATGAAAGGTGGGAGAAAAAGTGATGTAGAGCGTCGAATTTCTGATCGATGAGTGTTTAATTTAGGTCAGATTATTAATCCATTCAAATTCGAAGAGTATTTTGAGCCATCGGTACGGGATCTTCTTATTTGTCTAAGCCCCTCAATTTGAAATTAAAATAATGTGAAAACTCTCAACAGTGGTATGTAAGTAAACTGACACAACAACAAGCCTACCATTAAATTATGTTTTGAACATAACACAGTACAGGAAAGCTAGCATATTCGTCCAAACAACCGGCCGCCGTGTATTGCACTCGGTATTACCAGAAAATATTTACAATGGAAAAGATTTACAACTGAAATTTCTAGAATTCTATTATGGAATCTACACGGAAATATTAATATTCAAGTCGAGGCCTTTTCAAGATGTAATTAGTTCGTGAGCGCTGAAAGGTGCCCAATTCTGAGGTTAGAAATTCTACGCTTTTGAATAAATATTCGACGAGACAAAACGACAGGAGAAAGTTGAGGCCACGCGGCGGAAATTGTGGGTCAATATGTACAAAGCGCGCACCAGCCATGTGAGATGAAATGAGATAAGAATTTGCAAGAGGCAGCAATCAGGTTTTTAGACTTTAATTTCCAGTTAAACTTATTTTTATTTACTAATGCGAAATATAAAGAAGTTTTATTTATTTGACCAAAAATGAAAAGGATTAGAATATTTTCTTGTGCTGTGGGTCCGTATTTGTAACTCCATTTTTACTTGTTCTTCTGCTCTTTTATGTGTAGATGTAAAATAAATTTTAAAAAGTTGTCTAATGTCTTATTTCCTTTTAGGAAATAAAAATTTAATGATAAATTAGGTAAGTTTTATTGTTAGAATTTGCTTCATGGCCTTCAAATATATGTATGTAAAATCGTCAGGGGAAATCTTCTTTATCCATATGATAAATAGAAATATGCTTAGTTTCTGTTTCCAATCACCATTAACATACTAAGGTTTTTTTTTCACAATGTATTGCCGGATTAAATTATTATAATCCTTTACATTTTCAATATTCAACGTTACTTTGAAATGGCGGTTCTGAATTCCGGATTTTCAGCAGAGTAACTCGAGGGTGGCCGTCCAGAGAGTGAATGGAGGAAGTCTAGGTCAAAGGTGTTATCGAAATAAATATAAAACTTAATATTAACAGTCTCTGTTCTAAATGATCCATTTTATTAGTTGGTGTCTATATTGCCTTGCTTCTCATTCTTTTTTAGATGGCCATCGTCAGATTACGTCTCCCTCAATTCTGAGCGCAGAACCAAGACTTCTATTTATTTCATGTCTATATAAATATAAGGAGTTTTTGAATTAATTTTATTTTTTTATTTTGTCTCTTAGCGCACTTTTATTACAACAAATTCATCGTTACTTTTGTTGTATTTCTCTAAACAAACATCCTCATACTTCTCGAGAAATGTGTTCATTTATTCTGATAAACAGCCGGACTTTAACGAATTCAACTTTAACGTTCAATTTCGGCCTTAGAACTGCTTAAACTAACCA
This sequence comes from Eumeta japonica, assembly GCA_005406025.1. NCBI lineage: Eukaryota > Metazoa > Arthropoda > Insecta > Lepidoptera > Psychidae > Eumeta > Eumeta japonica. The sequence goes on from BGZK01000559.1 coordinate 337,058, forward strand.
ATTACTAATAAAATATTGTTGTAATAAACGTTTTGTAGGTGACACGCTTCCGAGAACTGCGCTGTTTTGCTTCGCTTAATGAGTTTCATTCAGGGCGGGCGGCGCTCGTCGCTCTCTCGCCGAGGGCGGGCGGGGATCACTCATTATATATTTAAAACTTGAAAATCAAGTTTATGAAATTGAAGCTACATACTCTTGTTATATAGAAGAGAGAATGCTTCTTCTGAAAAGAAGTCTTTTAAGAATACTTCACCAAATTATCAGCTCAATAATAAATCAGTCTTGCATCTTTTAATGCTATGGTACAAAGTAGAAGTGGTTTTATTCGATCGCTGAAAATCGCCACAAAAATAGGGAATTTAATTGCACATTTATGTAAGGGTAAGAAGCAATAATCTACAGAAATCGCTTTTAACATTTTGAATGATGGTTTCATACATTTCGAACGCAACATAACTAATGGAGTGGTGGCTTTGGAGAATTATCACATTATTAAGATTATTTTGTTTTTTTCATAAAAAAGAGATATTTGTTTTTATTTTGCTATAAAAATAATGATATCAATTTTAGAATGCGTAGGATCTTAACTAAATAATTTAAATAAGTTACGTAATTTTCTAGTTTTTCTTTATCAAAAACATGCACTTTGCATTACTTTCTCTAAACTTTAAATTTTTCCTTAACCTCGAAAGAACGTTAGAGGGTACGTCGTCGGTGCATATAAATATATAACGTTATTTTTTTACCAGTTTATTTAAATAAACTAACTTTGACTTTTACAATCTTGTTATATTACAAAACTTCATAGGGGTATTCATCTTCAATAAAAAGGGCGGTTTATTTTTTCGTATTTCCAGTAAACGCTGCCTCTATTGAGTGAATTGCATATTACGAGTTAACTAGCACTCTGTAATAACGCAATAGTATTGGATTAGACAAAACATACTACTTGAAGTCAACTCCAGAGTTTCACTGGAGTCATTGAATAGTTCAATTTTCAACTTCCTGGCTCTATGCTGGGATCCTCTCGATTGTACCAAATCATTGTATTGTGATCCTTATTACGTATAGTAGCAAAGTTTGAAATCTATGTGACAATCAAATGTGAGTTAAAATCTAATTCAGTTTTTAATACATTTGAATTTAATACAAAGATGTTAGAAAGAGCATTATTGGGCGAGTGCGCATGTGTTTTTGTCGAATTAGAGAGTAACAGGAACGATTCTTGAAAACAGATGGATTGGCCAATAAATTTTTTTAATCGCGTCACATTAACCCTGGAAAAGGTACGTCAAGTATCCAATCCCGGAGAGCAATGCAGTTATCACCACATTGGTAACGACGTTCGTTGTCATCCCTGTACCTGCACTGGACAAACCTGGAGGGCTCGAGAACTAAGATGAACTGAAATAAAATTCGTCCCTTTTTTTTTTAAACAGACGGATAATGATTTCAAGAAGTTCAAATTAGAAAACGTTTTCAAGACTAGCGAAACTAGCGTAGATAGATCTGGGGCAGCTAACTGGATTAGTAGCAGAGGAGTCTAATCATTGCACCATAAAAAAATAACAATGAGTTCTTTTATTTTAGATGAAAGTGTTTTTGATAAGGGCGTATGTGAACGACGTATAAGCAGCAGCTCCAGCAATTTATAACTTTTGTGCCAAAATTTTTTTTCAGTATATTTTTTGAAGCTTATTACGTTAATTTTATATTTATGCATAAACACATACTAAATGGAAAACCAGCTCACGACTGTTTTCCGGAAGGCTGCACACCTTAGACATGCAGACCACAGATATATGCTACACACTTCTTTATTTCTATGGACCTCAATCGTTTAATGGAAGCTGGTCGCTCATTTCTGATGACCCTGATTCAATAGCTACCGATCCGGTTTATGATTATCTATTTATAATTATATATAGATATAAGATTATCCATTACCAAAATTCGCTCAGTGATCTTCTTTTACCAATCTTCTTTCATTTGCTCTCATTACACTACACTTTATACTTTTTAAACAATAGATTCTAATAATATTATAAATATATAGGTTTTAAATATTGTAATAATTCGGTTCTGTTAATATATTCGGCACCCGTTGCAGTCGCTTTATTATTTTGTCAAGTGCGGTGGCCTTAGGTCGTCACGCAAGGAGAATACGCTACGAACTTGCGAAATGGTCGCTGGAAGTATTTCAATTATTAACGAGCGTTCACGAGCCTATATTTGGAAACAAAACGACTGCATTACATTCTTCTTGTGCATTGACATTTATAATTAGGAACTTTCAAGAATAGCTGTAAATAAACTTTCATTTTTAAAGACGGTGTAGGAGCCTCTTCCAGCATCTTCTAATAAACGGTTTTTAGCGGTTGTCTGGGCTAAATCCAGTTATGAGGAAGACTGGGAATGCAAATTTTATTTTAAAAGTGACTTTTTATTAAATGCCAAATGAAAAGAGGTAAGTGAAAGAGTAATAATTGAAATGTAAATTGAAAATTAAATAATGTAAGCGAAATAATTGAAAAGAATATTGAATAAAAGTTTCTGACGGTAATTTGAAACATTGAAAAGTCCAACGCCACTACTGCTTATTCGATAGCCAGTATGGCGGTTAGGACACGTCCTTCGAATATTTCATTGTACGAAATTGGACCGTAATATTAATAAATATTTTTATATGAATACCTCAATTCTACGGGTATTTGAAATTAATGGCATGAGAATTGTTTTAGGGCTCGATAAGAATTGTCTTAACAAAGAACGTGAATTTTCGAAAAATTAAATTGTTAATTTTTCGAAAAATTCAATGAGACAGTATTTCATCTCGGTATGGAAAATAAAATATCATCGCATGTCGATGTTGTGAAGATCTAAGAAGCTATTGTGTCACTTTTTGAGATTATGTCCGTATACTTATGTGTATGTATACGCATACATAAGCGTGTGTGTGTGTTTCTGTGCATATAGACACATAAAACAAAAGCAAAGGCATGTAACCTATTTCAATCGGACTAGTAACTTTTAAAAGGGTTTCACTCATTTTAGGATTTCTGGTAATTGAACTTTGACTGGCCAAATAATTTTATGTAATTTAATACATGATTTTTCCCCACAATATTTAAAGTAATTAAGTAATCGTTTCCATAGATTATTCATCTTTATTTTCTAAAAACTTGGTTGGAATGTTTAGACTGAAAGTTATTGTAAGGGAATAATTTTCAAAAAACTTATATTTTAAATAACTTCTCAACGAATCAACTATTTGAGATCAGATTCATAATATTTGAAGAGATTTTTCTCTATTTCTATTTGGGCGTTGAAATTTTATCCCTATATCATGCTTAGAGGTCTGTGAATTCAAAGATACTGACAGGCTTTGGGATCGATGTGCACAGTCAACCGTTTTCCACAATTTTTCAATTATCAAGTATCATTTGATCATTAATGATAGCGTTAAAATCTACTAAATCTATTTAGTGGATTTGTTTGACATTCGAGCAAAACCAAATAAATATATTTGAACACTTGAGAAAATATCGATTTTCGTTCAGAACAAAGCCACCAATATCTAGAAAAATCTCAGTATATTACGAGACGATAGCAGACTACCTGCACTTTACAACCCTGTCACACGTCTCCCACTCCTCGGCGATTACGCACCTGAGGGCAGTGCGTAACAATAGAGTTCTGAAATTCTGAAATTGTGAAAATAACATTTTTACTTATTGTCGAAAAAACAACACTAGTCAGTGTTGAGAAATGCCCATATCTTTTAACGTTCTGGTGAAATTTCTTCGACAAGCACGTCTTATCACGTTATTCCGTTCAAAAATAATTGACAAATATTTTGAATGGGCGTGTACTGATGCAATTAGTACAGGATCGTATTCAGCAATGAAGGTCAAGGCGGAAAAGCAATAATGCACGATTTATAAATCAAAATGTGACGCTATTGGAGTAGAGTAAAGTTCAATTGCAGGCTGCCAAGCTCGCACTTACAATTGCATTGCATGCGGCGCGCTAACCACATCTGCGAAGGGCATGCATGTATAGCAGAAACGTAATTTAAAGATATTTAGGCAGTAACTCGCATCAACACGCGATATGACATTTTGTGACATCTTTTGTGTATGGCCAATCTTACAGTTGTATATTGAATTTATTGAAAAGAAATCTTAACATAACATGGTAAATCTTTCAATATTATCAGTACAATCTTACATTTGCTTTTTTAGTTACTACAGAAGAATTAGTGTTAGATTAAAAAAACGAAGTACATAACATAATAATCATAAAGAATCCACTCTGCACATGTTCAACTCGCACTTGTTCATTTTTTTTTTGCACCACATAATTCATATTTAAGATTCAGTATCTCGTCACTTTGATTCGTAAAAAAAAAATGTATTTAAAATGGTCTAAAGTGCAAAAAGTAAAACAAAAAATAAATTCACCATATTTACGAAACCAAAATGCTTCGAGTCCATTACGGACGTTTCTCGATTTTTCATCGCCGAGTCCATTAACTCTGCTTTAGCTCGCAGGCGCGATATTTTAGGCCGTATCGGCTTTAGACTTTACTTGAAAACGTTTCATATTGAAACGCATTTCATTCTGTGGGTTGGGTTAAAGCTATATATGATACGGTTTTTGGTGAAGTGTCTTCAATTTAAATAATATGAATCAAAAAATCAATAATAAACTAAACAGAGATAGAAAAATAATTGAATGAATGTTTAATTTTTATGATCGGTGATATTCGGCCCGCCCATGATTTATAATTATAATGACATGCTTTTGAGAGTGAGTTTGTTGGAACACTTATGCTTATAAATTTCGACAGTTATACACATACTAAATACAAAAGTCTGTCGCCGCAAATAATAAATACTACGTCACATTAATAAAATGTCGTACAATGAATATAAACAGCTTTATCCATATCGGTCCAGTACCATGATATCATTCTGAAAGAACAACGACATGACATGGAATTATTTAAGTATACTCGCCGGTGTGTGTGACGACTTCGGTATCGTATTCGATGATGTCGTTGTCCTAGATCAAGACGACATCGGCATGCAGTAGACGTATGTTGAAACTATCAACCCGACGACGACATATCGGTATTTGGTCGGCTATAGCTAGTACAAACGCGCCCAATGTCTATTAGTAATATAAAATATTTCTATGATCGCAAATAATCCTACATTATTTGTTGACAAAAATTGTAAACGGCAATAGCTACCGATAATAGTGTATCGAACACCATAGTTATGGTGGCGTCAAGAATTAAAAATAGACATAGAACAATTTGAGCAAAATCTATACATCTACTTTTTTCGCAAACAATGATGTAGTGCGAATGGATTATCTGTTTATGTTAGCGCGGATAACATACGACAAATAGGGTTTTACCACCGTCATTTCGCGATCGTGTTATGACGCAGGTTGGACAGCCTTCCATGAATAAGCTAATAGCTAATAGTGACAATAAGATGCAATATGCACAGGTCCCATCTCATCTAGAGTATTGTCTCCTCTAGGCTGGAGCATCTCAATATCGAGTCTTTTTTGTAAGCCATATTCGACGCCGAGCGACTCTGATCGTCGGCGTAATATCTGACCAGGTTGGCTATGCGATGAGATGAGAAGAAAAAATAAAGTACAGTCTTTGAGCATGTTTTGTCGTTGAAAAAAAGTTTAATGATATTCTTGCCGCTGAATTCCGTTATAGTTTCGTACTACCATCACCATCTTCGTAGCTGGCGTTATAATACCCAACGCTTAATTAGCATTTTTCCTGCTACATACTGTAAAACTTTGGAATCATCCACCATCGATGGTGTCCCTAACAATGATGACGAGAAAAGCTTCAAGAAAAGAGTGTATTTCTGTGTAAAAGACCGGCAACGCGCTAGTGACTCCCTTAAGGGTGCAGATATCCTTGGGCTGCGGTGACCATCTACCCTCTAAGGGCTTGCATGCTTCTTTACCCCTTAAAAACTTGATAAAAAATATGATACAATTTGATTTAATTATAAAAATATAATTCTTCTTTTATAGCTATTACAGGAATACCAATACCATTCTGAAAATGTATTTATTGAAAGTTGCGAGTTCACGAGGTTAGACGTAAAAAAGAATAGTTGTAAAATCTGAATCAGCAAAGAACCTCGTTATTGTTATATATATTACGGTGAACGGTGAATACTTAGGTATTATTATAGGTAGGTTTAACCGACGAAGAGGATAAACTAGGTCTTATAATTACGTGCACATTTTTAATGATTAACCGGACGCGCTTACGTAATTTAATGTGATGTAGGCAGCGACGAGGATGCCGCTTTGCCAGCAGGTAACGTTTTCTTGCGATTACGTCACGTGCCCCAGAGACGATTCCGGATTCGGCGTGGGCCCGACGCCAAGGTCGGAGTCGTCTCTGGGGCACGTGACGACGGTTTTTGGTACTAGTCACGGAAATTAAAGCATGAGAGTCCGTTTTAATAACTGCCTGCTATAGAATTATTTGATATTCGATTTGGGAACGGAGTACATTAGTTGTCCAATACGGAGGATTATAAAATGACATATCGTTTAGGTTGCTATGGCGTACGTCGAGAAGAACGCGGAGTATCCGGCCTTGGCATTTATCCTCATCAGTCGTCCATTCTTAGCAATGAACTACATCGGGCCAAACGGGCGGATTAGATTTATGACAATCATAAATAATATTGCGTGCAGACAGGGAAGGTAAATCAGAAACGAGGTTACCATAAGTAGAAAGAGTGGCGAAATGTGGGAAAAATGATAAAGTCCAATGAGGTAGCCGGAAGGGTATGGACGCTAGATGCATGAAAGTTAAATGGAGAACGTTATTCGTTTGAAGCACGGCAGAAGAGGATGGATATGTAGGAAATGAGTGATCACTAATTTAATATTTTTTTAGCGTTGGCTGTCCATATCGCAGATAGTATTACGTAAACTAAGGTTGTGAAAAACAGTATAACACAATTACTGCTGCTAAGAGTTTTTCGTAGGAAAAAGCAAAACAGTCGTCGAGTCCCCGCCGCGCGCCGGCCCCAGTGCGCGCTATCGCGTCCGCCGGAAGGCGCGTTAGGCCTATCTGGGCGGGCGCGCTCGCACCGTTTCTCACAGTCGACAACACTTGTTACTCGTGGCCTTGGAGAGCGATTAGATGCTCCAGTGGATCTCCAATTTACCTGACTCGATGATAGCTTAAACTTTTTGTAAAGTATAATGTGATGTTTGGCAGTCGATCATCTTGTTGTACAAACATGAACGGCTACTCGATTATTGCGTTGACGATAATAGAGAAAGCAAATGTAGCGGTGCATTATACTTTGATTAAGTGCACACTTGATATACATTTTTTTTCCTTTTTCTTCCTTTTTTTTAATAAAATGATTTTTCAATTGTAAAACATTCAACATGTACTGTGTAATATTTTTTGAGATCATTTAATTTTATGATCCAACACGCTTGTTCATTTCTTTATTTAAGAAATTAGAGGCTTTTAAAAGAGAAATTAAGCCAAATGTAAGTCGGATTAGCACATTGAAGATTCTACACTATAATCTTTTTTTATATGGCGTAGTCGAGAGGCGAACGAGCAGGCGAGTCATAAAAAAGTAGATGGTCACCGCCGCCCATGGACACTCACAACCTTAAGCAGGGAGGTTGTCTGGAGGAGTCACCAGTACGTTGCTGACTTCTTGGAAGAGAAAAGGATATATTAGAATCGGGTTGATGGAAGAGGGAGAGAGGAATGGACCACCGGAACTTTCGGGTGCTGGACGAAAGCCAACAGCGAAGGCTGCTATTCAACGTTCGCATTCTGAGAGAGTGCGGACGTTAAATGCGGTTGGTTCTCACTGGTTGGCCGGCCCATCTCTATGTTGCACCTCAGTTGGCTACAGCATGGCTCTACCATAGTAAAATGGAAAAAAAAAGTATATCGGAGCAAAGCGACGTTGCTTTGCTTTCAAGATAATATTCATACATTAAAAAAATTATTAATTCCTAATATTAGATTTATTTGGGAATCAATTTAGCGCTACATACTAAATTATAAAATTGCAAATTACTCTCTATCTTTTGTAAGAAAGTCTTACCTGCGACAGAAGGTGAAGGGCGAACGGTCAATACAGGCTTCGTCATAGGGTTTTGTACTCTCGAATATAGTACTATGAAAAGAATATATATTCTGTTTTAATTTCGAGAATATTATTCTATACATAATAGACCAAAACACTTTCAAAAGTTATTTGATTCAATACAGCTTTCAGTATTAATTTTAAAATTCCGTAAGTATATAATTACTATCTTTTTATGTTTTCTTTGAATATTTATGCAACAAAATAATTCCACAACTTTATTAAAATCAACTCGCGACGTATATACTTTTATACAGCGAATCGTTATATATAGATATAGCGAAGAAAAATTCATTTTCATAATGAGATTTTCTTTATAAGTGAATTCAAGAAAATTTTATCGTACATCATTAACACATTTTTAAGGCGTTCACCTGTCTCGCACCCGCAAAAAGCGGTATGCATGCGCCGGCGCCGACCGCCGTAAGTCATCAGCCCGTGGGTTCGGTAGGGGATACTTCTTTTCACGCTGTTCAGATATTAAACTAATGTCCGCTAATGCCTTGTCATTTTTCAAGTTTATGGCCCCGAGAGGCGAGGCGGCACGTGAACGTTTTTTCTCACAACGACAATCGGAAACTTAACCGCTTAGTACGTGTTGCAGGCGGAAATATTATTTTATTGTCGTTTGTGGGTGTAGGGCGCTGGCGCGTTTGACCGTGATTCGATTTCGGAAAGGGAAGGGGGTGTATTTTAAGATTAGAATAGTCTCATAGACTATCCTAATTATGTCAGATTGCACACTAACGGAGGGTCCCCTACCTACTGACTCGATCACACAATACTGACTCGATCTTTTTAAGTTAACATAATTGACAAATTGCAGCATTGACTATTTCTTTAGTTGGTGTTAAGATTGTAGTAATGATTACGATTTTATGTAGCGCTCTGTAAGAATTGTAAAGGAGATTGCATATTACTAGAGCTTCGCCAGAGCCTTTATCGGCCAGAGCGAAAACTGCTCTGTAGCAACCCCGTCTATCAAAATCTATTTTAAAACAACATCAATATGTAAATGAAATGAAACCGGTCAAGAGTGAACTGGACCCGCGCATTACGGTTATATACTACGATGTAACCATAATGTACGGTAACTTATGTAATTAATTACGGAGAATTATATAACGATAATAACATAACACATGCGAAGATACTTACCAAATAAAAAACTAATGTTCTTTTCAATTAAAAAGACTTAGTACTATATAACTTAAAAAGACTTTTAAAAACTGATTTTTATTTACAACGTTTTGAGCTATGGTTATTATATCACTGAAAAATTCTGAGGTCGCAATTCCAAACCATTTCCAAACGAGTAGCAGATTCTTGAAATACTATGAAGTGTTTCAAGTGTTACACTTGATTTAATTAATTGTTCATTTATAACCTATGAAAAAACTGTTATTTGAACTTTTATTTTAAAGTATATAGCGAAATTTTTAATAAACCTATTAAAATGTAGTTTTATGGTTAAAAGTCTTGGAAATTAAGGGCAAACTGCAAATTTTTGCCAATCTTAATTTATCATATGTACCAAAAATGAAATGTACTAAATTTATAAACGTAGTGGTACTTTCAAATCGCAATTTTTTACGTATAAAGGAGCAAATGAGTATGCAGGACAACATAGGAAATAGTCAGAGTCATTCATGGATATACACAAACCCAGGAGAATCGCTATTTAGCCGGTTTTTCTTTAAAAGGAGCACGCTCTTGTTTTAAAAACCTTCTTGACATAGTTGATTGGAAATACCGCTGATGGTAATCGTTTCCAAGTTTTACTGTACTTGGCAGAAAATTATGCATACAATGTACGATAGTAGAACCGCAGCCATCAAAATGGTGATGGTGGTATTTCCAATGGGCGGATCGATGATGGAATTTAACGGCAAGAATAAGCTTGAGCAGCTCTTCGGGGTTCAAAACGATGCAGTTTCTCGTGACAATGCTAGTGGGTTGAGCTGGTCTGTTATTAGGCGTCGCAGATGATACGACGCATTATATGTTGAAAGCTGTTTAGAGGCAAGAGGGCCTCCGCCTAGAGGTGAAAACAGTACTGTATATGTGAATGGAGTAGTCCTTATAAAATAAAAGGTGATGATTCGGCTTCATGTACTGTCGTGCTTTATTGACCACCCCAAGCTTTTCAGAAGATAGTTTTATTTTGATCTCTAATTGATCACAAAAGTGAATGGTATTCGATATGTTATCTGTTTTACAAGAAATTGTTTTATAGATAACTTTTTTCTTGAGTTAACATTTTTATACGTCGTATAAAAACGACATCATGACCAGAATACCGCTTCCGCTCGAAACTCTGACATTTCTCTCCGTAAAAACACTACTGCGTCTCAATCAAAACAAGTAACATCTCACTTGAGTTAACCTTGTTACCTTTTGTGGTGTTCTGGGCAGGCTTTGAGCATGTGGCTGCGGCCGCGCGCCGCACGTTTCGTACTTCTGTAGAAATAGACTACTGTCTACTGTATACCTGAAGGTATGCCAATATAGATAAATATATCTTGTAAAATTGTATTTCGATAGCTTCACGTAGCATGTAATATAAGTATTGTCAGTCGCACGAGAATTATATATTTAATCTCTGATCGCAAAGATACGATATATAAAAACATATGATATAAGGGTTATCACATTATTTTTCAAGTCTGAATGTTCGGCTTGTTGTTTTGTTACGTGTCCATGCGCGCCGTAGGACTAGAATGTATTTTAAAAGCCTTACTTGTATGTATTATACTAGTAATGCGAAATCAATGCTGACTATACCAAACCCTCGTGTATTTCATAATTACTATTTAACTAATGCATTACAACATAAGCCTGACATCTGACTTATCTGTAATAAAGAAGTAATATATGTTATTGATTTATTTTTCTTGCATTTCCTACTAATATATTTGTAATTAAGTAGACTTTTGCTTAAGTCTCCTTTCGTGTGACCATAAAGTTTCATTTTCCTGGTTTTGGGTCGCTTTGATGCTCTCGCTCTAGATCTCTCTAGGCGTCCCTCTGCCCCACCACTCGAGCCCCGCCACATGACTCGAGAGAAACTCCTTGCAAGCCCATCCCCCTATTTTTTAATTGTATTAGCTTTCCGCGTGGTTACGACATTTCTTTGCAACAGCAGACAGACGTGGGTAATGACTGCCGGAGTGAATTAGCAAACCAAATTCGATTCTGAGATTTGCCAACGTGACCGGCGCAGAGCTATTGTGTCGGTTTGCTATTGAGGCGAGGCTCGTCGTGAGATCTTGTTATATAACTCGAACAGTATTACCGCCGCTTTACTATGAGTTTCACTCCTGCAAAGTATTAGGAATTAGTCTGTTTTGTTAGTGTGTGACATAGTATAGGGAATCCTTATGCTGTGACGAAATTAGTTTTAAAGGTACACTTTAAAATGAAATTCGTAAGTATTTCTCCATATGTAAAGAAACCATCGTAGATAGTATACTAAGTTATGACTAATATTCATATATAATATAACAATTTTGATAATAATATTAAAAGAAACCACTTTATATAGATGGATAAACGATTTATTTAATGGGTTATGTTTTTGAAATGTATAGAAAAATATTAAGCGCATATGCTTTTTCAAATAAAATCACCTTACGTAATGGGAAACTTGTTATTACAAAATATTACGATAATAATACATTATGTAATTCAATACAAAAAAAAAAATATTCAAAAAATTTTCATTGATAATCTTCATTTTATTAATATGGGTGCAGGCCTGAAAGAATTAATTCAAATCATAAATTTCAGTGTAGTTTCTAAGCGAAACAAAAATGAATTTAATAAAATGTAATAAAACATTTAGAGAAATCTTTATTTCAGTATATAATGCACAATGTTTCAGTGAGTTCTATTTGGTGATAGTGAGGCGAGAAAGTAAAATCTACTTGATTTACATCGTGAAGTTTCAAAAAATGAACTTCTTCCTGAAGTTTATTAGTCCATTTTTTATATCGAAAAATTAACAAGGACGCGTCGGTTTTATGACATTAAGAATTTTCAAGCTCTTTTATAAAGTATCATCTCTTACTTAAGGCTTCGCTAACATAAAAGTAGACTATTCACTCTACAAATCGAACGATCTTATTATTGTCGATTCCAACCCCAACCATTCATACTTTCGATTTCAGTCTCAGTCACACCGCTCATTCTGATAAGATCTTGATCTCATTTGCGATCTTAAATCTACTCTTTTCGAATCTCGATCTCGTTCTCGATTCCGACATCGATCTGGGTTTCTTGTTAATTAGTCTACAGGAAGGCATTAACAAGATAAAAAATATTAATTTAGATATTGTACATATAAATACACGCGGTAGAATATCTTCTACGGCGTGTATTTCATCTAAATTCGTTTAACCATTTATGAGTCATAAACATTTAAATACCTTCACAAACTGTTATATTGTTACTTAATTACCTTATCAAGGATTCGAGGACTGAGATCAAATGAAAGGAAAAACTTCAAAAACCAGAAGGCGTATAATCAGAAACTAAAGTTACAATAAATCTCTACCAAACCATGGGAATTTCAATCGCAGAATCTAACCATTATTCACTCCAGAATTTTCGTCTTATCGCAACTCATCTGAAACTGAATGACATTTTATGAAAATATTTATACACACTTCACGCAGTTTACAGGCTGGTGGGCTAAGTCGGTGCGGCCCTCTCAAAATGTCGAAATGGAATAGAAACCGGGCACTCGAAGTTCTAACTCGAAATCTGCTGCACAGAAGTCTAAGCGGAGATGTTAGTACTGCAAAAAGCCATAAAAAATGTACAGCGGGGCGAAGATAGAGTTGTTAATATCTTTAGCCACTCCAAATCTGCGCTACAAGTATTAGCTACCCTCAAAACGTACCATCTTTTAGCCCACTTGGCCAGAATTGATATCTCGGACATTACTGCCGAAGAAAAAAACGGCCAAGTGCGAGGCGGACTCGCGCACTGAGGGTTCCGTACAAACCTGTGTATAAGAAAAAGTTCATACATCACGACAATCACGAGTCATAGTTATGGTATATTTATTGCAAAATGAAATCCGTGACATTACAATGTGGAAAGCTGGAGGAGCAGAAATTTAAGACAAAAGTCTGTTTATCGTTTCAGTAATCCTTTATCTTATATTAACACATATCATTTATTTTATGATATAACTGAAATACCTACACTCGCCTTGCAGCAGTCAGGCAAAAGTTCTTTTATCAAAGTTATTTATTTACAAATAGTGTGTGTATAGTAAGTGTTAGTGTTAACTAACGGAAACATGTTTATGGATGAAAAATATGTGGAAATTCCATTTTGGGGATTCATTCTAAAATCTATATTGAAGTCTCCCACAACAATTAGGCGAGAACATGAAGTATACCTATTGAGGTTGCTGCCGTTATATGATGTAACTAATATTTATGGTTTTCGCAATTTTTCCTTTAACTTTGCTATAAGCCGTTGCTTCGTACCAAATTTCAAGATTCTGAGTTCACGGGAAGTACCCTGTAGGTTTTGATTCCCTTGCGAGTGTCTAAAGTTTGCGGCATAAACGGCTGTATCTTTTGATTTTGGCTTAAAAGTTTGATTTTTTTCACAGCTCTAAGGGACAGTAGACTTGAATATTTGATATAAACTTCAGCTTGGTAACTCCACGGGTTCTTGAGAAAAAGGTTCTTGACAAACAGACGGACGGACAAGATAGTGATCCTATAAGGGTTCCATTTTTTTCTTTTGAGGTATGGAACCCTCAAAAGGAATTATCTTGGATACAAGTCTGTGCAGGAATAGTGAGAAAGGAGCATGTGGATGAATGCCGGCAGAAACGCCGCCCTTACAAAGAAAGCGTAGGTGGATCATGATCGCCCCCTTTGATTTACATAAAAAAAATTATCAAAGCGGCGAACCTCGAAGAATGTCACGAAAGATGCATCGAGGGAAGGACAGATGCAGTCATCAACCACAATTGTTGTATAAATTTTCCCATGCTTTCACTAAACTCGGCGTATTTGCACATTACCTGAATAGATTCAGGTTGAAAAGCTCAACGTGTTGCACTTACGAACCGTCGAAAACCCAAGATATATTGGAAGACTGCTATGAGGGCTGCTATTTATGTATCCGGAATTGGCCACATATAGAATAATATTTAAAAAGTAATTATAACATTTAAGAATTGAACTCCTTGGCTGTAGAATACAGTTCGTTTCATGTTACTGTAATCTGTTTTACTATTTTGGTGTCATTTTGAAAATTACGTGTTTTAAAATCATCGATTTAACTCGTTAAAATTTTCGTGTGATGATTTATTATGATTTTCAGCGTGGGCTAACTCAAAAACAGTTCATCTGTACTTTTGGGGATGGAACACCATTGAAAACCACTCAGTATCACCGGTTTAGTGCGTTTAATCGTGGGCGGTCTATGCTCACGACGAATTTAAAGAAGGTCGCCCTAAACCGGTTGTTATACCACAAAATATCGATGCTGTGCAGAAACTAATAATGCAAGATCGTCATGTTACATATCGCGAGATAAAGGCGTCCCTGGGCAAAGTATGACCAACATGCATAAGATATTACACGAAAATTTGGCTGTGCAAAAAAAATTGTTCGTGTTGGATTCTGTACAACTTAATCAAATCGTACATATTGGTGCAATAAAATGATAAAAAAATACAATCTTGGTGCATCAAAAGCTGTTTATAATATCTGTACACAGATGATGAACCTTGAATCTTTGCGTATGACTCCGAAAATAAACAACAGTCAACGGTGTGAGTGCTCCAAAACGAGTCAAATTCAATAGAAGAGATTCGTGTCAAAAGCTCTTTGAAGCAAATGGTTGCCTATCATTTTGGTATAAATTCATATGTCGTTACAGTGCCACTGGATTATCATAAAACGTTTAATCCGAGTGGTACATGACCATTTGTTTGCCTTCTTTAAAGAAATAAGAATGAACAACCGACAACACAGAATCATTCTTTATCATGACAATGCTAGCTGTCACACGGTGGCAGAAACGACTCAGTTTTTGGAAGGCCAAAAATCGAATTGACTGGTAATCCGCCGTCCAGTTTCGATTTAGCACCCAAGCATTTCTATTTATTCCCAAGCATAAAGAATAAATTACGTGGTGCACGTTTTTCAAACCGTTAAAAGGTCGTTGATGTGTTCAGGATGCACGTTTAAGAGATACCTCAATCAAAACGAAAAAAATGCTATAAAAATTTGTGTCAGCGTATGCAAAAGTGCATCGATCATCATGGCGAATATTTAGAATACCAATAAAACCATATTGAATGATAAATGTTTGTTTCTTTATGATATTCCGCATACATAAATAGCAGCCCTCGTATGTATTTCCCAAAAAAACGTGCAGATGCAGAATGGGAAATCGAGAGCCAGATACAAGGGAAAATCTTGCAGAATTTTTACCGATGGCAGACAAAGGACAAACTTTTTTAATTTTGTGAAGGGGTGGTGAGAAAATATAACAAATTAAAAAAAATAGTATAATTAAAATAATCACAGCAGTGGAGGGGCGCCCGACGGTAGCTTTATTAAAGTGTAAGGTCGATATGCTGATTGCGGTATGAAATTACTTAATGAAGCTGCTATCCGAAGAAAAAGAGAATGGGCGAGGGTGGTTGGATTCGCAGCCAGCACAAATAAATATAAGTATTAGAATGTGTGATAAAGTAACAAATGCTACTATGAGACAAGTAAAGAATGAAAATGAAACGGTACTAAAAATAAGGTATTGTGTATAGTATACACTATAGAGAAAATAAGTAGTAATGAGGATTAACAAATGTAAAAAATCATATGACATAAATTAGAACAATTAGATATAAGAAAGCACAAAAAAAATGAAAAAAAATCAAAAGGAATACAATAAAGAATAAATCTGATAAAATTATTAGAAGCCATAGATTCTTCATGAACGATAAATGAACGCAATAAAAGCGAAAAGGTAAAAGAAAGCATTTTAATTAGAAAAACAATATGGGGACAATGGAGGAGGTGAAGGAAGGACAGCGGGTGTGATAGGACGGGAATTGTACTGCATATTTAATTTACTTTAGCGTGCCAGCGCAGTTCCACAATTATAGGTGCATATACAGGATATAATTCTTGCCGAAGATGCAGTGTACATTTATCATTCAGTTTATTTTTTATATCATTTGTAAGGGGCCAAAGAACATGAGAGTTGTCAGAGAGTAGATGGTTACCACCGCCCGTGAACACCCGCAAACCCTGAAGAGTCATTAATGCGTTAGCGGCCTTTTAGAAAGGAGAATGCTCTTTTCTTGAAGACCCCCTTGTCGAAATTTATTATAACTTTCGATTATTTAGCCGATTATTATTAATCTTTACGTTAAAATAGATTTATTGACACTGTCTCACTGTTTGTCGTATTTATGACATAAGTATGAACTGTATTTTTATTAAAGTAATGTATTTCAAAAACAATTTTCATTATGTTAAAATTTCATAAAACTTCTCTAAAGTTATTAATATATTCACAAATCCGATACTTTAGAACAGGTTAGACCGATAATACAAAATTTTAATAAAAGGTCCCTACAATTTTTTCGGGATATATACGTCATTTTTGTGACGGCATGAAAAGAGACTGATCACGCTTGTCTTTGTCACGGAAACGACACGGAGTGAGCTTTTTAGCATTTCTACATGGGGTTGTGGCTACAATAATACAACTATAATACATAATAAGTCATGAATTTTCAAATATTTAATTAGACAAAATTATGTATGTATGCTTCAAAGGAGATCTTAACGGGTCCGTCAATGGGTAATAATAATGCTCGATGAATATTAAAAGAAATAAATTGAATAAAATGAATGTATTTGAGAAATAAAAAGATCATTCTCGGTTGTAATTTCAAATAAAAATAGGTATGTAATTGGTTCTTGTATTCAGTTATATTTCTTTTTTGTTTTCGAATTTTATTTTTCAATGTCTTATTTTTCAAATATATCGTTTTGATTTTAGATAAAATATAAATTAGGACGACTAGTTATTTAAATATACAGCTTTTATTACAGCAGTCCTTAATCAATAAGGTGGGTCACTTTTAAAAAAAAAAGGTTATTCTAATTATTTTATAAAGGGAAGGGGAATCGTTCAACGGCTTACTAGGCTACAGATAATTTATGAAAAGGCCTTATAAAGATTTGAGCTGTTAGTATACAGTAATGCCTCTCGACAATAATAATGGAAACTTGGTTCTAATGATTTTGCAAGCGCCTTGTAGTGTATTGAATTCTGTATTTGAAAATTCATTCCCTATTAGTTCTGACCGTAGATAATTATGGAATATAGGGTCATTGAATCTGATGATATTTGCAATGGTTAGTCCTCCGACCTTGAGCTGGTCCCACTTTTTTTATAACATTTTCGAGAGGAAAATGGGCATACGAATCACCACAAAATAGGTGATCACCGCCGTCTATACACACTCACGACTCCAGAGGAATCACCAGTGCTTTGCCGGTTTTATGGGTAGAAATAGGATATTTCACAGAGGGGGATATTGAGTTAATGAAGGGTAAAGTGAACCGAAACTCTCACTTACTGGACGGAATATAACATCGGAAGCTGTTACTTTATGTCTGTATTCTGTAAGAGTGTGGTATCTCATCGGTCGAAAGAGTCAATTTTCGTGATGCAACCAAGTTGACACTATCACAGCATATGGCGATAGCAGTTTAGTTTTTGTGGTATAAAGCTATCTCTTACATATTTAACAATGAATTTCATAGCTCGTTTTTCGGAATTATATGAAAAACAATATTAATCATTTATAGCTTCAAACTACTTTGTATTCCATACCATTAAACGAGCAATTCTTATATATACTATATCAGTCTCGCAAAGCGCTTTGAGTATTGTAATATTTAAAAAGAGTAAATATTGTTATAGGTTCTGAACAAGATATGACACCATATCAGGTAGCACCATTTAAATATAATCTTTAGGTGAATTTTGCAATCTATTTATTATTTATTGGAAATGAACATAAGCAACTTTTCCAGTCAAAATTTGTGTTTCAACGGCCAACCTGTAAGGTCGGCGTCTTGAGCTCAGTTGTCCAGGTACTTATAACGATGCGAATGACGCATTACTGTCACGTGCCCATTCTACTCGGCCTCTTGCCGTTTAACGATCACGTTTATTCTTCTGTTCGTGCGCACTCCCCGAGCCCGTGTAAAGAGGCCTCGTTCCAAAATCTAATCACCCGACAAGTGGAATCACAGAACGATCATGCGAACGTAACGTAACAAGGCGCAGCATAATATGGTTCGTTGTTTCGTGGAGATTAAACTCCGGAGGATTGTCTGAAGTCGTTATTTAGCGTTGTTTTATTTGGTAGGCGGCGGGCGCCTCCTCCGTTACGTCTGAGCTCGTGACAGCTCTCCGTCGTAATGACGTCGCCTGTTACGGAACGCGATCCAAGAGTTGCGGGTGTGTTTTCAGCGAATACGTTATATATGCTACGCCTAGGCTCGTTTCAACAAGTCCTCTCACTGTTACACCGTGAGAACGTGTATCGGAATCGAAACGGTGGAAAGAAAACATCTAACACGCGCAACGAAGAAGACTTTAAACGGTAAATGTTCGTGTGCGTTTGATTAAATAATTTCATGGTAACTGTCAATTACATACATATTTCGAATTTTTTAAACTATACACATGTTTAAATATATTTTAATTAATAAACGAGGGTAACAAGTTCGGTTTATCTACCTGTTTACACCCGGATACAAGTAGCTGTAGCAGTCATATAGGTAGCTGCCTATTGTAATAAGGTGCAAAACATTATATTTATAAGTTTTATACTTGCTTTATGCAAAACAGGGTATATATTTCTAATGCCTGATCTTAGACTATTTATTGAGATCACATACAAAGCTGTTCGCTTAACAATAATATTGAACACCAACCACATTTATTGACGTGACAACGTCTCTTAAATTAGGTTGGGCTGGGAGTCACTTTGAAAAGTGTAACGCTCGGTAACGTAACGATGAGTCACCGAACGAGAGAGAGGCCCGCCGAATGCCTTGCGTCTCTCCCACTCAACTATGATCGGTCTGCGCGCGCGCAGCACTAGAGAATTAGCATAGCTTGTAATGTATTGCAAGTTATTGTATGTATATTTGTATATAAATGTATGCGTATGTAAAGGTAAAATAAAATTTTGTTAATATGAAATTCAGTGCGAGATTCTTTTGTATAAATTAATGTTTTAAATATAATTCTTTGTATAAATAAATGTTTTAAATTGTTACTATTATTTCATCCTTCTTCCTACTATACGAATGAATATTCACATTAAAATGATTTTACCATTCAAAGTCGTTGTCACGTAAAACTTTCGCCCGTATACCGACTTTACAGGCAACCAAATTTTTGTAAGGATTTTTCTTTGCCTCATCTACTTAATATTTTTCCATATCTACAACAATCGTAGTTTTTAATTAACATTAAAAATATAATCTTGTGTCAAATATTTTTTGCGTTCTTTACTTCATCTTTCTTCAGTACGATGAAATGCTAAAATAATTTATTCGTCACTGTTATGCGACAGACTTTTCGTTATGGTCTCTTCCTTTTTCAAATTTTTATTGAAGAATCAAAACCGGGCTGATGGGAAAGTAACGACAAACAATTACCCGAAAAAAAACACCTATTTTTTGCGTCCCCTATTGCCTATCGTAAGACACTCCATAATTAGAACAAAACTTAATAATACACGGATTAAAAGTACTTAGAACTGTTTAAAAAATAATATTTTTTTTGTTAAATAAAAGTTATCTAAGGCACGTTAAAGTTTCATATTTCTGGTTGGTCATAAATAATTAGGTTTTTAATGGAATGTTTTTTGAAAATATAAGGTATATCTAAAAGATATACCTTATATAAGATATAATTATATAAGGTATATCTATACCATCTATATTAAATAAAACTAAACTAAAAGAAAACTAAAAATATTTTTTATAAGGCGAATAGCTTGTACATTGTTTTTTATTGCAAATCAAACATAGAATAGATGTAGACTATGAAATCAAAGGCCGTTCATCTATCGAATAAAAATTGAATCAGTGCGATAAGGTATAGCGAAAAGATAAGTCGATAGTGTTTTTATGATCTCAAAAGTGTTTTCCCCAAAATTGTACAGGTTGTCCTTATAATTATTTTGTGAAGAAAGCAGCTCGTCTGAGCACCGTGAGGTATTAGTATGTATATTTTTTGTCACCCTCTATGATGAGATTCCTAAAGGTCGATCTTCAGTTGTGGCCGCAATTACAGGTTGATCTTTACGGATTTCAGAAACGCGAAAGCGGCTATTTAAAGATCAACTATTTGGCCTTTGAGAAGATTAAAGGTCATTTTGAAAGGATTGGTATGAGTCAAATCCAAAAAAAATAAGTCAATATTTAAAAGTAAAAAAAAAACTCTTGCCGTTCAGTTTATTATGAACTCACCTTAGAACATACACAGGTTTGAGTCGATTAGTGCAAAAGTAGGTGTTAAAAGTATCATTACCAACGATAGATTCTATTAAATCTTATGACATTGTGATAGGAGACGAGATACATATTTAATGTAAGACTCTAGAGTAAAGATAAAATGTTTATGAATGGACAGCAAAGCAACAAAAATTGAAAAAAAAACAAGCGTTTTCTCTCTTGAAGTAATTCAGCTTGCATTATCGCACTCCAAGCACAACAGACGGTTTATATTAAGCATCACACTATAACGTGTGTGCTTAGGATTCTTGGAAAGTTTAACTGAAGTGATTCAGAAATTGCATCTTCTCGGATTATAATGATGTTTTTTCGTACATCAGGAACGATCTAAAATAGCTT